>CM072816.1:19026208-19529289 GCA_036937905.1 Salvia rosmarinus | reverse complement strand
AATTTACAATTCGAATTCTATGTTGCATATTTTGTTCCAGCTTAGTGACACTACACAGGTGCCCAAAAAGGAGAAGAACGCATACTAACACAGTATTAGTATATCTTGATATTGTCATTTTATGTTGTATGCAATTATTGTAGCTCGTAGCTTGCATTTGCCAATTTCTCATGAAAAGTTTGGATGATTGTTATGATTTGTGACGATATACTTTCACATTATTATGTTTCATCTTTTATTACAATTAACATCATTGGGCAACAACAGATCTAGAAAATTGAAGTTCCTTATATATTGATCTGTCCACTATTTATCCTATATTAAGATGTCATTGGTCGAATTCCATCATGTGGGTAACCCAATGCGTACATAAATGCATCATATCTCGATATAAAGACGTCGGTGGAAATCCATGATTCTTTAGTCCTGAATTAGCCACTACCCCACAAAGTCACAACTTATCCTTGAAGGCTGTTCTTTAATGGTTGTGCGTGCATATAGTGTTTACTTTCTGAATCGTTTTGATATAATTTTATAGTATTTCAAACAGAAATGTCTTGACTTTTGAGTTATAAGTTGTTATTTTGAAATTTTGAAATACTTTTAATGTAGTCATTGTATTTGTCTGCTTAAATATTGTTGATGAAGTCAAATTTATGCTATGCATACATACATACATACAGTCTATCAGTAAGATGCGACTCACCACCCCATTGCACGTTCTCATACATGCACACGATGCCATAAGATGCGGCTCACCACCCCATTCAACCACCTGCTTTTATATTCTTATAATTTTATTTACACTAGGATCTATTGGACATAAACCTTTTAGAAGGATATGCTGGGTATTATTACTAACTAGAAAATTTTATGGCGGTACGCATAACAATGTGTGAAATGTGAATAATCCCACTAATAATAATAATAATAATAATAATAATAATAATAATAATAATAATAATAATAATAATAATAATAATAAGTAACTATTTATTTTAGAGTTGGAAAAGATAATTTTGATCAAAGATATCAAAATTTTGAACGAATTTCAGCACCTTTTATATTGGACAATAATAGTAGCGTGGTCTAAAATTTGCATTTGACTTTGACGCCAACATCTAAGCTTGATATCAATGGTTACAAATGTCAGCCGTAATTAGATTCCAATGAGAATCTAATGTGTGTGAAGAAAATGACATTTAGAATGAACCTTGATTGAGAATGAAGTCGTGCGATTTTGCCTATTTGAAGACGGCATTTAATTTTAACAATTGGAATGGAATGACGATGTTTGGACCAATTATGTACGAACTTGTTTTTTTAAGCTTCTGATTTGTCTATACCGAAATTCTAGCATATCACATTAGTTTCAATTTGGACTGAAATGGATTTTATGGTAAAATTATTACAGTCAATTGTTCATGTATTTTTTTCACACTTCAAAATTCATGTTAAAAATCAAAACATCCGAAATAGATATATTTATATGACAATAATCCAAAAAGTACCAAACGAATCCAAAATAGGCAAAATCACGAGACGTCATTTAAATTAGGTAAATTTGTGGGATACAGCTTTACCATAACATTGAATCAACATCATATCTAAAAACAAGGTAAATTAGAAATATATTTGCAAGTTCCGTAACACAAACAGTTTCTAAATTCATAAATTTAAAATTGCATTTTCAAGTTCCTCTAACGATAAAAAAGAAAAAGAAAAAAAAGAAAAATACCATTGAAGTTTCACCAACGACATAAAACCACAGACAGTTTCCCTCGAGCTGAAAGACCTCCCAAGTCCCAATTCGCAATCGTCTTCTCCATTAAAATAACAAAAAATAAAAATAAAAATAATCTGATTTCCAAAACCCCCGAAATCCCATCTCACTTGTAAATGATTTGTTGAAGCTTTAGAAGGTGGCGCGATTTTGATTATTGATACGTCGAAGATTAAAAGAACGAAGAGAGGAGGGTGATTGAGGGAGATTGTAATAAATGGATAAAGTAAGGGAATTCTTCAAGAAAACTATGTTCTACGCTAGGGTTCTTTCGGGTTACGAAGAGCGCAGAATCCGGTCTTACAGATTGCAGCTTCAGCAGCGTCTCCAGCAGGTTTCAATTTGCTCTGATTTAAATCGATTTCGTTTTTATTTTGTTATATATGCAGTCAGCTAATGCTAAATTTGTACATTCTTTGTTGAAATCAAGTGGGCTTTAAGTAGTATTTGTTGTTGTCATTATTGGAATTGAAGTAAAATGCGAGAGTGGAGTTGTTGAAGGCGATCTAGTAGCGTCGACGGTGAGTAAATGCGGCTATTGTAAGATTGATATCATTTGCTATTTCGATCGGAAAATAAACAAAAAAATGAATTGAGCAAAATGGGCGCATGGTTTGTTGGTTTCTATTAAAATGAAGAATTTGTAGTTCTGAGTGATTGATAAGTAGGACTTTCAACTCATGTAATTGGTCCTGGTTTGCTTTAACTGATATTGGGCTGGTTGTAGGAGCTACTCTTCGATATACATTGATGGAGGTGTTAATAAGCTGCAAATTTCTGTTGAGATACCACCACCCACCCACCATAGTAAAAAATCAGACTTTTGATTGAATTTAGTTGTCGAATTCAGTGGATGAATCTATTCTTTGATGTGTAATGCCATAGCTGGTTGAGTTGGGATAGGAAATCATTCGTTGCCCTCACGTGCTTAGCTCAGTTGGTTAAGAGCTAGTAGATTTCGGACAAAAAACAAGGATGAAGTCCTAGCAGCCGCAGGGTGGGAGTTTCACCCTCTTTAGAGTGACTCCTTATGGGCCTATTCAAAGGTCCTCTTAGTTACTTAACTATTGAGTTATCGTGATTTACGAAAAGCGCCAGAGGCGGCCGCCTCGAGGCGCGCCTCAAGGCGAGGCGGTCGGAAATCGCCTCGGGACGACCGCCTCTCACTGTAATCTCCAAGCGCAAGCCTCACCGGCCGCCTTGGACAGCCTCGAGGTGCAAAAACGCAGAAACGGCGCTGAGGCGGCGCAAAAGCGTTACGTCGACGATTGGGACTCCAATTTTAGGTTTTGAGCCCAAATTAGAGGAGCCCAGACAAAATTAACACAAGTTATGTTTAATTAAACCCCAATCTGAGTTTTAAGTAAAAAAAAAAAAGTTGAAGAAGATTTACGTGAACTACTTGCTTCTCCGCCTCTCCAACATCCCCTCTCCTCCTCACCACCGCCGTCCGCCAGCCGCACCGCCAACCCATAGCTGATCGCGCCCCGGCCGTCGATCCTTTTCTCGGTTTTCAGTTTTCTCTCTTTTCTTTGTTTTCAAACGTGATGTGTGTAATATATGTGTGTACTATCCTTTTAATTTTATGATGTGTGTAGTGTATGTGTGAAAAATCCACTTTTACTTTTGTGATACGCGTAAAGTCACTATTAAATGGACTGAAGTTGTGAGCTGTGAGGCAATTGCATTATATGATGATTGATGTGTGTCACTGTTTTATTTTCAATTTTTTTTATTTTAGTAGATTGTTTTTTCAATTTTCTTTATTTTCAGTTATATAATGTATGTAAATCAATAAATACAGTATATTATATTGTTTATAGTCAATGCAAATTATGCAATAATTTGTAGATGTTTACAAATTTTGATGTTTTTAAGACTTAAAAATCATTTAATTTAATATTTGACTTGTTATCTATTAGTTTATACTTTATTTATAATTTTTTGGATTTTTTTGTTCATTATTGCCGAGGCTTATGCCTCGGACCGCCTCGAGGCTTACCGTCTCGCCTCAAAAGGGTAAAACGCCTCACTCCCGCTTCACGCTTTTTACAACATTAGATTTACCCTCTCACATTCTCATGGGACTGGGGTGTGGGGGCTCTCAGGGGAGAGCTTCCCCTTTTGGGACAAGGAAATCATTCATAATATGACCTATCTTGTGAAGTGACCATTTGCTAGTGATATAGCTTGCAACGAATTTTTTATTGTGACAATTGCTCTCATGTAGTTGGGTCAATATTTATCTTGGATCTTGTGCTTTTAAGTAATGTTTATGCACATCTAGATACAAATGGAAAGGTATGAACTGCTATATGTTCATACGTGTTACTTACATTTACATGCCTATGTATAATATATGTATCAACTGATGTATTCCTTTGTTTCTTCTCCTTTCTTACTATGTTATTCCTTTCATTTGACAGGCACAAGTAAGGAAAGCAGCTCTTGATAAGGTTCCTGAACAAATTATTATGACAGAGGTGCGGAAGATGGTTCAAGAAATGCAAAATTTGAATAAGAAGCTAGAGGAAACAGTAAGTTTCTCAATTCTTCAGTTTTGTTGCATTAATTTTACAGCTAAAGGCTAACATTCTATAATGTTGATAGGGGAATTTTTGGACAACATTTACCTCTATACTAATGTTACTATTCCATGCCTGTGGATTTTATCTTGAACTTATGCCGTTGTTAACTTTTGGAATCTCGTATTTTGGTCAAAAGAGGACTTGAATTTGGGATTCAGGAATTCGTTCTAAAATTACTATTTGTTAGACTATTTTTTATATCTGCATGTTATGGTCCATATCCCTCAATTGCCATATCAAGATAAAACTGAAATCTACACTACTTGATTTATTCAGACATATGAATATTCTTTGCAGCTTAAACCCTTACTCATCTTCTTTCTGTGAGTGATACACCAACAGGCCAAGATAAATATTCAAATTTCATTCTTTGTCTAGTCATTGGAATAACTGTTTTTCACTTATGTTCTTTTCTTTTTTGGTCAATTTAATGCATACGGTGGACTCGAACCCGAGACCTTTGGCCTCGGGCATTAACCACTCTACCACTAGGCCAACACACATACACTTATGTTCTTTTCTGGTTCTTGTTACTGTCAATGAAATTCATGGTTGGCAGATGCTGGCATGAAGCTCTCCGTGACTCTTATAGAAGAATAAGAGATTTGTTCAGAATAGCAGAGAACTGTCCATGACAGTGTACTATCTGGCGTGAATCGTTATAGACATTAATAAACCCCAAATGAAATCCGAATAATTAATCATCATACCTACCTTCCTACAGGGAACAAAGGATTGAAAACTGCCAACCTACATACCATAACGAACCATTAGAATCTCAATACATTTTCATCTTCATCCTGTCAGGCAAATATTAAGTACTCTCTGATTTTCGCTCATTGGTACTGAAATCAGGCAACTGATAGCTAGTTGGACTCTTAATTCTCTTTGCCTTCCTGTATGTCACGGGAAAGTTCAATATTGTTTCCTTTTATCGGATAGAATAGCATCTTACATTTTGCATTTTTCTCACTACCTGATACTGGATACAAGAGTTTCGCATCTTTAGTTGACAAACAACAGTAAGTCATGTTTTGCTCCATCTTTCTCTTGTTTATTCATTCTTAATATGTTTTGACTATTCATTTGAAGGTGTGATGCATTCATGTCGGGTATCTCATGCCCAGCAATATTGGGTTATCTAGTTGACTTGGTTAAATATAACGTGAAAAATTCGCAGGAGGCGGCCATAGAGGATTACTTCAAGCCGATTGACAAGGAAGCAGAAATGATAATGAAGGCTCAGCTTGAAGGAGAGGAGAAGACAATGAGAGAGATGGTGGCAACCATGCAAAGACAGGCTGAACTCGAGAAAGCTGAAGCCGAAGCAGATGCACAAGCACAAGCAAATTCGAAAAGTGTTGAACCAGATGAAGAAATTGAGGAGCTAGAATCAAAACGCGTTGACAAGAGTGCCGGAATGCGATGAATCCTCAAAACAAATTTTGCAGTTATTTAAATTATAAAGCATTTCCTCCATTTCTCAAAGGCTCAGTTAGGTTCGCCGTTACCGTGATGGAACGTGAGTAGGCATTATTATGTGCGTGTGACGTTACAACACAAAATCAAGTGCATCTTAGCATGAAGTTGGATGAAATAAAACACAAATGTTACTTTAAGTTGTAATGAGATTTTCCTAAGCTGCATTTTCTGTTTAACTAGTGAGACTGGGATTGTATATATGATGTTTTTAGCTTATTTTCAAGTGAATGTTACCCTCTTATATCTTTTTACGAAGGGATAAGATGTAAATACACCTTAAACGTTTTTGCAAAAAGTAAATATACCCCTATCGTTGTGTTTATTGCACTTTCAACTCTAACATGTTGAAAATCGTGCAAATCATTCTGATGACTGATGGAGGGTTTAATTCTGTTAAAAAAACTATTTTATTTGAGATAAGGTGCAAATACACCTTTAAAGATATTTGCAAAAAGCAAATACACCCTTATAATTATGTTTAGTGCAATTTCATCCATAATGCATTTAAAATCGCACAAATCGTTGTGATAACTGATAGGCCTTTTAACTTTGTTAATAAATTTCTTTTTTTTTGCCCTCCTTCAACGGATCTATGGATTCCAGATGCATCATCATCTCTCATTTCACCAAAAATCATCAAGTTTCTCATCTCCACCGTCCTCGTTTCTCTACTCTACATCTTCAACCACTCAAGAAACCCCCCCCATCAACGAGGTCTGCTCATACAATCTATACCCCTCCTTCTGTTGCTCCACCCTCGACTACTCCACATACCTCATCGAATTCGCCATTGATCAAACCGTGAACCGCATTGGGATCTCAAGAGACAACTTCGTCTATAACTTCACCGGTCAAGAATTGAACTCCCTAGAGAAAAATGCTGCATGAGATTGTATGAAGCTGCTCGATTAGACGCTCTACGAGCTTGAATCCGTCATGACCAAGCTCATCTCTCTCCCTTCTTCCCTGCCTCAATTGTACGAAATATCAAGAGCCCTTTGAGGTTGGCCCTGACTAATGAGTACACTTATATCAATGTCTTCTTGGATTTGAAACAACTCGATTTGATTGGAAGCATAGAAAATAACAAATATCTGCAAAATTTGTTGACGTTGATTTCTCACATGATCAACAGCATCTTGCCACTAATCAAACATATGGAGAGCCATCAAGAAACTGTCAAGAAGTGAAGACGGTCACTGAGAGGAAGGACGAAGAAGAAACGACATGTCGGAAGATGAAGATAATGAGGAATTTGAGGATAAATGTGGTGATGTGAACAAATAGCATTGCATAAGGAAACAAAAGAAAAATTCAATTTTTTTTTAATGGAGATAAAAACTCTCCACCAGTCATCAGGATGATTTACACGATTTTAAATACATTAGAGATGGAATTACATTTAACATAATGTTAGGGGTATATTTGCTTTTTATAAAAACGTTTAAAATTATATTTGCAACTTATCCTTTTTTTGACGGAGTTAAACCCTACGTCAGTCATCAGTGCAATTTGCATAATTTTAAACACGTTAGAGATGAAATAACACCAAATAATAAGGATGCATTTACTTTTTGTAAAAATATTTAAAAATATATTTGCATCTTATTCCTTTCATGAATATCCAAATGTTGGATCTCTCCGCTTAAGGAGAAAGCATTCTCTTAAAGGAAGAGATAATAATAAGTTAGTTGCAAAGTCTAAAAGTTCTAAACATCTGACCATGTACTCGTTTATCCAACTCTATAACTGTATCCAAAATAATAGCGGCAAAAAATCTTTCTTGATGTAATCACGTAATGACAAATTGGATAACCAATTTTTATGTGTCTTATATTTGTAATTATATTGTATTTATGAATCCAATTTTTGTATATTTTTCTTATTTGCGTAGTTATATGGTTTTCGCTTCATCCTTGATAATTATTCTTTGATTTTAATAGTACGAATTTTAATAAATACAATGAGTATAAAATAAATAAATAAATAATGAAACCAACATAATATGTATAATTTTATAACTTTTGGATAGAAACAACGTCCAGAAAATGAAAAATGAACTTTTTCATGTACAGACTAAAATAGACTTAAATGAACATATTTCAAAAACAATGAAAGTATTATACTCTCTCTGTCTCATTATTTTTGACCGATTTTCCTTTTTGGACTGTCCCGCTATTATTGATCCGTTCCAAAGAAAAAAAAAATTCATACCAAAAATATCTCAAATTTCGTGTCACACATTACTTTACATACAAAACACAACTCTTATTAATCTACGTAAAAAAATACAATGCCACCAACACCGAGACGGAGGGAGTATTTCATAACAAAAATTCCCCGACATTACATATTCTGCCCAATGTTATTTCTGCTCGAGTCTTTGAATAAAGTATTAAGCCATCAACTGCGATTATATGATTACAAAGCTAGGAGGGTCTAACAATCCGCACCAAATAGAATACATTTCAAACCAACAGCACTAATTAGCCGTGGAAACAAATTTCTAGTGTTGCCAAGATGAGAGAATAGGCCATCTTCACAGCCTAGCTCAATGGCGCCATTCCTATTAATGCGGAGCTGTTTTACAAGCATTGGTATGAAAATATGCTACAGGCTCAGTTCGTGCAAAACAGTTGATAGGCTTGTTCCTTGACCTCATATATATAATCGTATAGCTAGGATACGAGATTCGTACAAGCACACATACTGATCCTCCACCAATATTTGCACGACATCCCTGTATCCCAGACGTCAAGGGCAAAAAAAAGAACAGAAACGAGACGAGACAACTAGCCATATTTCATGACACAGCAAGTGCGATTTCTGACAAACCAGGAAACAATGCTTTAACTCGTGTTCTGCTGTTTCGGTTTCTCAACACTTTCCAGACATTCTTTCGCTCTAACCACCTTCGATTGGAGATAGAAACTGCCACTTTGAGTATTCCTCTCAAACAATTTGTCATACCTCTGATAAAATCAAGGGAGATTTAACAATTTCATTAAATTGCTACTACCATATGAAAACCCAACTTTTTATCTAAAAATGCATGGGGAAAAAAGAAGGAATCAGAGAAAAGGATAAACCTTCACAATCTCTTCCCATGGTGTATTCTCAGTGACGCCAAGTATTTGCCTAGCCTCTGCCTCGGTCATCATTTTACTACCTCTTTTGATGGTTTCAACTGCTTCTTGAGCAGCACCAGTCTTTGAGGCGTCTGCAATACATCAAGAGATATTAGTGTAGGAGATGATTGATGGAAATCAATTTACTTTTTGAATGCCAATGCATAAAAATGCATTAATTCAATGCATTTTCTCCGAGTTAAAAGAAAATCACAATTGGCACACATTTCAACACCTTCTAATATTTTGATAGCAGTGTACCAAGTCTCACATCTAACCACCAAAAAATTAGTCAAATTGGGCACTAAGCGGAAGGATTAATCAAGAGCCATTGCTCAACAACCTAATCAGGATCAGCTACTCCGCAAAATAGTTTCTGTCATTCTCCCAAAAGTCGACAGTCAAATACCAACCCAAACAAAAAACTTACTTGCAAGTGCCTGACGATATGCTTGAGCAAACGCCCTAATCATTATTCCAGAGCCCATAATAATCAAGTTAGCAAGAATCTTAGCAGCCTGCAACCCACAATGAGCATGAATTTGCAATAAAAATAATACTCCAAATAATTTTCATTTGTCATATAGCAGATGATGGAATTTGTTAATAGGTTTGAATTAGTGATCCTGCTATGTTATCACACATTACAATGTCAACGGGATAGAATGTTGTAATCAAATATTTGGATAACTTATACAGTGTGAGGTTCAAGGAAGTAGAAACTAAACACACAATAACAGCTGTAAATCCAGAAGTGGTGAAAACGTAAACATAGTGTACAAATAATGTGAAATTTCTCTACTATATTGAAAAAAATGTGAAATGTAAGTGGTGAAAACGTAAACATAGTGTACGATTAATCAATTAGCCCATAAACATTCTAATACGTGATATAGAACCCACGCATGCAGCAAATTTATGCCTTTCTCGAGATAAAACCAAGTTAGGCGCACGAACGTACCATGGCTTGAGGAGCAAATCACAATCACCGAACTCCAAATGACCTACATCAAAACAAGAATCAATGAGATTCAATAAATAAGATAATAAGGGTGTAAGTAAAACTTCAATTAAAATTACAAATTAGGTCCAATTCAAATCTAAGAACATGTTCCAATACAAAAATAAAAACCGAAATCTGTAGATTCAGCATTCGATCACGGAATGACCTCAGAACTCAACCGATTAGATTAATGAGTTTCACCTTTAAATACATCAAAATTTCATTTCTCGATTCAAATTTCCAGCATGTCATCACTTCAAACATAATTTATCTTAATAGCTCCCCAAGAATCAATCTTCTTGCAAGAGAAGATTAACAAAAAATATCATTTTACCGATCCAAAAGAAACCAAAGGCCACTTTTTTCTGACAAAACATAGCGAACCATAACTAACCCAAAACCTATACGTATATATCAATAAAACTCAATTAATCGAATAACGAATTAATAATTGGGATATCAATCATTTTAGGGCTTTCTTATAAAACAATCAGAGGAAAAATACATCAAAAAACCAAATTTGCAATCAACAATTCCAACATTAAGAGACAACAGAAAAAGAATGACCTGTAATAAGTCCAAGAGAAGCTAGAACAGAAAACTAACCTTTAAAATACCAAATAACTCAGAAATTGAAGCCCAAGAAGGGGATACGTTCCACGATTAGGATTTGCAAAGGGGTCCGAAGTAAAATATTAGGTCATTTCTTTTCTTGGAAAGAGTTAAAGAGCCGTGGAAGAATAGCAGAATCTGTTTTGGGCTTTCAATAATAAATAAAGAGTGATACTGACGGAGCAAATTAACCAATGCAAGATCGAAGTTCTTGAAAGTTCCATTTTATCCCTTTCGGTTTCTATTTTTCACAAAGACAAAAGGCTTGTGTGAAATAAACTCACCGTTATTTTCTCTAGGACGAATTCTAATCCTTCAAGTTCATAGGACGAAAAGAGATTTTTTGAGGGCCTTGAAGTGAAAGTTTGCTGGGTAGCTGACCCTCGTATCCAGGAGATGTTTTTTATTTGCATTCACGCCTTTTAGAAAGAGTTCATCATGGGTAGAGACACTATTGCCGAGATAATAAGCTCTATACGAATAATCGTCAGAGATGGCTTAGAACCAATAGTTGGCCTTTAACTACTAGAGCGTTATAAATATTAGGCATCTGGCCGCCATTAAAATTGAATATAATTTTAATCATTTTTTTTTCGAAAAAAATATAATTTTCATCATTAAGAAGTAGTATTATTTTTTCTTTCTTTTGAAGGAATATTATTTGTTTCTTGACAGAAAGTATTAATTTTTCTCTCAATACTATATTTGTACTCCCTAAAATATGGATTTCTAGTCAAAATTGTAGTATTTTTTCTTGAAAACTATTTTTCTCATAAAATGTTTTTTTATTTGCCAAGTAATAATATTGTTCGGACATTTATTTTGGATGATATATATAAGTATGAAATTAATATAAATTAATCTATTATTTATTTTGATAAATTGATTGATATTATACTTATTTGATCATCTTATTATTCAAATTCTCAATTATATATTTTAATTACATATCTTACCACCCAAATTAAATGTGAATTACTTTTATTGTGAGCGACCTATCTTACATAATGAAGTTTGTGAGAGAATCTCACAAGAGACATACTTTCAATTTTTTCCCCAAAAGTCCATTTTATCACAAATTCTGTGTAATCCTTAGAATTAAAAGTTGCTAGCTAGATGATCCGTTAAACACATTACTGCCCTTGAATTAAGTATATAAGAGATATTTGATAGACAAAAGTAATTTTGTAAGAAATAAGACTTTTATAATTCTAGAGATGATACAAATACCATGCATGTAGTATGTGAGTTTTAAAGATAAAATATGCTCATCCCGATGAAGTGAATTATGTACTATGAGGATAAGAGAAACAATACTAGTCTGGTGTTGATTAGCTCCATTGCATATCTATGAACATTTAACAGCAGGCAAACAACAAGCTGGTTCACACAATAATTCGCATCGATTTCAACAACGTAGCAACAAAAACACACATTCAGACAATTTTCAAGAACACCGGCCATGGTAAGTAGTAACAAGCGTAATATAAGAACCTGGCAGCACTTTGATTTGCCTGGATTGTGCAATCGCTTGTCCGATGCCTTCTTATATGCAAGAATCAGCTGCAGCTCGCATTGATCTGGTTACACGTCTGACTGCTGAAGGGGATGAACCTAACAGCATCTTGGCATTGATTGATGAAGACTGTAAATCACGCCTCTTTATCTGAGGACGTTTAGGAGGCCTGTGGTTTTCAGTGAGCAAGGGAATCACCCTTTTCGAAGGAAGCAGTCTTTTGTTGCTTGTTCCTATGCCTAGAAGCTCGTTTGGTCCGAGAGGGCTATCTGATAGGGATTGCCTTTTCTGCCTCAGTAGTTCCCACAATAAGCTGTCGTCTTTCGCCTGATCTTCTCCCACTTTTACAGGCTTCGACTCATGTCAAAGGGAAAGGAACTATGTCAGCATCCACAACATAATGACAAATAAATATGTTTTAGCTTTTATAATGCTGCTACTCTTCAATGAAGCCAAAATAAAGGAAGGGAGACATAGATGCATCTCTTTAGTAGAAAGAGAAATATGGCCGATTTTACTAAGTTCTGAATTCATCAGACTCACTTGGACTTAGGTTGATTTTTCTTTAGTTGGGTGGGGTTGGGGGAGGGTGGTTAACTTTGATTTTTTTTGCAACTATTTTTTTCAATTAAATTGATCAGCAAAAATAAATGGATCATACAAAGAAAAACATTTACCTCTTCTTCCGGTCCAGTCGTAACATCTGTTAGCAATCTTAAGGACGTCTCCAGTTTCTTTGCTGTTTCTTCTGATTGCGTTAACCTGCTCAATGCCTCACTCCTGCTTTGTTCTGATAACCTCGTCTGATTTCTTGCTTCCTCCAATTCAAGCCTCCTGACCTGCATTGCTCCATGCATCTCCTTAACAACCTCCAATAAGCGCGAGCATGTTCCTGTTTTCATTTCAACCTTAAGACCATGGACATACTGAACCATGGGATTGCACATCTTGTCAGCCAATCCGGTGATCAGGTCTTCTACTCCAACCTCCACTGATCCAAGGGCGGCTACTACTTGATCAAATGTGCTTTTGAGAATCTTTAGCATCACGAGAGATAGGTCGTTGCTCCGGCCAGACTGATGAACCGAAGAAACAATTGAAGAAGCTTTGAGGAAGAGCCTTCTTATGAAAGCTTGATGGTTGGCAAGGTCCTGAAAGATGCTTTTATGGCTTGAATTGACCTGAGCTTCGATTTTTTGAAGAAGGCTGATGAGTTGAATTATCTGTAGCCTCTGCCCCTCCATCAGCTCGTTGCCAGCTTTCACGGCTTCTTTCATATAGTCTTCTGGCTGGCACTCCAAAACAAACAACCGAAAGTGCTTAAAAATGGAATACAACGAAGAGAAACAAACATGACTATTGAAGTGATTAGTTGATACAAAAACACACTCAAAACTTCAAGGTATGAGGTAAGATATGAAAGAACTGGAACTCATTATGTTGCACCTCAGCAGAGCCCTTCTATCTGAGCTTCTCTACACAGGATTTTGCCATGCTACAGACACGGTAAAAGGATATGGATGACTGAGAGATTACTGGGACCCGAACTTTGAAACCTCAAGTAAGCACATGCATAAGTTTTGAATGGAATATTGCAGCGCACCATTGCAGCCCAAAACTCCATGTTAAGATCTTATCTTTTTTTTAGGTTCCAGAAAATTGTCAGTTTTCATTAAGTGACCCTAAATCTTGAAGGGATTAACTCATCAATTGCCTGTAAAACTTTATAATGAATTACTGATAGAACCAGAGTACAAAAGTAAGTTAGCTTGAGAATGATCACTCAAATTGCTCAACAGGCAGATCTTGCAGACACTCAATTCAATGATAGTTTCATTCACCATAAATAAAATCCCCAAATCGTTACTTCTTTATAGGGATCCATATATCACAACAATGGCTTTCTTTTTCTTATGTGCTAGCTCTTTCAGCAGGGTTCCTTGTAGATCTATGTCCAGGCTCATATTTAGTATGATAACTTCCAAGGAAACATGGTATTCTTCCAATTATTTAGACTTCAAACTCTATAATGTCACCAACAAAGCTCAAGCAAGGATTTGAACCTTCTTATAGTTTTTCCCTGCACCACAACTATTCAAAATCCTTTCACTTGAATGGTGATCTTATATCAAATCAAAAATCCTGGTTATGGATAATAAATTTTTCTGTGTCCATGACAAAAAGCATATACGGCTCTAAGCCGAACTTAATCAGACATCTCCAAAACTTTAACATACACAAAAACTAAATTAAGGACAACATATTACCTCTATAGCAATTAAATGCAAAATCACATAAGACTAAAACAACAAAGCTTTTCTAGGCTACGGAATATTAAAGCACTTTCACACACATCACACATGAATATCTGAACTTTTTGCCGCGTCCAAAAATGCACAATCTGCACAACGATGTCGAACTAGTGTTCATGCGATTCGAGCAAATTACGATACGAAATCTTAATCGGTATATAGATTTGGATTTTATTGCAGTTACCTGCGGTTGTGAGCAGTCAAAAGAAGTGACGATTGTGCTGAATCTCCTCTCTCCAGCCATTTCAGCCGTCTTCAGTCCTACCAACTTCATCAGCGGTATAGCCAGCGACACGAACACGTCTTCCGCCTTCCGAAATCCATAACATGAATTGCGAATGAGGAAAAATAAGTGACGGAGAATTCACATAATTAATCGACGATTACAACTGTACCTCGAGCAAACCAGCTCCGACCTGAGATCGGAGCTGATTGAATGAGACTTTGAGCTGCTCATGGCGGCAGACAATACGCAGGAGCTTCGATTGCACAGCTTTGAGCGACGGCGGCGGAGCGGCAGTGGAGCTAGCGGCGCAGCGGCGATTCATCGGCAATCTATAATTTGGCGGGAAACGAAGAGTGCGTGAATCTCGATGGAAAAAGCTGATGAAATTATTTAATAACGGTAGAGCTGTTCGGCGTCGTAATTTAAATTGGGCTAATTAAGTTAAAATCAAATAAACTAAATTTTAAAGCGCCTAAAAACTCGTTTAAACTTTATTACTCCTTCATTAATCAAGGCGCCATTGTAGTGTGTATGATTTGATAGTGCTATATAAGTTTATTACGTGCACATTATACGATATCATTGCACTTTTTTATTTTTGGGCCGAATGAAAACACAAGATAAAGTGAGAGATATACACCCATATCTGGATTAAGTATATTTAAAAAAATAAAATAAACTGCAGATGGTTGGAATTGCATTTTTTAAGTAATCAGAGTGTAATAGTTCAAATGTAGATGACTAATAATTGAAACTCAAATAATACGACGCGGACTATTGATGCAATATTAGATGATGCAAAATTTGTTGGATAATAAATTCAAATGGCCCATTTTAATTATACAGATGGAATATGTTCATATGCAATAAACCACACAAAATATGTTCACATGCAAT
This sequence comes from Salvia rosmarinus, assembly GCA_036937905.1. Lineage (NCBI taxonomy): Eukaryota > Viridiplantae > Streptophyta > Magnoliopsida > Lamiales > Lamiaceae > Salvia > Salvia rosmarinus. Next base: position 19,513,742 of record CM072816.1, on the reverse strand, counting down.
AAATTATACATGATCTGAAAACAATTTCTAACATCACAAGAAATTGTCTGGAATATTGAAAATGTTTAATATGTTGGTTCAATTGAACTTATGGAGTTATGCGTGAAAGATATGTCCTAGTGGATATATTTTTTGAATTAATTGATCCATTAATAATTAAGATGGAGCGGAAGTAGGAGTTTCACTAGAAAAAGGAACTAGATTTTGATGAAGCAGCAGAATGAGGAGAGGAGTTGTGGGGGATGAGAATTTGACGAAGACTTTGTATAAGAAGAGGGCATGGTAGGCCAGCTTGTGCAAGGAGAGCTAACTCCATTTCAACCACATGTCTAAGCTTTTTTCTCAACAAGACCATTCTGTTGAGTAGTATAGAGGCACAAAATTCTATGTTGAATCCTATCTGATTGTAATAAATGAGTTAAACTCCGTTATCCTTAACCTGATCGGTCTGCAAGACTTTAATCTTCACATTAGGTTGTCTTTCAACCGAGCCTTGAAGTGCTTGAAAACACCATTGACTTCCCCTTTAGTTTTCAATAGGTATAGCATGTAAAATGACTATAATGATTGATGAAGTAACATAATAAGAAAAACCATATCAAGAAATTACTGAAAGAAGTCCCACAACTATGAATAAGAGCTAAAGGTTTGCTATTTGTCATAGAATCTATATAAGGTAATATGTGACTTTTAGCAACACAACAATGATGACACCAAATGCTCAATTACATCGAATTGAATGAGATATTACAATTGTTTAACATATGCTCTAATGCATCAAATACACAGTGATCAAGTCTTTTGTGCCAAATATCTATGCTAAAAGTAGATTCTACAAAAAAAGAGGAAAGAACAACTGGAGAAACACTTATGAAAATTGAATGAATTGCAAATTATGGACGAACAAGGTTGTCCTTAGTTGAAAGGAAATTCGAAGAAGGGCTGAAAGACTTGTGAAGGAAGAACTGGTAGAGATCTTGCTTAAGTGTGTCCTTAAGGAATGTGGCCTCGGTGACCCGATCCTTGACAAAACAAACATATAGGTGAAATTCAAAAAAAAACATTATTATCACTAAGAAGATTTTTTGTAATTTGAGGAACATGAAAAGTGTTTTTAAGAGTAAACCACCGAGAACTAGGAAAGGAAGAAGAGTTAAAAACTGAGTTTCCAACATGGGAAATGTTCACATCAAAACCATTTCCAAGTTGAAGTTTCTTACCTCCATGATACTCGATCGCGGAGTTGAGGTTGGAGAAGTAATTGGTGACATGATTTGTGGCTCCAGAATATGGATACCACGATGCACTATTGAAAGTACACCCAAAGGAGCTGAGATGAGATTAATTTCAGTGTTGAACCATGTTCAAGGTGGGATTAGGCTGAAAAAATTAGAGTTGACAACATTGACCCGGTTCGATAGGCTGACTTAGGGTACCTAACTTTAGGATTGGATTGGACTACAAAAATAAATACCTAAAAAATTAGGCCTAAAAAGCTTACCCACTCAGTCCATCGGGCTGATCGGGCTTTGGAGTTAAAAAAACTTGAGTTATCAGGCTTAAAAGCCCACTGTCTATTATTGTATTAGTTAAAATATAAGTAGAATAATATTAATAATATTAATTTTCATTGAGTAATTTATTTTGTATATTTTTTAAACTTGTAAGACAAATGAGCAAGAAGGTGAGAAATACAATTATCCAAGGAAGATTCAAATATGGTTAATGTAATAATGTTTGATGATATTCAAGACTTTAAGTATATTTTATTTACTTTGGAATATTGTTTACTAGACTATGACTATGGATTTTTGATTTGTTTATCTTTGATTTAAATTTTGTTTATTGTTGTTAATGGAATTGATATTAGTAGACTCAATTTATTAGTTGTTATCATATTTTTTTTCATCATTTTGTAACTAATTATAATTTTTTAAAGCATTAGACATGTTTGGCCTGGTTGCCCAGATGGGGTTGGGCTGCCAAAGTTACAACTTTATAGTATTTCGGTGTGACCTAGCCTAGTCCGATCCTTTTTGCTAGCTCTAGTTGTTGCATGTGCTGCAGCTATTGAGGTACTAAGTTTTGTTTGAAGCGACACCAACAAGAGTCGGCGGTATGCCCCAATTTCTATCATAGCTGATAGACTGGCTTGTTTCCTACAGACCTGTCTTAATTGACCATCTCTTCCACCACGAAAGCCAGAACCTCCACCTTTGTTATTATTCCGATAGGCATCTCTAGCGTTTTGAAAGTAAGTGTTGTTTCTTTGACGAGTGTTTTGAGTGAGGTTGGCTGAAGATTGAGTTCCATCTATGTTAACAGATGTTAGTTTGGTTGATTCAAGCCTTGACTCAAAGTTGAGTGCAACCGTGAGTTTACCTCTTGTATGTACAACCTATGATTCATATCTCGAGGTTATAGTAACCTTAACATGATCACATTAATGTCGAGTCTTGCTATAATTTGAGAAATTTATCTTCTTTTGATATCCTATGTCCAGCAGATCGAGAAGATCACAACAAGTCTTCACCTTGTTAAGGTAATCTCTCACCGTGAGATAATCATTTTTAAGGTTTGGAGTTGTAGCTTGTATTGCATCATCTTTGCTTTATATTGGCTAGCAAAACTGATTTCCAAAGCTTCCCAAATCTCCTTGCTTGTAATCAGACTTACCACCAAGATCATGGTGCTTTTAGATAATGAGGACTGGATCCATGCAGAGAGAAGCTAGTCCTGCCTATGCCAAACCAAAAACTCAGGATTGAGCTTTTTGTTCTCCAAGTGTCGAACGACTATCTCTAGTGAGAAAAGGCTCTAATCCATAGCCTCTTATCATTGCTAAGATATGTTCTCTAGATGAGATAATTTCCATGTGAGAGTTTGGTATAAATATGATGATTTTGTGGTAGAATAAGAGTAATATAAGAGGATGACTGTATCAGACATGTTTCATATGTAATTGGGAGAGAAATGATAAGAGGTAACAAAGACATGTCATAAAACCTGCTTTCATACCATGAAAGAAACCAGGAAAACTTGCAAGAATGAAACAAAACCATGTTTATCCACCTTTTTATTCAAACTTCCATTTATTCACATTCAAGTGAATCCACTCTGTAAGGACTTCACGTGGATGGCGTGCAAAATTAGGCACAACAGAACAAATTAACAAGTACATGCAAATTAGGATAAATATAACATATAGCACTCAAATATTTTGAAGTTTTTACATCCGTATCCTAATGTAAGTATAATAACAAATTGGATCATAATTATTGTAGATTTTTAACATTCGTGTCCCGATAACTGGGATCGGGCCTAATTTGTCTATGTGACACATAAGTTCGAGCCTGATTTGATTATGTGGCATGCATAAAATTAATATACACACACACACAAAAACACACACACAACACAAAAAAATGATAAGAAATCACCCATGCACCCACTCCATTCTTCCCCCACACACAAACCCACCACTTTCTCTCTCATCTCTCTCTCTTTATCTCTCTTTCTAACTGTTTCTCTCTCTCTCTCTCTCTCTATCATCTCTCATCTCTCTCTAACTGTTTCTATCTCTCTTGAAACTGTAACTTTCTTGGCAAAAGGTTTTGGGGGTGGCCACTGTCCGACAGACCCGGATGTTGCTGACTCAGCAGCAGTTCCACCACTTTTCATCCCTAAACCACCTCCTCTCACCACTTTCTCCCTTCCCATTCTCGCATTCCCTCAATTTTCCATTGAGGCCTACAAACTCTGCCTACAAAATATGGATGTCCCAATTATCTGAAGAACCCACCACCGCCACCGCCACCTCTTATGTCGAGGAGGGCCCAGTCAAGCTTCCACCATTTACTTCCCCATTATTTGCCATTGACGACGACCCACACCTCTCCAAACTGCCACCATACCTTCTCCTCACCGGTGCCATCATCGCTTTCCTTTTCCATTCCCTCCGCCGCCGTGCCAAACGTGCCAAAGAGACGGATTATCGTTTGATTTAATTGGTTTTATTGCTTGATTTGGGATTTAGTTTATGTGGCTATAAGAAAATAAGAATCAAATAAGATAGATGGATTGGGAATTGGAAGAATAGTTAGAGGAGAGGGGAAAAATTGGGTGTGTTGTGAATGAGAGGGATGGGCATGGAAGAATATGGTGGGCATGGAGTATTTTTTCTATAATTAATAAATCTTTTTTTTTTGTTTTTCTGAGATGAGGCTAGGCTGCTGCCACATATGCTAGGTTGGGGCCTAAGTGGATTTTCGGCGTGCCATATAAGCACAACGTGCCCGATTTCGACGATTAGGATATTATTATGAACTCATTTGAAATATTATGGTCTGATTTGTTATTATGCTTACATTATGATACTAATGTACAAAGTCAAAAACATTAGAGTATTATCTGTTATTTATCCTACGAATTCTAATTTTGATCAATGATCCAATAATAACAATATTTTTGCTTACCCATCTCTCTTACATATTGACCAATCTCCTAAGTTCACACTCACTTTTGAAGGTTAATATAGTTTGTTAACGTACTAAAATGGATATGAGATTAATCTTTTCACTACTACAAAACCACTTTTCTCTGCATTTATGACTACGCTTTTTCGTGAAAAGCGTGGTCTATAGTATAGACTACGCTTTTTATCAAAAGTGTAGTCTATGTGCGAATTTTTGAAGTATAGACTACGCTAACAAAACGTGGTGTATGCGTGAGTCTATAGTGGTATAGACTACGCTTAAAAGCGTAGTGTATGTCGTGTTTTTAATAAAAAGCGTAGTCTATATCATAAATTTAAAAAAAAAAAAAATCATCAACTCGATTGAAAATCATCATCGTTTTAGATTTGATTGAATCGCGTCTCATAATCACCTCATACGATTATTTTATTCCATATCATATTATTACCAATTTTTTTGGAGGCGGCAAGCAACTAGGGTTTACCCTTGTGGGTGCCGCCTTCCGTGAACTTCGCTGCTCACCGCGAACACCATCCAGCCGGCGGCGGCCTTCCCCCGTCTACCAGAACCCCCAACCCCACCATACCGAACAAATCCTCCCATTCTCTATATATTATTCTGTTCAATTTGCGTGAGTTCTAACCTCTGGTTTCCAGGTGTCTCGAGCTCCGTAGGATCAGGGTTCTCGCGGGTGGTGACCTCCATTGTACCTGTGGCGCGCCAGCTCGACCTACGGTCGCGGAAGACCCTCTCCGTGGGAGTTTCGAACCGAGGCGACATGGTGTTCGGGCGGCGTAACCCCATTTCTCACGGCGCTCATCCGTGAACAGCCTGGGTATCGCGACTCGCGAAAGCGGCGCTAGGTTCCGACCAGTTGATCGCGCTAGGCTCCGATTCTTTGTCAGGGCGCCACGCCCAGCTTCTGTTGTTGGAGCGACGACCCACCATCCGAACTCGTGAGGCGAATCTTCCTCTCCTCCGGTGGTGGCCGAGCTGCTGGAGTCACGACTCCGTGTCTCTTGACTCAGGCGAGAGCCACTGTTCACGGCGGCGCCGGAACTTTCCTCTGAACAGTACCAGGTTTATTTGTTCATAACAGATAGCTATTTTTGGCATAATTGTTCAAAATGGATACTGCAAATTTTAAAAATCACGTATTACTTTTTATTTTTTTAAATATATATATACATAAAATATCCACAACCACACACAAAAACACACACAATATGAAGACGAGCGAATCGGCGGTGTCGAAGATTGTTAATCTGGCGGAGGAGGCGAAGCTAGCCAAGGAGGAAATAAAGCCTACTAAATATCAAGTTTATAGTATCTCGCAAATCTCTCATCACTGGTGGTGTCATGGGAGGAGTGTGAGTTCTCTATTTTCTTTCGATTGTTAATGTCTCGGATGTAAAGTTACGTGGTCATCAAATTTTATTTTTATTCTTTTGTTTGGATGTATATTCGATTTTTGTTGATTGATTCAATGAATGTCTCTTCGTAATTGTTTCTCTCATGTTTTGTATGAAAAGATATCTTTTTTCCTTTTATATTTAGATTGCTATGGTTATATATACTTTTGGGATCTTGTAGATGCATAAGTGGTACCAGTTTCCGAGCTCATTCATCAGTTGTAAAGTTTTTTTATGTTCTTGAGATTCTTCTTCTCATTGCGCTTATATTCATGTGCCAATCCAAGTTGTTTGAAGTTTGGTTTACTAGTCAAATATTTAGATTGTGATCGTAAACAAATTGTGAAATTTCAAGATAATGTCGACTAGTTTTCATTTTATACAGTTGACATGGATTTAATTTCCAATTTTTTACCTAACTAATCTTTGTTTATAAGCCATGTCATGTTTGGTGTCTTGCACACTCTGTCATGGGATTACTCAACAAGTTTCCTAATTTCAGTTCCGTGCATTTGTTTTACCTTAGCTTTGCTTTTGGGTGGGGTGGTGTGGTGCGGTGTGGGGTGGGATGTGCGCTGAGTGACATTAGTTTGAGAAGGTGAACTAGTGAGATGTTCTTGCTGTTGGTAGTTGTTATTTTTATTTTGCTCGACAGGTAACTAGCGTGAGTTATCACCCAAAAGATGATTGCATGATTAATGCCTCGGTTGATGGCATGATTCGGTTTTGGAAAGCCCGAAAAGAGGTGAAAGTTTCTGGCAACCCTTTGCCTTGAGTTGTGAAAACTGTCGAGTAGCCAAGTACAACACCATGAAAATTCTCAGGTGCGCTAAATTATTTTTCTCTCTTTTTTGTCCAAGGCTACAACTCTGCATATATTGATCGATGCAGAAGCAGTTTTATAGCATGGTTCGTGTCTTAAATGAAAGAGCATGGGTTAATTAGCTTAACAGATTCTTCTTAGCACTTCTTCTTCTGCTTTGGCGCTTTGCCAAAATTTGAACTTTGAAGCCAATTACGTAGTGCTCTCATGTGAATGACACCTATCATATGTAAATGTATCTATAAAATAAAATTGTGATTTCGGTGAAATTATTTATCTGGATGGATTCTGATTGTTTTTTCAATATGACGAATTGAAACTTGTTGTATTACTTGTTGTATTACTTGTGAGTATGCTCTATGAAACTTGTTGTATTACTTGCGATTTTGAAGAATGAATTTCTATTTGTTGCTCTTTATTTTTGACATAAAAGTTTCTATTTGGAGAAAAGATAGTCCTCGTGCTCTTGGCAAAAGGATGTAGGTTCAGTAAAGTTTTTTTGCTTTTATCCTATATATACTCGCTTGAAATTTGGCTGCTCCCGTGACAAGGAAAATTCTTATTTTGTTCGGATGGAATATGATGTGTGCAGATAGCTAGCACAATTTTGTATTCGTCTTTTTGTTGATGCTTTAAGTGCGCCATTTATTTTCTGAGTTGTAATTATAAAATGGTCAACCTTGATATCTGTTGGAGTGTGTTAGGATTTTATGCTAAAGTTGATAATGAAGTGAGTAGATATTACCTTTTCAGACCGGCAAATTTAAAGAATTGCCATATACTTAATCATACATAACGAAATGTATAAAGTTTGACTTTTCGGCATTTTAGCTCTTCATTGCCGACTTGTTGTAGTTGTTTGATTAGTTTTCATTCCCGACTTCATTATTTTTACATTAAAATATCTAAGATCAAAAGATGGTGGAGATCGGCGTGGCATTTAATCTTGTCTTATGCAACATTACATATCTTCGGGGTTGCCTTATGAAATTTAAAGGTTAAAGTGTTCTATATTGATCTTTTATTGTAATTCTTGTCGCTTTAACTAATAGCACATTGCGCTTTCTATACTTCATCTTTTGTTTTATGGTATTATAGATCCATCGAATTGGTTGTATAATGATGAATGGTGCAGGATTAAGCTAGAATTTGCCTCCTTTTATATTTCTTCATTTCGATGTAAATGTGAGGAAGAGAAGGCATTGGGATGACCATAGTGATTACTCGGCGGGATGTCGGATGGGATGAAGATCACATCAAAGATAGAAGGCGGCATTCTCGAAGCCAAATGCAAATTGATGGCGTGTCCGATAGATTGTGGTTTTCCATTTTATAGAAGTGGTGAGAAACTTCTTACATCATTTAGTTCTTTTATCTTCCGGTTGTCCCATTATTGGCATCTTCATCTTTCTTTCTTTTTCTCTACAATGAGAGAAATACACTCTGAATGAAGTCTTTGGAGGATGACAAGCAACGACTAGAGGTTAGTTTTTTTTTTTTTTGTAGCTTATGCCTTGTATTGTGGTGCGGTCCTCTTCGACTTTGCTTCACAAGAAAAACTTTATTTTGCTTTTCATATCTTGATATCTGATAAAATAATATTTCAAAGTCTATAATCTTAGTTATGCGTGCAAGAAAAGAAAATGCATACAAGGTGGTAGGATTGAATGTGAGGTATATCTCACGACTCGATGGGACAAGGTAGGTCGTATTAGTCGTTTAATTGTCATCTTTACCCAAACTTGTTCACTTCATAGTATAACCCGATGCCCTCTTAGTGCTCTCAAAAGATCATGGTTACTTTTGTTAGTTCATAAAATTTTGGTATGTCCACCCAATGTTATTGGTTATTATGAAATTATGTCCTCAAGATTCATATTACAAAATTTTGAGAACATTTGCTTTCTTCTTTAATTCTAAATCTGTAATATTGGTGCTTCTTGGACGATTTACCTGAGGATAAGGTCGAGGAAGCCGATTCATTAACTTTCAAAATTCATGAGCTCGAGACACAACTTTCTAAAGAGAAAGAAGAGGGGAAAAGGTATTACTTTTAAATGACTTCTAGGTTCCTATCAATTGTCATCTGATAGTGTGATTTATTTTGGAGAAATCTATTACAGTTTACATTGCTCCGATTGAACTTTTCTTTAGGTTCACTACAAAGATAAAGAAGTTCATTAAAGCACATAACCGTCACTTATGTTCTGAAGACGAATCGAAGAGGTATGCATTTGGCTTGATAGTAGTATTTCTCTTTCCTTTTATTGCCTTAGTCTCTCGGTCTCGAATTAAGTTTGTAATGACTTGCATGGAATTTGTGGTTATATAGATCACGTGCTCATCTTGAAGTTGGGTGAGCGACTTGATTTAGATGTTGGGGCGGCAATGAAGTTGAATTATTTTGTCTTGTGATATGGGGATACTGGTCTTATTGTTTTGTTATGTGATGTGTATAGTATTTTTGTATAGTGATTTTGTAGGTGTAATGAAAATAGATTGTATATTTTGTATAGTAATTTTGTAGGTATGTAATGAAAACATATTGTATATTTTGAATAGTGATTTTGAGCGTAGTCGCAAGTATATTTTAATCTCGTTTGCTTGCGCGCTATTAATTGTATTGTGTTTAAATAAAGAAATTAACTACGGTTGAAATTGAAAAACCGTAGTTGTTATTAAATCGACTACGGGTTGTAATAGAAAAGCGTAGTAAATTTGGCATTAAAACCGTAGTAAATAAACTCAAAAATCGTAGTTAATACATATAGACTACGCAAAAAGCGTGGTGTATGTGCGGCGTAGTCTATAGTGGGTATAGACTACGCATAAAAACGTGGTGTACGAGCGAACTATTGTGTGGTTTGTGGGTATAGACTACGCGTAAAAGCGTAGTCTATGTGAGAAAGCGTAGTCTATAATGGGTATAGACTACGCATAAAAAGCGTGGTGTGTGCGTGCGCTTTTACGTAGTCTATGGGTATAGACTACGGCGTGGCGTGTAGTCATGTCGAAAAGCGTGGTCATGGTGGGTATAGACTACGCTTAAAAGTGAGTGTATGAGCGCCTTTTCGTAGTGCGTGGGTATAGACTACGGCGTGGCGTAGTCTATGTCGAAAAGCGTGAGTCTATGGTGGGTATAGACTACGCTTAAAAAGCGTGTGTATCTTGCGCCTACTTTTCTCTACACCACTTTTCTCTACACTACGAGATGCACATACACTACACATAAAACGTGTAGTCTATCTTTGTTTTTGTAGTAGTGTTTATAAAGATGGATATTTCCTATACAAATATTGTAGGGAAATCTTATTTTAACCCTCTCCCGAGGATCTATCTTGGATGTTTAATTCACCATACATTGATTATATTCCTAGCATGCGTCTATATAATTAATTGCAACACGTAGGAGTTTTCTCGTGTTTACCTTTGAATCTGTCGGGGATGAACGGGATGAACGGATCGAGACTCGTGCTTTGATCTTCTGGACTGTATCCTGGTTGCCCAAACTCCAACGTCGAGTGAGGACGATCTATGGCGAATGCTTCGAAAAATCACCCTAATCCTCCCTAGTATTTCCGAGAATCACCTTCCCAAGCACTATGGGAATACACGAAAATAATGGTATGGATAATTGAGGATTAACTTTGATCTTATCTCTTACCTTATATTTATAATGCATTACCATAATCCCATTAGGAAAGGATCCATGATATCCCATAAATATAATGATATCCTATGGATAAAGAGGATCAAATCATTACCATAGAGGTAGGGGCCGATTTTCACACTAAGCTACGGGCTGGATGGGCCACCAGGATCAAATCTGAGGAATAAAGATGGGCCTCAAATAAATTAATTATCTTATGTTCATCCGAACATAAATTAATTTATAAACATTCATTCATGCCACTAGAGAATAAATCTTGACTTACCCTTTATTACCGAATGTGAGTTGGGCTTGCACTTAGACATTACGAATCCTCGTATTTAAGATATCGACGTCTATTAATTATTTATAGCGATTCGATCGCTTAAAATAATTAATATCTTTAATTCCTTAAGTAGTACCACTCAACCTTATTATTGTACTTGAGCTAACTCAACTGCGGGGTGGCGACGCCATCATCCTAAACGGATACGGTGACTCGTCTGAGATAACTAGCATGACATACAAAACCGCCACCACCCAAGACGGAGAATATTGGGTTAGAACATATAACCTCACCCATAACAAGTCAAAGTGATGGTCAAGAACTCATACTCACCTAATACCTTATCGAGGTTTAGATCATCGTAAGTCACCGAGATCTTGGTTCTTCACGACGGTCGATAGAAGAACTCATCTCATCGTGATCCTTCATACGTCGAGACGCATCAAAGACAATAAGCAACCAAGTCAAGTCACTTCTTATCTATACTGCATGACTATACCGACAACTCGTCCTCAAGTTGTCTCATTGTGAAACTTGTTATATCTCATTAACCTCGACCAATCATACGAACTTACGTGATCTTCACACACTGTATGACCTAACTTATATATGAGATAAGGGGACACGGATATATGCAATCAAGTATTCAATTCGGTGGGAGATTATAATAGTGGTAACGAAACATCAGATCTGTTTCAACCATATTGCTTTCAGTATACAAATCCAACAAATATCATGAAAAAGAGAATACATATTACAATGAAATAATAATTTAATTGTAATATCAACATGCATTTGGTTGGAATTGCCTTTTGAAAGTGGGTGTAATGGTTGAAATGTAGATGACAATAAATGAAGCATTTGTTGCTAAATTACAAACTTAGAAGAAAATCAAATAAACCGAATCTAACTATTATTGCAGTGTAAAAAATGCATATTTTCCACGTTCTTTTTTTTATGACACGTATGCTAAATAAAATTTTCTAATGACACATACACTAAATAAAACCCATGCATATACAATTATTTATAAATCATATATAATTTGAGACTTTCGATCTCAAAAAAACCAATTTCACCAAGCATCAGTATACTATCTTGACATTGATAAGACACGGAAGTTAATGCTTGGCGCCAGTGCCCCTGCTCACGTCACCGTGACGCAACCTTTAAAATTTATGTATTAATTGACCCAAAAAAGAAAGAGGAAGTTTTACTTTTAAAAACAATTTGATGAGAAATAACATTTATTTTGACATTTTTCTACAATGCTTTAGTTATTAGCTGAATAATCAATATCATCTTTAAAGTCAAAAGTTTGAGCTTAAAATAGTTTAAATCTAATTTATTTTTCAAGAAATTTAATAACATACATACGAGAAGAAAAAGAGATCACACATGTCCATCTCACTAATTAGGAAATATCCACAACTGATATTTTCCTTTATACCCTACCCTACACACAGCAAATTTTTTTGAGTAGATAAATTTATAGATTCCCATAAATATCTGAGCTGATTTTAATCTTAGCCCTTCCCCTTTTAATTGCTTTATATTTTCGCCCCTTATATTTTTGATTATCTAACTTTGTGACCAAACTCTTGATTTTCTTATAATTGATGAACTTGAATTCATGATTAGAAATCAACCTGATACCAAAAAGAAAGTTAAAAGTTATGTTAGGAAAATATATATATTATTATATTATATTAAAGGGGAATCATTCCCCATATTATTTTCCCGCCTAAACTACAATTAATGTTTTCTACATTTTTATTAGTAAAAAAAACTTATTATTTTGATTGGAAAATGTAATTATTTGTTGGTTTAATTTGCTCCAATAAATTCCCCTATTAATGCAAAAAAGTAACCAATTTTTTCTCTGTCTTAGTTTATTTAGATTAGTTGTCATTTGAAGCTTATATGATTGATTTTTTAGTATAGGTTATATTTAATTTCGACCTTCGTATTAATTGTATAGTAGTTAATTTTTATGTTATTATTAACCCTATTCGAATAGTCGCACACAAATGTATGAGCGGACATGTTATGTAGATGAGTCTTTTTTGTAATTTAAGTTTTTAATAAATTTTATAACTCAATAAATAAAATTTTAGGTTTACTTTTTTTTCTTTCATTTTTCATTTGTCATTTTCTTTCTTACTCTGAATTGGACTACTTTCATTTTGGTTAAACAATTTTATATTTAAAGCTTTGAATAAAAAATAGAAACAATTTACGGAAAAAAATTGTCTTTTATTTCAACTACTTTATTTAAAAAACTTACAATATTAAGTCATCAATTCTATATTTCATTACACATTGCAAGCACTATATTGATCCTTGATCCTACGTGGAATTTTAAGGATTTTTATTCTTAATTTTAAATTATTCATTTTATTCATTGGAGAAATATATGAAAGCATTTGTATTAATTATATTGAGATAAATGCATTTAATTATCCATAATCATTGCGTTGATTATATCAATTAGAGACGGTTACCTTAATTCATATAGAAAAGAATGAATTTGATCCGCATTTAAAACCAATTGATTATAGAAAACTTTGGCTTGAAATGAAGCAATTGATGATTTAAAAACCCGAATTAAACAAACACCACGTTATCAATCGTCCCCGTCCGTAGTCTCTCTATTGGATGAACAACCTTTATAATATGAAATAAATTTAAAGTCTCTCTCTAAACCCCTTCTGCTTTAAATTGAAGCTGTCTTTTCTCATTCTGAATGGGGTTTACCCAGTGTGCACCTAAGGTAGCGGCTGCGGGTTCCCCATGATATCAAAAAAAATAAAAATAAATTTGTCTTATACGTCTAAAGATTTATGAACTTTCTCACGAGTTAGATGAATTGCGGTGGCGTAGTTGGCGATGGCTTTTCTATGAGTTGCGCCGTAGTGAATAGTGGCGATATAAATGAGGATCAAGGGAGAAGAGAGTTCATATGAGAGAGAAATGATGAAAGAGTAGGAAGAGAAGAGACAATTGTGTGTGTTGGAAACTAAATTTTCCTAAATTCTTCCTTTCTTCTTAATTTAAATTTTATTTCCAAATTTTGTTACAATTGATATCTATGATAAACGATAACAGAATTGGCTGATTCAATTTACACCATATTGAATTTGACAATAGAGATAAGTTTGCATCCATATTAGCTAATTCTTTTATACCATAATGCAAATTTAGTTCGGCAATAATTACCTTTTCCATACACGTAAAACATGAAATTTTATTACCTCCGCTGACTAATCAAACATTATGTATTGACATGCATGGAATTCCAGCAAATCGGAGGATCTGAGACACCATAATTCCGTCAATAGTATATTAGCGAGAGAGAGAGAGAGATAATTATGAATTGAAAATTAGAGATGATTGTAATAATTTATATTTGATTATTTAAATATCACAAAAACTTTTATACACCCATCCGTACAATATGGATGGACAAAAGTATAATTTGTTGTTAAGAAAAATATCATTTACATTAAAGAAAAATATCATTTTTTATCTTATAATTTAGAAAGTATCATTTATATTGAATAAAAGTATCATTTACACTGAAAACAAGTATCAAAGTCCGCATGTGAAGACGACTGTATAGGAGACTACCTCTTTAAATATTTAAAAATCTAAGTGAGTGTGGATAATTAATGGGTATTATTATATGTAAATCACCTTTTGATTTGATTTGTAAGATGTACAAGATATAAATTTGAAAGGAGTATGAATATTAATTGACATGCCTACATAGAATTTTCTCCATTTTTAATCTTCTGTTATTTGCAATATTTGTTATTAATTTTTACTTTGTAATGTTCGAAATTTATTCGGATTTGAGATTGGTACAAGTATATAATTCTAGATGGGTCCGTACATTTATTGACATACCTACGTGGAATCTTCTATATTTCTTAATTTTTTATTTATTATTGGACGTTTATTCTACAATATTCGGGTCTTTATTGAGACGACTAACTAATTATTGTAACAGTTTACATTTATAAATCTAACATGTTTGTGTAACTAGCGGTTATTATCATACAGATTTCGGACGAGAAAATGTAGTAACATTATTTTTAAATGGGTTATTGACGGATAAATACACAAACTTTGGGTCAATTTTGGGTTTTTCCACGAACTTTAAAATTTGTCATAAAATACACAAACTTAATGACTTTAGTGATTTTACCACGATTTTAAATTTAAGTCAAATTAAATCTGACTTGACATCTCAAAAATTTGCCATAGACAAAACGATCAGTGATATAAACAACATCGTAGATAGAAGATATCAATTGTTTTAATCACAACTAGAATCAAATGATAAAACAAAACTATATTTCTACATGTTTTTTTCTCCATCTATTTTTTAATATTTTGTTATTCATATATGTTTTATTAATGTTTAGTTTGTAATGCTCGATTCCTTTTTAGATAAATAACCAATTATTGTAATAATATATCTTTATAAATTTAAACAAATTAGAGTAATTAATCGGGTTTAAAACGGGTAGGGGTATATATATTCTAGACGGGTCGAGGTGATTGAATCCTGACCACAAAATTTTAGTTTATATTTGTATTCTGCCGTGATCGATGATTGTGGGTGTTGAACTCTTGCCTTATCATTTCATTTCATCGTCATACTCTATCGCGATTAACAACTGAGAGATGAGTGAACTCTAGCAAAATATAAAGTTGTTCTACAAATTTTTACTTATAAACATCAAGATCAATGGTTTTTCCGTGGAAACTCGACAATATATATAACTTATATATCAGATCCAAAATCATCACTCTAATACTATTTGCTTTAGTAATGGAGCTAAATATTTTAAAGATTGTCATTATAACATAAAGTGATATTCCGTTGAAATTCGACGGGTTACACACTAGTCAGTGCACATATAGAGATACCATTAATGACGTTAAATACATCAATATATCATACCATCCGATGCGATGCGATGCTAAAATAATTGCTTACTCTATTTTATGAATTGTTTGTAGACTAATTGAAATACATTAGCGCTAAAGTTTTCAGTGTAATCATGATAAACTTAAAGTTACATTTCAGCGTACTTATCTATGACATAATTATACTAAAATAATGCACTCTAATTTGTGTGTGTTGGCCTAGTGGTAGAGTGGTTAATGTCCGAGACCAAAGGTTTCGGGTTCGAGTCCACCATAACGCAACTTTTAAAATTTATGTATTAAATTACTAAAAAAATAAAAAAAAATAAAAAAATAATGCACTCTAATTGTGTATCGACATTCTCGTCAGAAATAAATACAAAATAAATAACGAATGAGTAGCTATAATCTTTGCTCAATCTATTTAAGCTACAACTATTGCATGATAAAATCACCCTTGCTATCATAATTTTTATTTTCCTCTATTTTCTTTTTAAATATCATAGCTTCTTATTATAATCATGTATTTTCATGTGGTGTTGGATAAAAAGTTTATAATTAATGTTTGGTCAACGATCAATATGGGGTTTATATTTGCTTACAATCCTACATTACATAACACCAGCAATATTTTAAATTATGAATGGGTTCTATAAGATCATGAGGTCGAATTGAAAATTAATTTTCTATTTTAGATTCATTGAACACTATAAGATAACAAATAAACTCATAATTTTAATAGGGGAAATATATGCAAGTACACACTTTTACAAAAGTGTGTACAACCTATATCCATATTTCAAATTTGATACCGTGTATACCCAAATGCCATTTTTAATATATATCTATTGAGTCTCTGTGCGGTCTTCGATGTGAAATTGACGTAACACTGACTCCGAAACATAACAAACACGTGAATCAATAAATGATTGCGAAATTATTTTCAGTGTATTCGATATTATTATGTTAAATTACTTTATATATTCGAATCATGTTTTTATATAACACTTAATCATGTTAAAAGTGTGAGAAAAATAATTAAATCAACGAATCATGTTTTTTAAATAAAAAACATAAATGAATCAAAAATTAATTAACAAAAAATCCAAAATTCGGTCGACAATTCCTTGTTTCCTATCGAATCGAATCAAGGAATTGTCGATCGAATTTTGGATTTCATCGACCGAATTTGAATTTTAAAATGAAAATAACAATTTTAGTTAATTCTATCTCCGTCGATCGGAAACATAAAATGGTCGACCGGGAGAGGAATTATCGACCGAAACTTCAATTTTGCGATGAAATTAATACAAATTATTTATTCATGTATCCGATCGACCGGAAACATAAAAGGGTCGGCCGGAATCAGCCATTTTCGACCGGAAACAAGATATATCAAATTAATTTAATACTAATTAATTTAAATTGAATGTATGATATTTAAATTAATATTTATATTCAATCTAATTTAACCCAATCTTTTAATAAAATATTAATTTCTTTTCATCCACTTACACAACTCACAACTTATTAATTTTGAAATATTTAATATTGAAATTATCCTTAATATTCTGATATTAATTAATCTGTACAAAATAGTACTACGAAAGTAAAGCTACGCCTAAAATTGCGAAAAAATTGAAGAAGACAAATAAATCTTTGAAAAATTGCGAGAAAATTCTTTGAACAAAGATTTGACCACCAATAATTGAACCAATTCTCTCTATTTATACAATCGATCGTAACAAATACAAATCCAACCAATTGCTCTTGCTCTTGCTCCTCTAATTTTCGTTCGTTCATTTCGATTTTATATTCAAAATTTTCAAATTTATTTCTTCAATCCGAACCAATGACTATGTCTCAACAAGTAAGTTATTCAATTTTTATTTATTTTCTACACATGTTTTGAATTTATTGTTGTTTATGATATTAATTTGTGTTTAGATTTATTATTGTTAATTTAGTTTAGATTTATTATTGTTTATTGGTATGGATAAATTATTGCGTTTAGATAATTAAATTAATTGGATAATTCGTTTAGTGTTTTGAATTTATTGCATAATTTATATAATTCATCTACATAATTAAATTAATTGGATAATTAAATTAATTGGATAGTTCGTTTAGTGTTTTGAATTTATTGCATAATTTGTATACATAATTGGATATAATTCGTTTAGATAATTATTGCATAATTCGTATATATAATTGGATATAATTCGTTTAGGTGAAATTAGATGTTTTATAATAGCATAATTAAATTAATTGCATAATTAGATATATAATAGTTAAATCATTTAATCATGGTTTTTTAAAAAAAAATAATTTAACGTAAAATCCAACTCTCCTGTCGATGATACCATGATTCCGTCGACCGGAATCATGGAATCATCGGCGGAGAGATGGATTTTACGTTTAAATTATTTTTGATTGATTCGATCGGGAAAGAAGAATTATAATAAAACAACTTATTTAATCATGATTCGGTCGTAGGAATCTTGAATGTCAATTGAATTTAATACTAATTATTAATTAGTCATTAATTGATGTCTCCTGGTCGATATTAATCATGATTCGGTCGTATCAAATCTTCAATTGTCGACCGAATCTTGAATTGTCAATTGAATTTAATACTAATTATTAATTAGTTATTAATTGATGTCTCCGGTCGATTGAAAACAAGGAAATATCGATAGGAGACATCAATGTGTTCGACCGGAGATAGATTTTAAGTTTTAGAAATTAATATTAAATGAACTTATCATATAAGTCTTTTCAATTAGGATAATTTTAGTGTACTTATCTTAAGTTTTCAATTAGGATGAATATAGTAATTAATTATAATGTAAATAACTAATTAATTCATACTTTAATTAAATTAAGTTAAAATCCTCTCCCAATTAACCAATTCCTTAATTTTAATTTTAAATGAAATCAATTAGGATAATCCACGAAATTAATTTTAAATGAAATCAATTAGGATATTCTTGAATTATTGTTGTTGTTTTAATTTTAAATGAAATCAATTAGGATAATCCACGAAATTAATTTTAAATGAAATCAATTAGGATAATCTTGAATTATTGTTGTTTATGATATTAGATTTCTTATTGTTAGTTTTATTTAGATTTATTATTGTTAATTTTGTTTACATTAATTATTGTTAATTTTGTTTACATTTGTTTTGCTTATTTGTTTAGATAATTCGATTGTTTACGCTATTTATAATTATTGCATAATTCGTTTAGATAATTGGATATAATTATTGGATAATTCGTTTAGATAAGTGCCGACATAATTGTTTATTAGATAAGTCCCTTTTAATGAATTTATTGTAAGAGACTTTAATTATTTAATTAGATTGCTATTTTTTCTTATTTGTATATTTGATTAGAATGTATATTTGTTTTGTACATTAGAAAAATCATATTAAGGCGTATATTTACATTAATGTAATCTTATATTTGTTATAGATGTCGGGATGGAAGAACATTATTGTTCGATATGGAGGCGATGGGATCCTTCTTTATGTTACATTGGCGGTATCGATCAAATGCCTTTGTTCGAATGGACAATGTAATTATCTGGGAGTTCATAGAGATGATTAATCAAATTATGTTGGGAAATTCGTTGAGTACAACCTACCAACCGCATTATCTATCGAGATCTCGAGTGGTAGAATTATCAAATTACTTTTGAGTCTTGATGATCAACTTTTCGATTGGCTCATGATGCCCAAGCAGAGGTCTATGTGACTCACGGCCGACACATCCCAATCGGAGCAAGAACTATATAGACCTTCGTTTGAGATACCATCCTCGTCAACATATGACTACACTTCCCAAAACATATCGTTCGATGCGTCGTTGACACAACAATTTACATCATCGATTGGTTTGATCTTGTCGATCGTCTCAATATATGCCGCAACACATGGATCCATCCAGAATTACATTTCCCGACATATGTCGCAACCACAACCGGTGATACACTTGTTGAGGACGATGATGACGACGACTCGTTGAAGAAGAAGAAGATGAAGCAGTCGGATGAAGAGGAAGAAGATCGCGAGTGCGCTTTGGTGAGCTATGGCTCATTTGTAGAGTTTGACGCATGGATCCGTCGAGAGGGTGGATTCGGAAGCTTCATCTACGATTATGCGAGTAACACGCAAGAGCACGTGGGAGCTAGAGCCGTAAGAAGTTGAGGAGATGAGCAACTGGCTAGGTCCTCGTTATTCCTCATGATGCTTGATTAATCTCTTTGCTCGTCCTCCGGACTCGGTTCCAGACCCGATGAATGTGACGAAGGTTCCATCTTGACGGCAAGGGTGAATCAAGATATCCGGTGGGGCTATGGCATTTGGAACGTCGAGTAGAATTTGTTATTCCTCGATCCGATAATTCGAGGATTACATTCAAATGTCGATATCATAATCGGTGTCCTTTTCTACTACGTGCATCGCAGACAGGTGGATTTTGGTTTGTTCGCAAGTTTGATGCTATACATACTTGCGCACGAACCCAGTGAATATCGGAGTAAGGAAGGTTAATGCCCGTAATTGCAGCATACATATCACGAAAAATACGAAGACGGTGAAGTGCTAAAGCCGAGGTCCATTATGGTCGATTTGCGGCGAGAGTACGGTGTACACGTTACATACAATGTAGCAATGCGAGCCCGTAATAGAGGCGATCGAGATGATATACGGTGGACATGAAGAATCATTTCACTACTACCGAGTTATCCGCATATGTTACGGATGAGCAATCCGGTTCGATGACCGACTTGGATATTGGATCGGATGGTCGGTTCCGTCACCTCTTTGTCGCCCTCGGTTCATGCAGTTAGGCGTACACATTGTGCCTCCGACCCGTGATTGTAGTCGACGATGCACGCGAAGGGCCGCAATAAAGGCATATTATTCGTTCTTGCGTGACAAAGGACGAACGAGCAAGTTTTTCCATTAGCTTATGGAATTGGTCCGATCGAGAATGATGTCTCATGAACTTGGTTTCGCCTCGACTACAAGTCGCTTATGGATCAAATCCGAGATGTTGATTGTTTCGATGCCCATGTCGAAGATAATGAACGCGGTCAGTGTGTGTACCGATGCAACACACGGATTATGCTACTACCATCTGTGAAAAAATCACCCGTTTGGGCAACCATCCGCAAAGTTATTTCGAAAGCCGCTTATGCGTGCCAAGATACACACTTTGAAAAGCGATGGCTATGTTAAAGTCTCGTGAAGGCCGATGGTAGTGGCGCATATACCAAGTTGGTGGAGGTTGGAGTGCGGTGGGCTAGATCACGGTGCCGTTAGGCGCTACGGTTTTATGACATCGAACATTGCCGAATCATTCAATTCTCGAATATTGTGGGCTGACGATTGCCAATATGCTCAATGATTGAGGCAATCCGTCACATTACGTAAAAATGGTTCGATGAGAGACATGAAGCGGCAAAGAGGTACGCGGTGAATTGACCAAGCAACGCAGCGTAAGATGATGGTATCGATGGAACTATCACGCAGACACGATGTAGTCCCTCATCGACTCCACTTTCAAAGTCAAGCACGGAAGCAAAACATTGAGAGTCAATCTCAATACGCAATCGTGTGCGTGTTTGGAGTGGGACATGGATATGATACCGTGTTCTCATCTTTATTGCAGCTATATGGTGCAATTTAAGTTTAATTATGTTAATTTTTTGATCAAATTGATTTCACTTACATATAATTGATTATATAAATTTTTAGTCATAAAGGTCACCATATATCTAACTATGTGAAGTACTACCATTCGCAAAGCTAGCCAAGCATACCAGTATCGGATCAATCTGTTCACCACGATCTACTTGGGTGCTCCTCCAGATGTTCTTTGGAATTACGCTTATGCCTCCTAATAGAGTCCGTCGGTGGGCGAAAGTGGGTCGATATCGTCATCCAAGTGGGATCGAGTAGTAGAAGTGGTGCACTACGGACATGTAGCTTGTGGTAATGAATCTCATACGCGTCGGAGTGTCCTTACTTATCCGAGACAGTGACATTGTAATGAAAGAAAACATTCATGTAAAGATATTATTAACATTATTATTATTTTATCAACAATCCGTCGTAACACATATATATCTCACTAACTAAAACATTAATCTTTTATCAAAAAAAAAGAAAAAGAAGAAGCTTGAGCGATGAAGTTTGTTTGTTTGTTTGAATAGCGGTGAAAAACTTTGATCTTCACAGAGTTTGTTTGTTTGTTCGAATAACGTCTGTTTCATTTTTACAGGTTATGTAATACTTATTTCATTGAGCTATGATTCTTCAAAACAAGACACAAATTCATTCAACGATCTTAGCTTCGAGTTAAATACTAAGTTGTTGTCACGAGGATTAATAACTATCGTATAATCAAATATTCGATAAATAATATGAACATCCATTTGCATCCAATATACCAATACATATCAATATACAAATACATACCAATATACAAGTACATGCTAATTTCAACCTCTTCCTCTTCCTCTTCCTCTTCCTCTCGCTTTATATGGATCACATATCTCATATATTCCCACCTACTTTATGTCTATATGCTACAACATTAGACATACCCCATTCGATGCTCGGTGAACCCGAAATAAGACGTTCCACGTCATACGCACGCAAATGGACCATCATCAAATCGCCTTCCCGGTCAAATACCTCGAAGAGGCTCGTGTAATAACCGCATCATTATTCCATGGTGGTATCCGGTGGGAGTTAGCCTCGAACCATCTAGTGAAGAGAAGAAACGGCCGCAATAATCTAGTCAGCACACGAAGTCCATCATCCTCGCATCCACTGATCCTGGTCCATCCTCCAAATACGCGAGTCAAACGACGCGAATGACCGAGTGCATATCCACGCTACTTATCACGAAACGCGATGACGCAAGGGATAATGATCTATAAAAGTAAATATTTAGATAAAATAAACAAGGACACGTAACCATTTAGATAAATTAATATTTATTGTATTAAATAAGGTTACTGCGTGGCACGTAACCATGATGTATAACCCGCCATGCCGAGGACAATCATATATCGATGCGCTGGTGGTGCCATGTAAACAATGCTCGTGGTCATGATCAATGGTGCCTCACGCTGGTCTTGAATGTGGGGCGCAAGGATTGCGTGTACCTCGGACCATGAATTTTGCAAAACGCCTATTCAACATTGAAAATTAATTAATTAGAGATACTACACATATATACTATATATTGATTGTATTAAAGACTTACGAAAAAGCGATGTCGAGGATGATTGTGTTTTGATAATCCACCCCATCCAATAAGTCGATCCCGCATCGAGTCTCATCCTCAAATACACCATGAATAGATCGACGACCGCAAAATTATTTTAGGGATACATATCAATATAAGTAGATGTACTTAAAAACGAAGCATATTGTATAAAACGCACCGAACATCAAAACGCCTCTGATTTTCGATATTCACGAAAATGCAACTGGACTTGTCGATCAAGACCGAACAACCACCATCGCCTTATTTGTGTTCAAGAAACGCGGTAATTTACTAATGTATCATCGGATAATGGACGTGGCATCGGGCTATTCACGTATGGTGACCTCATTACTGTACCGAAGGTCTCCGTGCCTGTTCACCTCTCCGGATCCCGAACTACAAACATTTAATTTAGAAAATGAAAACATAACAAATATAATGAAATATTATAAACCGCCAAATATGAGACTTAATAGTTACTGTTCCTCCAACTGCCGACGGGCTCGAAAGTCCGCCTCACGACGTCTGAGGCGTCGATCACTAAATAGGTCCGATCCATCATGGAATGATGAGATGTAGTTCGGGATCGGTACCATGGATCCGGTGAGAGTAAGGGAGGGTATCACTGGCTGATGCGGTCGCCACCGTAGGCTCAATATGTCCACCGCTCTCGGGGACATCTGGATCGGGCGGTGATGTGGTCTCGATCTTCACCTCTCGTCGTCGCCATCGCTCGGATGAAGTGGGACATGAGGTGCATGTGGAGCCGTATCATCCCTATGTGTGCAACCACATCGACTCTTCTCTAAGAGGTTTTCAAACCACTTTTTATCTTTGGAATAAATTTGTCTTGATAGACCTCTCGACGCGTCGCCTCGCTCGCCCTCCTCCGGACAGATTCCGGATAGATTCACGAATCCAACGACGATCGGCGAACTAAGACGCCCAGGTGCGACCACCACCGCTCGATGAAGCCGCCTCCCCAGTGCTCTTCCGTATCCCGTCTCTCAACGGATGGACGGCTATCCACATATGGCGGCGCAGCTCATCAACAACGGAACCTCAACGAACCCAACCGACGATGTCCTCTCGGCCGGGTATCGGCGGTGAAGGCTCGAGGCTCGCTCGATGGAGACCCCGAAGATCGGGATCCTCAACAAACTGTGGAGCCCTCCTCGGAACTCGGCGTTTACGTCGAGGCTCATCCACCGGAGGTGGATGAGACACACCACGACGAAGGAACGTAGTCCCTCCTCAAAGGATTTGACGGTATAACAAAAGTCACACCGAGTGGAGAGGGTGTGAGATGACACCCGAAGAACGGTGCTAACCTAACCTCGAATGAGTCCGGCTCGATGGATGTGAGATGATAACCGACCCTGAATAAATTGAAAGATGTTATTTAATATTCTAATAAATACAATACCTCATACATGATTTAAAATTATAATAAAATTCAATACCTCTTGCTCAAAAGTGATCAGAAGTCGCGGTGAAATCCTACTCTTGAACTTCCACCTCAACACTCTCGGACACGCTGGGATTGATGTCGTCCCACTATACTTCCCAAGCTGGTATGATCTCGAGTGACCAAGCATATAGTGCCCAGATCGTCCGTAAAAGTGGTATTGAGCATTAGGTTGACATTTGCGTCGTATAATATCTCAAGATCCGTAACTGTAGGCCCCCACGGAAATCGGCAAACGCCTCCGGATCGTCAACCAATGCCCAAACCCAATCGCCTATTATCTTCCCCGTATCGTATCCAAATACGAACCCATAGAGGGTAATAACGTGGGCGCACGTAAATAGTGACGAAGATCTACATCATCACTAAAATCATTACTACAAAATCTATCTACTAGATTACGAATGTAATCTGTGTGCCCCGCAAAAAGACTATAGACCTCAACGTCGCTCAAGTCGTAGTCTAGTGTGGGATCAAATGATGATGACCCAAATTGCGGTAGGTGACTAGAGCATAATCTTTAATCGAAAACATATATATCTTCCATTGATGAAAAATACATCTCCGGATCGTGAGGCTCTATCCGACGGGAGACTAAATGGTGCAAAGAAAAACTAGACTTAGGCAGGAGTCCAATCAATCGGATGACCAAAGCAACCCCCTAAACATATCTACCAACTCTTGTATACTTATCTAGCAAGACATTCTTAATATATTTAAAATAATCATCCTATAATAAGTCTTTACATCCGCCACCATTTATCGTGGTAGGCCTCAAGAAAACAGGATCGACCTACAATTATATCAATGTCACATATTACACAACGTCTAACAAACCAACAAACTACTACAATAATTATTTCATTTGTATATAATTCACATCAATAAACATCCTATCATACAAATATAAAAATAATTAGAACTACAAATCACCTATCAAAAGCGCCATAACTTAATAATACAATTTAACCATTCTAAACCATAAATGAAATATTATTCAATCATATACCATAAACGCTATTTATTCAATCATATTCCAAAATGATATCTCGAAAACATACAAGCCATAAACAATATTAACATACTCGATAACATAATTCATATTCAATTATATACAATCATATTATTCAATAACATTTTCCAACATTTATCCAATCTCAATAACATAATTCAACTACTCATATGCAATCATATACAATCACAATCATATTATTCAATCACATCTACCAACATTTATCCAATCTCAATTACAAAATATATTTAAGGTAAACATACTAAGGGTTCACACGAAAACATACCGTAAATCGACATATTGCCTTGAAAATAATACCGCATCATTACAAAATTCAATTAATAATTTCAATTAATAACTAATAATTATTTCAATTAATAACTAATAATTAACAACTAATTATACAAAATTCAATTAATAATTTCAATTAATAACTTCAATTAATAACTAATAATTAATAACTTCAATTATACAAAATTCAATTAATAATTTCAATTAATAACTAATAATTAGAAAATTAAATAATTCAATTAATAACTAAATATTAATAACTAATTAATTTGTTGTCTCGATCGACCAATTGAACTTTCCGATCGGTGAAGGCTTCTCGGTCGTGGGAGAGAAGCCTTCACCGATCGGAAAGTTCAATTGGTACAACAAATTAATTCAATTTTAATTCACCTACTTTCCGATCGGAGACAACAAATATATTGAAACAATTCGTTGTTTCGATCGATCACCTATTTCCGATCGGTGAAGGCTTCTCGGTCGACCGGAAGAAACGCTTCACCGATCGGAAAGAGGTGAATCGATCGAAACAACGAATAACCAACAAAATATTTCCTATATTTCCTAAACATTATTATAATCTTACAAAAATCAAAATCATCAAAATCATCTTAACATATCAAAACAAAATCGCAAAATCGCATAACTATATTTATTCCAAATAATATGCCGAAAACATAAAACATACCAAATATTCTCACTCGATTCGAATAAGCAACCAAATATTCTCACTCCTTTCTTCGATTCGAATAAGCAAAACCCTAATTATTAGAAAATTGAGTTAATACATAATTATTAGAAAATTCAAAGAAAACTCTCCGGTAAGCTTAGTCGACCGGAAACATCAACAATTGAAAAATTACCTCCGATGGTGAAGCTCGATAATTAATTAGGAATGGGAATGAAATTCACCAATCTCTCTCTTTTTCTTTCAAAATTTTGAAATTGAGAGGGTGAAAGTGAGGAGAATGAATTGTTGGTAAGTTGTATAACTTTACCAACGGTCGATCAACTCTCATTAATTCTGCGATCTTTAATTTGTTAAAACATTGCGAGCAAATTTGCGTCTTTGTTAAAACTTTGCGAGCTTTTTACGAATAATATATTATAATGAATTGGGTATAGGTTGTAGTAAATTTTCAAAATGGATACGGGTAGTATATAAATTTATAAATAGTGGTATTTAAGTTTCGCCCCCATTTTAATATTGATATCAATTATATAGGACATTTTAAATTATTGAATACTGTAAAATATAAAATTATTGCCGTGCATGGCACAGGACAGGAGACAATCTAGTTAAGAACGAAACTGAATAAAAAAATGTGATTTTTTTAGCGAGTGTTTGATTATCATTTTCAATTGATTTAATTTTTTGGAGTACAGAACTTTCTCTTTTCTTATAGCTGGGCTAAGAATAGGACTAAGAAGAAACTTTCTCAAATTGTAGGGGCTACAACGCAATTTAGCGATACTCACTGCACTCCAAGTGAAGGAGTATATATTTATCCAAATTGAAGGGTTTCTATTCTGGACCCAAAACCTTCTTCACTCACTCAGAAAATGGACGGCGCACAAGAAGCTCTGAGGGGGGAGGCTTTCCGGCACGCCGTCGGCAACGCACTGGAACGGCGACTATTCTATATCCCTTCCTTCAAGATCTACCGCGGGGTCGCCGGACTTTACGATTATGGGCCTCCTGGTTGTGCCGTCAAGGCCAATGTCCTCGCTTTCTGGCGTCAGGTCGGCGGATTCCCCCCTCTCTTAGTGTTGAGGTTCTTAGGGACCGAATTTGGAATTTGGAAACTATGTTGTCTTCTGTGCCTAAATTTTTTAATCTAATTTTTAGGATTGATAGGTAGTTGCTGGAATTGTTTGTGACAATTTTAGTATTATTTTTAGGATTATTAGGTAGAAGCTGGTCTTGGTCTCGTCGATTATGTTTATGGTATTTAATTTTGGTGATGGGTGAATATTATAGTTTATGCAAGATAACACTTATGTTTTGTGTGTTTATTATGGGCAGCTAAGTTTGGTATTTATCACTTTGGTGCTTCCTTTAATAGCTGAATCAATTTCAGGTGAAGCGTATGTGTGTATAGTTTTGTTACTCCTCGAACACTTAATGCAGTATTATGTGCTACACTCGCCCGAGGATGTGCTTTTTTGAGATGTTATAAATCAGTGACCGTGGATATTTTCCGATATTATTTGGATGTGCTAGCATTTGATTGATACAGTTAAAAGTTTATTATTTTTATATTTGTTTTGCTGTATTATATACTCCCACGTCCACCAAAAGCTTGCATTGATTTTGGTGGCACAAGTTTTAATAAATTATAGTGAGTGTAAAGTGAGTGGAGATAATAAATAACTATATTAATAGGTAGTGAGAGTAAAGGTGGGCCATGTGTAGTTTTTTTGTAAATAAATGGATAGATTGAGGGTAGTTGATGTTTCCATGTTTCCAACAATGGAAAATGCAAGCTTTTGGTGGACGGACTGAAAAAGAATTAAATGCAACCTTTTGATGGACGGAGGGAGTAAAATATATGTGTTTTTCCATTTTATTTAACACAACACCTGTTTCCTTGCCCGCCCTTGATTTTGCTTTTTAAAACCCGTTTCAATGTTTCAGCACTTTGTTCTAGAAGATAACATGTTGGAAGTTGATTGTCCGTGTGTTACCCCGGAGGTTGTGCTGAAGGCGTCTGGCCATGTTGACAAGTTCACTGACCTTATGGTCAAGGACTTAAAGACTGGAGCCTGTTACCGAGCTGATCATTTGCTCAAGGATTATTGTAAAGAGAAGCTTGAGAAAGATCCTAAGCTGAGTGAAGAGAAGGCAGCTGAATTGAGGCATGTACTTGCAGTGCTGGATGACCTCTCTTCTGAAGAACTTGGTGCAAAGATAAAAGAATATGGCATCACTGCTCCAGATACGAAAAACAGTCTCTCTGATCCCTATCCTTTCAATCTAATGTTTCAGACATCAATTGGGCCATCTGGGTCGAGCACTGGGTGAGAATCCAATAAATTCCCTTTTCATGTATTAAATTCTTTAGGCACTGGAAACAAGATCTCCTGGTTGTTTTCTTTTTTCATTGGTATTTTAATGTTCAAGTTGATGCAGATACATGCGTCCTGAAACAGCTCAAGGTATTTTTGTGAACTTTAAGGACTTGTATTACTACAATGGCAACAAGCTTCCTTTTGCAGCTGCACAAATTGGTCAAGCTTTTCGGAATGAGGTTTGTACATTTTCTTAATGTTTTATTTGCTTTACATGCTCAATGTTTTTCACATAATATGATAAACTAGATCTAAGGTGATCGTATGATCTATCTGCTATATATCGGTTGATTGAAGAGTGCAGCCACTGCAGCACATCTCATAAATGGCTGTTATTATTTATTATGTTCCACCTATTCCCGCACTTCTATACTTAATTTAGTCAGTTGCACAGTTTTCTAGCACATATTTATCTAGTTGGGTGGGTCTTTGGGGCAGCATGTCTATCACCTTTCAGGAGAATTTTGAAGTGTTCTATATACCTGCCTTTTGACTTATGGGGGTTGACACTTAATTTTGATTGAATGGATTTACTTTTATAACCATGCATCCACTTAAACGGGAGCATAGGTTTTTAATAAGTGTCCTACAAGAAGGGCAAAAAAATATGATAAGAAACTTTTTTGCTTTTGCTCAGGGGATTTTTTGCTGTTGGAGCTCTATTTGAGCATAGACATTATGAAATGCTTATTTGCTATCATGCGATGCCATATTTGTCTCGGCAAATCTGCAAACTTCTTCTGGTTTATAGACTGTACATGATATCTTTTGTACCTGTGTCACAGCATGACATTAGTTCTTGATTTTTCCTCATGGGTCTGCAGATCTCTCCACGACAAGGTCTCTTAAGGGTTCGCGAATTTACGCTGGCTGAGATTGAGCACTTTGTGGATCCTGATGACAAGTCCCACCCTAAATTTGCTGAAGTTTCCAAGCTGGAATTTCTTATGTTCCCCAGAGAAGACCAGGTGTCTGGACGGAAAGCAAGGAGAATTGTAATTGGTGAAGCAGTTTCTCAGGTCGATGTCACTCATTTTGCTTCTTACTCTCTACTATCTTGGATGATTTTCTCTTTGCTGACATCAACTTGTCGTTCATGTATGCCCAGGGTATTGTCAATAATGAAACACTCGGATATTTTATTGGGAGAGTATACTTGTTCCTCACCTTACTTGGAATTGATAAAGACCGCCTACGGTTCCGCCAGCATCTGGCAAATGAGATGGCACATTACGCTGCTGATTGTTGGGATGCTGAAATTGAATGCTCTTATGGATGGATTGAATGTGTTGGTATTGCTGATAGATCAGCATATGATTTACATGCTCATACGGTACGAGTTCGGCAAATTGCTCATCTACATTGGTGTTTTTATTTTTTAATCTTATACGCTATAGTTAAGTACTCGACCTTTGTTTTTGCAGGATAAAAGTGGTGTAGAACTAGTGGCACATGAGAAGTATGCTGAACCTAAAGAAGTGGAGGTCTCTCCTCTGTCTTCCTGTAGCTCCTCCCCCAGTTTTTATTCAATAACTCTGACCATACCCCAAATTACTGAAATCAGGACACTAGCGTATTTATGGCATGCAATTTTATGTTAATGCTCTTTCAGATGTTATATAATCTGAGTAGAGATTCATTGATAGACTTCTGTTATGATTTCAATACTTTGGAGTAACACTCCTTGCATGACAGAGCTGCCAACCTTTGTCCTTAACTCTGTCTCCTTAAGTGTCTGACTATGTCCTATTTTGATGGTTTCTTGATCCTGCTCTCTAAAACGCCTTCTTTTTTTTTTCAGAAACTTGTCATAACTCCTGTTAAGAAGGACCTGGGTCTTGCTTTCAAGGGTAACCAAAAGATGGTGGTTGAAGCATTACTGGTACATAGTGGTTTTTCTTTTGTTATCCTGTTTAAATTCCCTTCTAAAGTTACTTTTTTTCATAAATGATCTCTTTATCTTGTGTCTCCTTGCTGGGATGTATGGGGAAAGGTAACCAGTATTCAGTTTGGACTTTCAAGAGGATAAGACATGCTGTTTTTTTATGTTGGCAGCTTCCTGTAAATGGTAGAATATGGATGCATGCCTGTATGCCATTTTTTTGTTTATTTATTAACTGGGTGCATGGCTATATGCCACTAAAAGTCCATGTGGTGTGTATAACTTTTTTTTTTGAGGTTTGTGAAGATTTGCTCATTTGCTACTTCTGATTAGTCTATGGAAGAAAAGGAAGCTATGGAGATGAAAGCAACTTTGGAAGAAAAATTAGAGGCTGAGTTTCGTGTTTGTACTCTTGACAAAGTTGTGACTATAAAGAAAAACATGGTGTCAATCTCCAAAGAAATTAAAAAAGAACACCAGAGGACTTTCACACCGTCTGTGATTGAACCTTCTTTTGGCATCGGGAGAATCATATACTGTCTCTATGAACATTGTTTTTATACGAGGGCAAGTAAAGATGGGGATGAACAGTTGAATGTCTTCCGCTTCCCTCCCTTGGTAGCTCCAATCAAATGTACAGTATTTCCTCTTGTCCAAAACCAACAATACGAGGAAGTTGCCAAACACATTGCCAGGTCATTGACTGCCGTTGGGATTTCTTACAAGATTGATATAACTGGTAAGCAGACTGGTATATGAAATCTACTGTAAATCTGTTTATATGTTTATTTGTGACAACAGTTCACATATTTAATTTTGGGTACCGTGTGTATTTCCCTATTCTGTCCTATTTTTTCCCTTTTTCCCCTCCATTTGGCAAATACTTTTGTAAACCTATAGGAGGAGTACAATGGTTTAGCTCAATTGGCTTATTCTGTGATATAGCCCCATGATGTACTTGGGCTTCTGGCTGGTACTTGCCTTTTTCCTGGACTGTTGATTTGCTCTTTTAAACTAGGACAAGTTGGCCTAACTTGGCTCATATCATTGATGGCTTAACTTGGCTCATATCATTGATGGCTACCTTGGGCTTATGTTGGTTTTATTAATTTGAACCAAAATCTTGTTCAAGCGAACTCAATTGCCTAGTCCTTCATTTGAAGAGAATTCTGTTACTTCTGTGATCTAAAACTTCCATATATTATACTTCTAGTTGGAAGTTTTGGGAGCTCAATTTTGGCATGTAGTTTCCACCATTTCATGCAAGCTTACTGTGCAGGTACTTCCATAGGAAAGAGATATGCAAGAACTGATGAACTCGGAGTTCCTTTTGCCATCACCGTTGATTCTACAACCTCTGTGACTGTGCGTGAAAGAGATAGCAAGCAGCAGATTCGTGTAAATGTGGATGAGGTGGCATCTTTGATGAAAGAGGTAACTGATGGTGTGAGCACATGGCCTGACGTATTGTGGAGATACCCTACCCATTCATCCTGAGTTGAGCCTCGATTGGCTTCTCTTGATCTTCATTTTTATACATCTAGCTAGCCAGGTCACTTAGCCTGGACTTGTCGTTAAGAACAACTTGATGACGTTTTTCTTGTGGATTTTGTTTTGTATGTTCCTATCGAGATTTTATACGAACCTTGTTATACTCAACTTGTCATGACGTTGTTGCTGGCAGTTAGCTGTTAAGACTTCTGTTAATGGATTTTTTGACCTCATTTTCTTGTTGGATCAAATGGTTCTTTATTTTAATATTGCTGTATGCTTTGCAATATTTCTTGTAGAGATTGTGGTTAGGGGTGAACAAAATATCCGAAATTTGAATATTCGATCCGAATCAAATCGAAATTTAAAATCCTGTTCGAATTTTTGGATTGGATCGGTATATTTTAAAACCGAAAAATCGGACAATCCGAATATATATATATATATATATATATATATATATAGAGTTTAGTTCAAATAAGAATCAATTTTAACGTGAGACCAAGAATCACGAAAACAAAATGAATATCTATGAAAGTTAATGAATACTCTGCGAAAGTTAATGAATCCAAAATTGAAATTTTCACCGGGTTCGAATCCCATGAGATTTAAAATTCTTTTTTTTTATTCATTAACTTTCATGTATTCATTTACTTTCATAAAGATATTCGCCTCACGCTCGCACAATAAAAATAGTTTTACGTTAACCTCCCCTATATATATATATATATATATATATATATATATATATATATATATATATATATGGAGTGAATCAAATGAATCACATCTTTTTATGAACTCTGCGAACTATGATAAGGCGTTGAAGATGATGCACAAAGCGGTATAAAGTTAAGATAACCTAAAACTTTCTAAAATTATTTTGTTGTGCAACAATTTTAGAAAGTTTTCGTTATGCACAACTTTATACTTGTTTCAGCATTATCTTCAACGCCTTATCATGGTTCTCAAATTCTCAAAAAGATGAGTTCACCTGATCCAACCCCTATATATATATATATATATATATATATATATTATTGAACTTAAATTAAACCCCATGATTCCTAACCCTACTCAAACTGAACTCTCAAGCTTGAAGCTCCTGCCGACACAGCTCCAAGCCTCCACTCCAGCAGCCCAGCAACACCCTGAACTTGCATCTTATCTCTGTGAACCTGTCCGCCTGTCGTCGTCGTTGAGTCGTCCCGCTGATCACTTGCCGCCTGCAACCGTTTCTTTCATCTTTTTCTGCGACTCCCGTGCCTCTCGTTTTCTACATTGAAGACGCCTCCTCCTCCCCCTATTCCGACTTCCACCACTGTATGCTCTTTGGGACCAATCATGACATACAAGTTTGTATCTTTCCCTCTCTCTATTCAACATCCTCTGTTCATATTGTTTGCTTGATTGGGTTTTTAATCAAGTGTATATGTAGATTGTTTTTCTTTTTATTTTTTCTAGTAAATTGTGTAAAAGGGCATAATTTTTTCATAGATCTATTCTTTTTAGCCTTGGTGTGTGCCCTTTTAGCTTTTGCTCATTATCGTCATTATTATATAAGGGCATCTATATTGCGTATTCATGTTTCTGATTTTTTTGTATCTATAGTTTCCTAGAAAAACTAGCAGGACCCGTTGAGGATAAGGGTAGTTGAAAGCTCATTGTTTTCATATGTTGTTGGGATGCTTATTCTCGTTCACCTGTTGTAAAGATGAGAGTGAATTTTTCAATTACAAGGGTGTCCTTTTTGGATTATGGCATTGCTTTTTTTGATTATGGTATAAGTTTCGGTGAATATACAACAAAGGTTGCATGGATCACTATCTCAATCTAACTATTAATGAAGATACATATTAACACTTCAATAAATAATAATAAAAATATTCAGATTTTCAGATTTTTTTTGGATTTTCGGATTTTCGGATATTATGATTAAGTTCAGATAATTTTATTAAAAGAATTTTGATTTTCGGATCGGATCGAATTAGGCAAAAATCCGATCCGAATGTTCACCCTAATTGTGTTGGCGGAGGATTTGTTTGGAAATATTTTCTTCCGTTGTTTGTCAGTCGACATCTCACGAATTAAATATTTGTTTTTGAACGGCTAGTTTGTGCAATATTATATTGAGTAGATTATAAAATCCATATTTTTTCGTTAATTGATGAGATTATCGGGAAGATGCGAGATTTACGTCTGGAGTGGCAGAGAAAATAATTTTTTTATACCTAATTTACCCTTATTCAAATTTATTTAAAAAACATTCTAAAATCATTTAATATATTACCTTTAATTTGAATGTGATAAATGTGTGGATGTGATATATTCTTATTTCTTACATTTATAGGCATTTTCATCGAAACCACTATATATATAGGGAGTGAATCAAATGAGAACTATATCTTTTTACGAACCTACGAACTATGTACAACACATGTAAAGTTGATGCACAAAATATATAAAGTTGTGCACAACGATTTTTCTCTAAAATTAGTATCTTGTACCACAACTTTAGAGTGAAATCATTGTCCACAACTTTATAAGTTATGTGCATTAACTTTATACATATTGTGCATACTGCATAGTTTGCATATTCACAAAAAGATGTAGTTTTCACAATAAACAACCCCTATATATATATATATATATATATATATATATCGGGAGTGGATCAAATGAGAACCACATCTTTTTTGAGAACTCTGCGAACTATGCATAAGATGTATAAAGATGATGTACAGAACAGTATAAGGTTGTGCACAACGAAAACTTTATAAAATTATTTTGTTGTGCAACAATTTTAGAATATTTTCATTATGCACAACTTTATAGATTTGATTCATCGACTTTATACGTCTGTGCATATTTCTCAAGTTCTAAAAAAAAGATGAGTTCTTACTGGATCCAACCCCTATATATATGTATCACAACTTTATACTGTTTTGTGCACCATCTTCAACGTATTATGCATGGTTCACAGAGTTCGCAAAAAAATGTGGTTCTCATTTGATCCACTCTATATATATATGTTGAAGATGATGCACAAAACAGTATAAAGTTGTGCATAACGAAAACTTTCTAAAATTGTTGCACAACAAAATAATTTTAGAAAGTTTTCGTTATGCACAACTTTATACCTTCTTGTGCATCATCTTCAATGTCTTATCATGGTTCGCGAGTTCGCAAAAAAGATGTGGTTCCCGTTTGATCAATTCCATATATATATATATATATAAAGTGGTAACTAGGTTCGAATTGGGGATTGATACGCCCTGCCCCACCCTACCTCACCCCACCCCAAACTACCCGAACTGGGGTATAATTGTCATCCTTAATGTTGATACATTTATAGTTTATAGTCTCAGATCAAAGTACAAAGAAAACATCAAATTAGTATTATAAGCAACAAACTGAAATGTGATTGTCAAAAGCTCGTAACTCCTACAAGGGCAAAGGATCAACCAACCCACCACCAGTAACCCCACTAGCGGCGGCTATGAGTTGCTCGGAGTGGCAGAGCTGGCGAAGCTTGGAGGGGACATACCAGATTGAGAGATGAGGATTTAGAGTAAAGATGACATCGATATCCCAATTCTGGCGTGCTGCTATTGCCACCAAGGGCTCGTAGCAGGCTTGCCTCCATGCACCAACTCTCGTTGCGCTCCTTGAAAGCGCCACGTAGGGCGTCGGACGCTGCCTCGTCGAGGCAGTGGAGTGCGTAGCAGTGGACGTAGTACCGCATTTTGGGCTTGTTGATGTAGGTTGCTCCGGCCTTCTTTGCATATTCGAACACTTGGTTCGTTACCTGCATCATACCATGTTGTGGCCCCAACCATGGTCATATACACGTGACATAATTGTAATGTTTTAGATTTAACTGTCCAATAAAACATAACTTTTGTTCCATTTTGTAATTTAAGTATCATTTTGAAACGTTTCGATAATGACTTTTACCTTTTGAGGATCAAATTTCACTTCAACGATGAATGTCTAAATTAATTTAAAATCAAAAGGTGAAGTCATTATAAAAATATTTATTATACGTTAAAGTAAAATAAAATTAAATCTCTTCCATCTACGTGAGTAAAATTTATGTATTAACTTCAAAATTTATTATTAGCCACAAATGTTGTAATATGTGTGTGAGAGAGAGAGAGAGGTGACCTTGGTGGGATATTTATCACCTTTTTCCATAGCAATTTTCTGAAACTGAATCAAGAATTGACGGCACTGCTCATATAGATGGAAGAGATAATCGAGGCCGTTCTTCTTCCCACGCGCCACCTCCCCCGCCACCGTCACCACGAACGGGTGCTCTCGTTGCCGCTGGCCGCCGCAGCAATTCTCATCATCACCACCATCATCCGCCACAGAAGCCATTAATATTGGCCGACGTCTCTTGTTATTCTTCCTTATCCTGACCCTTCTCCCGTCCGCGACCACCATCTCCGACAACCCGCCGCGGACGC
Source organism: Salvia rosmarinus (assembly GCA_036937905.1). Taxonomy (NCBI): domain Eukaryota; kingdom Viridiplantae; phylum Streptophyta; class Magnoliopsida; order Lamiales; family Lamiaceae; genus Salvia; species Salvia rosmarinus. Next base: position 19,477,188 of record CM072816.1, on the reverse strand, counting down.
TGCTTCCGGCGGCCTCCTTTTCTTGCTGCATTGGCTCCTGATCTGATATATACGCAACATTATATCCAGATTTTAGTTACATATATATATTCAAAAATAAACGACAGTAGCTTTTTCTAAAATATTTTTAGTTGTTTTCTTCGAAAATAAATTTATGCAAGTAACTAAATAAGTCATTAACGTCTATTTGAACCGTTGAGAAGAAGGAATTAAATATGTTATCTTAAATATATAATATTCACTTTTGGGATGAATATATACAAAAACTCTCCTTATGTTTGTGTTAAAATAAGAACCGAGTACTGAAACCTTTGTAAATTTTGTTTCTTTGATTAAGTTAAACATCATTAAAAAGTTATGTCGTGACTTAAGTTATCTTTAGAAACTTTTTTTTTGGGTAGTCTTTTGGATTGAGAGGTGGACTCATGTGAATATGTATACATTTAACATTTCTTTTCAATATAAATGATACTTTCTAATTATATAGTAAAAAAAATAAATGTCAGTACTAATAGCATTTTTCTTTTAAATAATTGGCCTTTTTAGGACGTCCGAACTTGCGGAGCTCCTGTTAGGATTGTTTGTGTTGGATTTATTATGTTGATTGTCAAGCATGATATTAAACCTTGTTGAGGGCGCACTGCATGAGAGGAGAAGAGGCGGCGGCGCTCGGCTGCGACGGCGGCTTTGATAGAGTGCCTCTCAGCAAGGAGCAAATCCCGCCGGAAAATGTGGCATAGGCTGTCCATCATCTCATCCAACTCTTCATCTCTCATGTTCAACAGAGTGCTCACTGTGAATCCAAGCTCACCTAATTTTGCAGCAATGTGAAATCTCGATATTCCGTAACCTTCAAACAGCTCCTGCAAACCTCTTGCCCTCACCGAGTAGGATGGCCGCGCCGCCGATGCGGGCGGCGGAGCAGATCTTGGGTCCCACTTCAACAAGCTTGCTAAGAATGAATCCATTATACCTTCAAGAAATCTTGTTTTGATACCTCAAATTTTTTCCATGCCATGTTTAATAAACTTTGTAATAGTATAGGGTAAAATAGGTTTTTTATCTAGCAATTATAGGAGATGGTAAGAGATGCTCTATTTTAGAGTTGACATTCTAACTAGATACCGTGTCTGTAGAATCATGTCTCATCTTCTATACGTGAAATTGTTGTAACTTGTATTTTGAATTTTTAGACTTCGTTCATTATAAATGTCCATATGGAGGAATTAAGGATGTATGTGTTGGAGTATGGAGTCTGAATTTTTTGGGCTTATATTTTTTTGGGTCCAGGTAGAATCCTAATAGGATTAGGATTACAGAATCCTAATAGGTTTAGGATTAGGGTTGTGTTATTTCTCTATTTAAATAGCTGCTCCTCATTGTAATCAGCATCCAAAATTCATATTGAAATCTCTGGCTTGGCATTACCCCCAGATGTAGTCGCAAGACGAACTGGGTTAACAATTCTCGTGTTCTTTATTTTCTGTCGTGATTGTGGTGTGTGTTTTTCGCAACAATTGGTATCAGAGCTTCAGGTTCGGAGGGAGCAATCACAACGATGGATGAGAAGATTTCAATCGAGAAGTTTGATGGATCAGATTTCGGATTCTGGAAGATGCAGATCGAGGATTACCTCTACGGTAAAGATCTGTATCTGCCCTTGAAGGAAAAACCCGAAAAGATGGATCCGGATGAGTGGGAGCTATTGGACAGAAAAGCGATGAGTGCGATACGTTTATCGTTGTCTAGGAACGTAGCCTATCACACGACTGAAGCCAAGTCGGCAAGGGAGATGCTGGCGATTTTGGAACAAATGTACCAGAAGCCATCAACTGCGAACAAGGTTCATCTGATGAGACGGTTATTCAACCTAAAGATGTCAGAGGGTACGTCGGTGCAGCAATATCTAAGCGAGTTCAACATGATCACTTCGCAGTTGAGCTCGGTTAAGATCAGCTTCGATGATGAGGTGCGTGCCCTAGTTATGCTATCTTCTCTGCTAGAAAGTTGGGCACGAACGTTGGCGGTACCGTAAGTGCGTCATTGGCAAAGACGAGGTTCTGCTTTGACGAGTGCGAGATCGATGATTAGCGAAGAGGTTCGCAGAGGAATCTGGATCTACCTCGTGGTCGACCGAACACCAAGACAGAGGCGGATCGAAGGAAGGCGAGCAGGGAAGATCAAAGTCTAGAGGCAAGAGTCAATTCGGGAATAATAAAGACTCGATCAAGTGCTGGAATTGTGATGAGTTCGGTCATTACAAAAGTCAGTGTACAATACCAAAGAAGTACAAAAAAGGTCAGAATGACAAGAAGATAGCAAACGCAACCACATATGATATTGGAGATGCGTTGGTCTTGAGTGTCAGCAGTCCGTTGGAATCGTGGGTGTCGGATTCTGGAGCGTCATTTCATTCATGCAGTGATGCTGAGATAATGGAGCACTACGTCTCTGGAGAATTTGGACAAGTCTATCTTGCAGATGATGAGCCCCTGAAGATCGTGGGAAAGGGAGATGTCCATATCACCACATCAAATGGATGATGCTGAAATTGAATGGTGTAAGCCACATTCCAGGATTGAAAAGAAACTTACTTTCAATCGGGCAGCTTGATGATGAAGGATATTCTGTAACGTTTGGCTGCAGTAGTTGGAAGATCACCGGAGGAGCCATGATAGTAGCTCGTGGTAAGAAAGAGGTGCGTTGTATACAACAACTAACTCAAAAGAATGCATTGATCTTGTAGGAGCTGTTGTCAATACTGATTTGTGGCACTGTCGGCTAGGCCACATGAGTGAAAAGGGATGAAAGAGATAAATTGAAGGGTAGGTGCGTGTCCAAACTGCTGAAGTTGGCTCGTGTGAGGACCGTGTTTTCGGAAACAAAGGAGAGTGAGTTTCTCGAGAGGTGGTCGACCTTTGAGAAAGCGGTGGAGTTGGTCCATAGTGATCTATGGGGACCACCCTCAGAAAATCCTTGGTGGTTCGAAATACTACATGACCTTCATTGATGATTCCACTCGAAATGTATGGACTTATTTTTTGAAGAATAAATCTGACGCTTTTAATACTTTCAAGAAGTGGAAAGCTCTTGTAGAAAACAAAACAGGGCTGAAAGTGAAGTGTCTTCGCTCCGACAATGGATGAGAGTATGAACTCCGTGAGTTCAAAGATTTCTGTGCTGAGAATGAGATTCACATGGAGAAAACCGTGAGAGGAACTCCCAGTGAGCGGAGTGGCAGAGCGCATGAACAGAACATTGAATGAGCGAGCAAGGTGCATGAGGCCAAGAGTGGGTTGCAAAGACGTTTTGGGCGGATGCACGTCAATCAACAAGCATTTCGATCAATAGAGGTCCATCAGTTCCGTTGGAAAAACGAATACCCGAGGAGGAATGGACTGGAAAAGAGGTAAATCTATCTTACCTACGGATCTTTGGTTGTGTTGCTTATGCTCATATTAATTCTGCTGAAAGAAGTAAGTTGGATGTCAAGTCTGTTAAGTGTATGTTCATTGGTTATGGAGGTGATGAGTTCGGTTATAGGCTTTGGGATGAGCATAACCGAAAAACTATATGTAGTAGAGATGTGGTTTTCAATGAACATGTTATGTACAAGGACATATTGGAGGTGTCAGATTCTAGCAAATCTCGAGAGATCGAGTTAGATATCTCAAACTCGAGTGGGAGCAAGGAGAGTCAGAATGAAGAAGAGGTTCTCGACGAAGAACTAAGGACTCCACCACCGGACGATCCGCTGCAAAGACCAGCTAGAGAACGACGTGCACCTGATAGGTATTCACCGTCTAACTATTATTTGTTACTTACTGATGGCGGGGAACCTGGGTGCTATGCAGAAGCAGAGTAGGGTGGGGATAGACGAAAATGGAGAGTTGTTATGAATGATGAGTTGGCATCTCTTCTGCTAAATGGTACTTGGGAACTTGTTGAACTCCCAAAGGGCAAGAAGGCCCTGCACTGTAAGTGGGTCTACCGGATTAAGATTGAAGCTGATGGTAGCAGACGCTACAAGGCCCGGTTGGTTTTCAAAGGATTTGAGCAGCGACACGGTATTGATTATACTGATGTTTTTACTCCTGTTGTGAAACTGACCACTATTCGAATGGTGTTGAGTATGGTTGCTGCAGAAAACTTGCTGTTACATCAGATGGATGTGAAAACAACATTCCTTCATGGTGACTTGAAGGAGGAATTGTACGTGACACAACCTGAGGGGTTCGTAGTAAAAGGAAAGGAAGGACTTGTTTGCAAGTTGAAGAAGAGTTTATATGGCTTGAAACAAGCTCCGAAGCAGTGGTACATGAAGTTCGATAGTTTCATGATGGAGATTGGTTATCAAAGATGCCACGCTGACCATTGTTGCTATTATAAGAGGTTCGACAAGAGCTATATTATCCTTCTGTTATATGTTGATGATATGCTGATCGCAGGAGCCGACATAAATGAGGTGGACAAGTTGAAGAAGCAATTGTCCGAACGATTCTCCATGAAGGATCTTGGGGAGGCAAAGCAGATTTTGGGTATGAGAATCGAGCGCGACAAGATGGTAGAAAATGTATATCTTTCATAGACGAGCTACATTCAGAAGGTCCTGGAAAGATTCAACATGATTGAATCGAAGCCTGTGAGTGTCCCGTTGGGCAGTCACTTCAATCTTTCGAGAAAGGAGTCGCCGAAGAGCAAAGATGAACGTGCCCAAATGATGAAAGTCCCCTATGCTTCGGCAATTAGTAGCATCATGTATGTCATGGTGTGTACAAGACCAGATATTGCTCAAGCAGTGAGAGTAGTGAGTCGGTTCATGGGTGATCCTGACAAACGACATTGGGAAGCAGTGAAATGGATTCTACGATACTTGAAAGGTACCACAGAGAAAGCTCTATGTTTCAACGGCAAGAGTGTCGTGCTGGCAGGTTATGTTGATGCGGATTTGGCATCAAATGATCTAGATGGTAGGAGAAGTACAACCGGGTATGTCTTTACTTATGGTGATACTGCTATTTCTTGGGCTTCTAAATTGCAGAAAGTCGTTGCTTTGTCCACAACTGAAGCTGAGTATGTGGCTGTAACGGAGGCGAGTAAGGAGATGGTGTGGTTGCAGAGTTTCTTGGGTGAACTTGGGAAGGGGCATAAGAGTAGCACTCTCTACAGAGATAGTCAAAGTGTTATATTCTTGGCAAAGAATCCAGCGTTTCATTCGAGGACAAAACATGTTGAGTTGAAGTATCATTACATCCGTCACCTGTTGGAGAAGAAAATCTTGCAGCTAACGAAGATCCTTGGAAGTGAAAATCCAGCAGACATGTTTACTAAGGTGGTAACATTGGAGAAATTGAAGCTATGCATAGCTTCAATTGGCCTTGGAGCATGAAGATGAGGCCAGACGATGCTAAGCGGATACATGAATGAAAGCAAGAAGGTATGGTTACTTGGGGATTCGGTCTCAAGTGAGAGATTATCGAGTATGGAGCCCAATTTTTGGGCTTATATTTTTGGGCCCAGTAGAATCCTAATGGGATTAGGATTACGTAATCCTAATAGGTTTAGGATTAAGGTTATGTTATTTCTCTATTTAAATAGCTGCTCCTCATTGTAATCGCATCCAAAATTCATATTGAAATCCTCGCTGGCATCGCCTGCACGTAGTCGCAAGACGAACCAAGTTAACAATTCTCGTGTTCTTTATTTTCTGTCGTGATTGTGGTGTGTGTTTTTCGCAACAGTATGAGTGTCAAAATTAAATCTGGCAATGAAATAGAAGATATGGAATATCATTTTGTAACAAATTATCTTGTTAGAATATTTTGAGTCTACTGCAAGGAGGGTGGTACATAACAGGGCAAAAACTTGTATGTGTACAAAACATATGGTGCATCTACCTCAATCAGGATTCACGAATCTCCAATTAGAATTTAGTATTATCCAATTAGACTTTATTATCCATAGTTAAGATTTATAAATCATAATTAAGATTCAAGTAGTGCGGATGCACCGGAGTGTTTCATCTATACAAATAGTTTGTCGTAATCGTTGTTGTGAATGGTCTATTTATCTATTTATCTATTTTTTCATCTATAAAAATAGACTTGAACTCGAGATCTTAGGGTCAGATATTAACTTCTCTACTATTAGGCCAACACACACGTCTATTTATTTGTTAACTTGTCTTAGTTTCACCTCAAATTTTCAAATTTGGGGCTTTCAACATCATTTTAATATAATCTACATATTTTTTGGGGCTTCTTTTCAAGCTTCACATTAAAACTTTGAAAATTAATAAAATGTGGATAAAAGGTCTTGGGTCAACAAACTTTGAGCATTAATAATATGAGCTCTGGGTCAACAAACTTGCAGATGAGCCTGCGGAGTTAGGGTTCCACAATTATTTGTGGTGTAATTCCTGGCACTAATGATGCCTAAATAGGAAATTGGTTTGAGAAATTTTTAGCTTAAGTCAAGGGAATTATGGTCGTAGTCATAGTTTTTCAGTAACGATTATTGGAACATCGGAATTGATACCACAGGAAAAAAAAGTTTACTTTTATATTGGTGATTAGAATTGTTAATAATAATGAAAAAATAAATATTAATTTGTAATTTTGCAAACAACAGAATATAATTGTGATTTTTGTGGATAAAGTTCAAAAATTGAGTATAAAATAATATTTTCCTTTACTTATCAATGATGAGTTTATATGTGAAAATTTTGTGGAAAATGTTGTCGAAAATAGTAACATTGTCAGCTAAAAGCTGAATTTGAGTATAGTTATATTAAAGTGAGGCATGTTAATTAGGTACTCCTTTTAGATGAAAATTCAAAAAAACACATGACTATAAATACGCTGAATTAAGATGTGATTTTAGCTTTGCATTATGAGCTGCTACAGCTGCTGGCTGACGAGTCCGTATCCACATATATAAGTCTGTTGTGAAAATTGAGTGAAGTATTCACTATCCATATATATAAGTCTGTTGTGAAAATTGAGTGAAGAATTTGAATACATTTTTTTCCAATTAATTCATAAATTTTAAAGTCCGTACACGATGTATTCTAACTCGTGATTTTTGTTCCCAGACATTAATCATTCTACCACTAAACCAACACACACTAAGAATTTGATATCTAATATCTCATGTTGTCCTTGATGCATTATTTTGCATGATTTATATGCATGTATCATGAGATTTTAAAATGATATATATATATATATATATATATATATATATATATATATATATATAGGGAGTGGATCAAATGAGAACACATCTTTTTGCGAACTACGTGAACCATGATAAGAAGTTGAAGATGATGCATGAAAAGCGGTATAAAGTTGTGATAACTAAAACTTTCTAAAATTATTTTGTTGTGCAACAATTTTAGAAAGTTTTAGTTATACAACTTTATACTTGTTTATGCATCATCTTCAACGTCTTATGCATGGTTCTCAAGTTCTCAAAAAGATGAGTTCTCACCGGATCCAACCCATATATATATATATATATATATATATATATAGAGTTTAGTTCAAATGAGAACCATTCTTATCCTAAAACTAAGAACCAAATGAATTAGTTATGAAAGTTGATGAATCCGTTGAGAAAGTTAATGAATTCAAAATTCGAGTTTTTCATCCGGTTCGAATCCCATGAGGGCGAAAATTCTATTTTTGGATTCGAATTTTCCCACAGATTCATCAACTTTCACCGTAGATTCATCATTTTTTGTTCTCACGTTCTCATAATAAAATGGTTCTCACGTTAACCCTCCCTATATATATATATATATATATATATATATATATATATATATATATATATAGGGTTGGATCTAGTGAGAATTCATCTTTTGAGAACTTGAGAACCATGATAAGACGTTGAAGATGATGCACAAAAGCAAGTATAAAGTTGTGCATAACTAAAACTTTCTAAAATTGTTGCACAATAAAATAATTTTAGAAAGTTTTCGTTATGCACAACTTTATACCGCTTTGTGCATCATCTTCAACGCCTTATGCATGGTTCGCAGAGTTCGCAAAAAGATGTGGTTCTCATTGATCCAATATATATATATATATATATATATATATATATGATAGATCATATAGTACCCAAGCCCCGATAGTATGTAATACTCAATCTCATCCATTCATTTCATAAATCCTATGGTTGAGATTTTTCGGACTTTTAAGCTTAATTTCGCTGATTTTCGCTTCATTAAGGGTAGATTAGTAATTTGATTTGTTATGTGATTGCGAAAACAAACTATGCATTTAGTTGAATTGAATAATGCATTCAAATGAACAAAAAATGCATGCAGTTGAACACAATAATGCATGCGATTGGAAGCTTCGCGTCCGGTAGCGGGCGTGCCAGCGTGCGTTCACCGCGCGCCAGCGTCTTGCGCGTGTGCTTCGCCGCGACGCCGCCCCAGCGCCCGTTGGCCTGCATTTTTACGTTTTGTTCAATGCATTGACATGTTTTGATCAATGCATGGACGTGCTTTGTTCAATGCATGAACGTGCTTTGTTCAATGTATGTTTGTGTTTTGATGCAACATGCAGTTTTATGTTTTATTCAATGCATTGTCATGTTTTGTTCAATGCAGTTTCATGTTTTGTTCAATGCATTTTTATGGTTTCGACAGAAAATCTCTCATTCATCCTTCTATGTCAATTCCGTCGTCTCTTTCGCTGATTACCGGCGAATTCGCCGTGAACCACCGCCATAGCCATCATATTTCTTGATTCTTCAATCATCTATCAAATTTATCTTCTATTTTTTCTCAAAATCCATCAATTTTGTTTTCAATTTTTTTTTCTTCTTTTTCTTTCTCTCAAAATCTATTATTTGTTGTTGTTTGTTTATATTGTTGATGTTCGCGGCAGTCTTTTGCCGCCGTCGTCCGCCGCTGCCGCCGCCTAGCCGCCTCCGGCCGCTGCCACCAAGGATGAGGAGAAGAAGAAGGTTGATTTGATTTCTTCCCATTTTGCCTTGCGAAAATTAAAAAGAAAAGAAAAGAAAGGAGCTGCCATGTGTCACGTGGTGCGACCACGTGTTCAAAATGTGTGGTCAGATTGAGACTACATACTATCCTAATCGGATACTACGGAACCCAACCCTATATATATATATATATATATATATATATATATATATGAGATGGATCAAATGAGAACCACAAGTATTTTGAGAAATGAGAACTAATCCTAATGGGTAGATCTAGGTGTATCCGAAACAGTTTAGATTTAATGTTATTTTAGGATATTTTTACTGATTTTATTAATAAGGTTATTATTGTATTTTTACTTTTAGTGTAATTGTTTTATTCCTTAAATTGGGGATTCTTATAATTATTTATGGTAGGTGATTAATTATATATAAATATTTATTATCTTCATCTAGTTCAAATTTTATGGTATTTATGAAAGCATATTATATATTTTCGTCTATTGAAATGTTCAACTTGTATAGTAGGTTTTTTTATGAAAATTTCATAGTAAAATTTCGTTTTCATTTAATTCGGTTTATGCATTTATTATATAACCTTATGCGTAATTTAAATGTTTGTTATGCACGAAGCCAACCTGCATATTTTGATAATATGTATATGTAATTAATATAATATGATTCACGCACACAACAGTCACCACCGCATCTATATTGTATTGTAACTCCTAATATTGTAAACGTTGTTTTATGCATTATTCTATTATCGTTGTGCAATGTTCACGAATATAGTACCAGGATAATGTTCATCCACATAATGGATGATGTGCGAGTCTGTCTTGTGTTCAATGCACAACTACGATCTACTTATTCATATTAGTTTAATCACAAAAATAATCATAGTTGTACTTGTATATTATTATTTTTTTCCACCCACTAATTGTGGGATTTTCGGTGTGAAAATTGTATTTATGATTTTTATTTTAAGGTAAAAAATTTATTTTTACATTAATTATTATTCAAATAAGGATTCTCAATTATGTAAGTTTGATTTTTAGTTATTGTTTTATTTCGCATAAAAACATACAATCCTATGCACAACCATTAATATCGTATGCACAATTATTAATTTCAGAGAGAGAATGTGAACTGGCGAAAAATCGGGTATTGCACGAAAAATTAGGATTGGATGAATCTTTATATTGACCTTTATGCCCCTAACACGTTTTAAACCATAAAAATAGTATATAAAATAGTCAAACTTTTTTTAAAATTAAATATAATCCATTAGATTAGATTAAATCAAGGGTGATGATAAGTTCTTATTTCTTATCTTAGAGGGAGTTCTCCTATAATCAACCCATATATATATATATATATATATATGAATCCAAATCTGCCGAATCACTCATGGGATGATCTTCTACATCCTAGGTCTTCCCGTTCCGTCATCTGGCTTATGTTCTTCATGTAGCATTCAGACCGAATGACTCTATGAAATTACGTCGATACTTCCACATATTATGGGTAACGTAGGAGACATCTCTATTTTTCCCCGGGGAATCTTTAGAATTCCCACTGCTTAGCTTTCAATTCGCCTCTGACCATCAAATGAAATGTGAATAACCCGTCCTCCTCTCTTTGAAAGAAGGGGCGCTTCCGGTTCTGTCGGTGCTTGAAACAATTTTGTCTTCTCCATATTACTATATCTCTAGAGTCAATAATTTTATATATATATATATATATATATATATATATATATATATAAAGTTAGGTTCAAATGAGAACTATTTTTATTCTAAAAACTAAGAACCAAATGAATTGGCTATGAAAGTTGATGAATCCGTTGAAAATGTTACTGAATTCAAAAATTCAGAATTTTTAACCCGGTTCGAATTCGTGAGGGACGAAAATTCTATTTTTTTGCATTCAGTAACTTTTCCAGTGGATTCATCAACTCTCACTATGAATTCATCATTATTTGGTTCTCCCAAAAATAGCTCACGATAAAAATGGTTTTTACGTTAATATATATATATATATTATATATATATGTGTGTTAGTTTGAATCACGTGATGTTATTTAATTTGGAAGTTTCAAATTATTTGTGAGAAAGCGTTAGCGTTAGTGTTAGATGGTAATTATGAGACACGAGAATACTCATATTTGTTAAACAGATACAAACATTTTTAAAAGAAGTTCGGATAAATTCATTTAACTTAATGAGGTGGCCTTCTATTTACTCTCACATGAAAATACGTGAAGACTATATTTAATTAGTAAATGATATCATGTTTAATAAGAAAATTTGAAGACCGTATTCAATTAGAATTTTCTAGTTCAACATGGCCTCCGCGAATCCTCACAAGAGAACGTGAGACTTTATCTAACTTAATTGACTTAAATGTGTTCATTGATGATGATTATTAATTAACTATAAGTGTTAACTATGTTTCCATTCCTATTCCAACTATTAGTATGTAGACATATGTATATAGTATCTAAGAGGATTGGTATATGTCGTTCACTTTTTGTGAGCATCATTTACGTTTAGGCCATATTAACATTTATTTATTTATTTATATTCTAACACTTCAAAAATTATTATTGACATCATTAGTTTCACAAATTAACATGAAAAATCAAAGCTTATTTTCCTTTAACATCAATAAATGAATAAAAAGAACGAATCGAGCTTTGATTTGTATATACTTTGTAAAATTAATGATTTCAATAATAATCTTTGAAATAATAGAACACAAATAAATAGATAAAAAAATGCTAACACGACCTAAATATGAACGACGGAAAAGCGAGCGATATATCATTCCTCTATCCAACGACAACTATGATACAAAAGCAATTCAGAACCGGTATTAAACAATAAGGTTCAATTTTGAAAGAGAGGATCTCGTTCTCAGACAGCATCTATCAACTGGTCAAGCATCAAAATAGTTAATGAAATGTCTAACCTATCCTCCGCTTGCAAATATCAGATGTACTACAATCAAGGGCAATTCTGGTAAGTTTCAAGTGACATTACGGAAATACCCCGGGACAGGGTAATACTAATACCCAGGTGTTAAAATGGAGTACCCAAGAATTATTGTAAGGTCTGAAAATGACAAATAATGTAACAGAAAGATGTAAATGTGAGGGTGCTCTGCGAGAGAAGAGGGGGCGGGCCCCCTGCTTGCTCTGTGTTTTTTAACTGATCCAAGAAGACACTATTCATTGCCTAACTACACAGTCGGGGGGTTGAAAAATAGATGCGCACTGGAAGAATGGCAGTACGGCCGCTCGACTCTCAATCATTTCATCGAGTTTCAATTTGTTACTATCTTTTATGATACACATGCAAGTCTCATAATAATAATAAAAATATCAATAGGAGTACTAATGGAAGTGCTTTTATCTTCTTTTTCTTTTTTCACCGCATTGGACTTCCTTTTAGAAACACAAAATCCATCGGAGGTTACATTTTTTTTATTAAAGTGTGTTATATTAAAGTATTAATTAATTAGAAACTGATCTCAGTGGATGAATGAATATGATATTTTCTCTTTTATTGGACTCCTTTAACCCATAGTGGTCAAATTCCATTTTATTTTGCTTTCAGTAATTCCTTTTTGTTTTGTTTTGTTTTGTTTTGTTTTCTCACTCTTCGTTAATCGTTCTGGCTCACTTCTTGTTGTTGTAATTATGTATATGTGTAAACAAAAACAAGACACAATTAATAAGATTGTAATGGATTGTTGATAATTTTGGTGCAAGAATTATATAAACACTATCAGGGCCGATCCTGACAAATAATGAGCCCTGGACGAAACAACAAAAATGAGCAATTTTTCCACCATGGAGATACAATTGAATATATCTAAAAAGATGCATAATATATTATTTATAAAAGAATTATTTTTTTTACAAAATTTGAGCCCCCAAAAGTTTATAACAAAATTTTAGGACATTGAATATTTTTTTTTTTGAAGAAATATTTATATTAATATAAGAGGATATATAAAATTTTAAGCCTCCTAAAATGATGGGCTCTGGACGGTCACCCATGCCCACCTACCCTCATGTAGGGCCCTGAACACTATAATCTAAAGATATCAAAGAGTCTGACATAAGTTTATAGGGTTAAAGGATAAAATAGACCAATCCTGCATATATTTAGGGTCGCATAAAACTCAACCTAGCCCAGCTTTGCTCGGGCTACCGGACTAAATCAGTCCAACCTATTCAGTTAGTATCCAAGACCTTCAGTTTTGTAGACCAAAGGTGCAACCACTACCACAATAAATATTAATATAATATATAAGTTGTCGGGCATATTTGGCCTAAAGCCCGAGCTGCTCGAGAGCCTACTGGGTAGGCTCTCTAGGCCCACCTTTTTTTCTGCTTCTATTTTGTAAGCTCAATCCAATATTAATTTTGAGTGCGTTGGGTTGAGTAATTTTGACAACTTTACTATAATTAACCTTCTAATCTACATTTCTTATAGTGAAAATTTATATATATAATATCTAAGTTAAGAATATCAATTATAATCATAAATATAAAATGTCAATTATAATGAAACTTATTGGCACTATTATCACCAAATAAGATTAATAGGTCCATCTATTAGTCTTATTTGGTGATAATAGTCCAAGAAGTGAGTAAGTTATTATAATTTGACATTTTATATTGGTGGCTATAATTTGACATTCCTTAACTTGGATGACTATATAAAAACTTTTCTCTTTCTTATATTTTGGTGTGGCAAGTTATAAAACTGTATAATTTAGGAAAAAAAGATACTTTGTTAAGAACTTATATGTTTTCATAGGTCATATTGATTAAGAGTTTTTTTTTTTTGAAGGAAAAAGGAATGATGAGGATTGAACCTTGACTTAGTTTTTACATATAGAAGTCTTACTGTTTGAATATTTTTAATATTAAAGTAAGATTTTTTATTACTATTCTAGTAATTCTACTATCAGACCACCGGTGGTGGTGGGAAAGAAAATATTTACTCCATTTTGACAGAGAGATTTACGAAACAAATTTTTTGTGGAAGCTTTTAACAAAAAGGGCCTTTTTTTCGGCCCAAAACTAGATTCTTTTCCTTCAAATTCCATTACAAACAATAAAAATAAAAAATGGAATAAATTAAACTTTCAGTAGAAAGAACTCAGCTTCGAATAGTACTATGTTTTTATTTTTCTTTGAAAGTGTTGTGTAATAAAATCCGTCGTTATAATCTCGAAGAGGAGATTATTTTCTCTGTGGCCGAGTCGCGCTGCTTTTTTAACCCGAAAGCTTATTAAACTGTGCCTCCAACGCAAACCCTCTGTCCAAGAACAGGTTATTTGCCTCCCATTTTACTGGGTTTGCATTATCTTTTTTGTTATCGTGCGCATAAATTTTAACTTTCTGGTGGGATTTAAAAAGTCTTCTGTTATAAGTTCTTTTCATTTTGGGTTTAATTGTAGTTTTGGGAATCTGTTAGTCATTTCTTACTTTATTCACATTTTCTAGTCGAGTAAGGGAAAAATTACTGTTTTGCTGATCAACACTCAATTTTTACAGCTTGTGAATGAACATTGGATTGGTGGTTTATCATGATATATATGCTTAAGTAGTAATCCACTATGACTTCACAATTTATCTTATGAGGTAATATCTCTGTTTAAATTTGGTCAGAATTTGCATTATTGCATATCCGTTAAATCCTTGTTCTTGTCAAGAACTATCTTGATTGAAACTGGTCAACTGATATATATCCATTGAATCCTTGCATATAATTTGCATTATTGCATATCCCTTAAATCCATGGCTGCAAATGGTGACAGTTAATAATCGCAATAATTAAAGATCCTTTTGTTTTAAAATGCACACTTCTGTCGATGTATTTGTCAGATTACTTGCTGTATTTGAATATTCAGGCTTCTCTTTCTTCACCTTCGGTTTTGGCTTTGTCACCTTATATACTCTTAAGGCGCGTTTACTTTTCATGATTGAGAAGATACATGATTGAATATTTTTATCCTCATTACTAGGATTTCTCTAATCCTACCCTTTCAACGGGATATGAATCGAGTAAAATTAGTTCAAATGATGTAAGTTTATCAAGAGCCTTGGGATATGAATCGAGTAAAATTCAGTTCAAATAGTGGATTAGCATATACTATTTTTATCTATCTAGACTAATCCTCAAAAGTAAACGCCCCCTTAGTATAAGTCACTGAAGCAAAATTACTTTTATGGATATACTGAATTATTAAAATATTTGTTTTTCCCAGACTTAGTAAAACTCTCACTTGCAACATATGTTATGATTGCAGTTGTTAGCTGATGCATTTGTTGGTCGCTATGTTCTTTCTGAACTTAATTCTATCACATTACTTCTTTCCAAAAATATAATTGATGTTTCTGTTCAAAATTATTTAAATGTTACAGCATCTTGTACTCGAAGAGAACATTTTAGAAGTTGACTGCCCGTGTGTTACACCAGGCATTGTGCTCGAGGCATCTGGTCATGTCGATAACTTCACCGACCTTATGGTCAAAGACGAAAAGACGGGAGACTGTCACCGAGCATATCATTTGCTCAAGGATTTCTGCAAAGACAAGCTCGAGAAAGTCCACAAACTTAGTGCTGAATCGGCAGCAGAAGTGAGATATGTTCTTGCCGTTTTGGATGATTTCTCCACGGAGGAGCTGTGGGCGAAGATTGAGGAGTACGGCATTACCGCTCCCGATACTAAGAACGGTCTCTCAACCCCTCATCCTTTCAATCTAATGTTTCAGAAATCGATCTGGCCGTCAGGATCCAGCCCCGGGTGAGAATGCATATCTGATTCTCGTTTCCCCTATTGTGAACTTACTAAATGGATATATGCTTTCCTCGATTAACTTAATTAGTCTAATTTGGTGCAGGTACACGCGTACGGAGACGGCTTAAGGTGTTTTTCTGAACTTTAAGGACTTATACTACTATAGTGGCAACATGCTTCCTTTTTGCAGCTGCACAGATCGGTCTGGATATTACGTACTGAATCAGAAACGAGAACTAGTGTACAATCTTATGATTAATGTGCAAACACATGCTCCCCAAAATCCATTACCCAATTTATGTCCAAAAAGACATGAATTCTTACGACTATCTCTATCTAAATACATGGAATGCTACTTGTTCTCCTTTTCCGTCTTAATTTCTCTTCTTTTCTTTGTTATGTAAAGAAATTTTTTGCTTTGAGAAAGTTGTGGATCTTATAAAGATTCAGCATAAACTTACAAATGTGAACTTTGCAGATCTCTCCAAGGCAAGGCCTTTTAAGGGTCCTTGAATTTACGCCTGCTGAGATTGAGCATTTCCTGGATGTTGAGGACACGTCCTTTCCTTTTCCGACGTTTTAGACTTGGAATTGTAAATGTTCCAGAGAGAAGACCAGATGTCGGGACAACCAGCAAGAAGGATATCTATTGGAGAAGCAGATTCTCAAGTTGGTCATAGATGTCAATATCAGCTAGCTTCCTCTCTCTCTCTCTCCCTTTAGAACACCAGTACTGTTTCTGTGCCTCAGGAGATCATTGATAATGGAACGCTTGTTCATTATATTGACACAGTGTACTTGTTTTTAACCCAACTCGGAATTGGTAATGATCGTCTGCTTTTCCGCCAACATCTGGCAAAGGAAATGGCACACTATGCCGTAGACTGTCGGGATGCTGAAATAGAAAGCTTTCATGTTGGATTATGTGTGTCAGAATTCCTGATACATCTGCATATGATTTGCACTCTCATGCGGTAAGAGTTTGCCACATTTCCTAATCTTTATTGTGCTGGTGCTATTCATCGGGGTCAAGAAGTCCCATATGATGGAGCTCTCTCAATCAATTTTTAGAATAAAGCTTTTGTATTTAGTTGAGTGTGAAGTCTTTATTACTTACATTTTGGCGAGAGAAATATTAATAAAGCTTTTGTATTTAGTTGAGTGTGAAGTCTTTATTACTTACATTTTGGCGAGAGACATAATATTTCTCTTTATGCTACAAAGAGTGATGTTTTTACTACCATTTAGCAGGATAAAAGCAGTGTACCCTTGGTGGCATATGAAAAGTATTAACAACCTAGAGAAGTCGAGGTCTAGATCACACTATTCACACTTCTGAACTCTTATTGAGATAATGTTTAATGTATCATAAGGCCCATCTTTTTGTATAAATGGAGTGTGTCATGCATTTTATGTTTGATTATCATAACTTGGAGCAGTATTCATGAAATTGTATTGATATGATTCTTTTGATGGTTGTTATGATATGTTCATTTTCCAAGCTTTCTTTCTAATATTGTTTTGATCTTCTTTAGAAACTTGTCATAGTTCCAGTTAAAAAGGAGCTCGGTCTTGCCTTCAAGGGTGACCATAAGGTGGTGGTAAAAGCATTAGAGGTGTTGTAACTAAATCTCGACATTATTTATTTACTCAACATGGTATCACTTTTATGTTTGCATCATCTTTTTAGAGGCTAGGAAAGGTTGGTTCTCCCTATGAGCTCGATTGGTTCGTTGATGTATTTGATATTTATATTATTTTAGATTAGGTGCAAAAAGAATCTATGTATTCTATCTAACTTGAAATCAGGCGATGAGCAATAAAGAAGCGATGGAGATAAAAGCGAGTTTGGAAGCCAAGGGGGAGGCCGAGTTCCGTGTTTGCACTCTTAACAAAGTTGTCACTATAAAGAACAACATGGTGTCTATCTCCATAGAGAAGAAAAAGGAACATCAAAGAGTTTTCAGACCATCGTTCATTGAGCCGTCGTTTGGAAATGGAAGGATCATATACTCTCTACGAGCACTCTTTTTACACGAGGCCTAGTAAAGGTGGTGATGAGCAAGTGAATGTCTTCTGTTTCCATCCCCTGGTAGCACCCATCAAATGCACACTGTTTCCCCTTGTTCAGAACCAACAATACGAGGAAGTTGCTTAAGAGCAAATTGCCAAGTCACTGACGGCTTCCTGGATTTCGTACAAGATTGATGTAACAGCGAAGCAAATCGCAAGTCACTGAATACTCTGTAGTTGATTAATAAATCCTGATTGTGATCAATAAATCCTAATTGGGGATTAATAAATGCTAATTGAAGTTACCCTAATTGGAAGAGCTATACTTATTTTTTGTGATTATGTAGGTACCTCTATAGGAAAGAGATATGCTAGGACCGATGAGCTTGGAGTTCCAGTTGATTCTACGTCCTCAGTTACCGTTCGAGAAAGAGATAGCAAGCAGCAGATTCGGGTCCATGTGGATGAGGTCAGCTGAGGGATGGCGTGAGCACGCCGGCTGGTGTATTGTTGAGGTATCCTACTCATTCGCTTTAACCATCAGCGTCGTCGGTTTTTTAGGTAGGCCTATCATACAATCCTCATTGAGTAATTATCATTTATTGACCTCATTTATAGAACAATAATCACATTCAATCGTACAGTCTCTCTTTCTAGTTTCTCTCTCTCAATTCATTTCAGCCTAAGTGGTTGAGCTACTCTGAGGTGTTCTTAGGTCACTATTCCTTTTGTGGCAATTTGTGTACATTCTTGTCCTAAATCTACATCCTTGGAAACAAATTATATAATTTAGGACTTTGATTGGTAGGGCTGTAAATGAGCTGAGCCGAATGCTGACAGCTTCGAGCTTGGCTGTAAGGTATTCCAGACTACAGGAAAACAATGTCAAACAAATGGTGATTTTGTTACTATTATCAATCTTAGACTTCCATCCCAAGATTTACTTGTTACATATGTGTAGCATATATATTATATTAAGAATAGAATCCTCATAAACATAAGAATTTATTTGATTTAGGCATCTTGAATTGGAACTAATTGCAGTTTGCCTCCATAAATCTCTGGAAGCTGATCAACATCTATCTCCTCCAGCAGAGAACTACGTAGTTTCTTGTTTTCCACAAATGTGATCTGCATTACACTAAAATCTCAGATTTATTTTTGAAAAAAAGGAAAAATATATAACACCTATCCAAACAGAGGTGAAGTCGAAATTATGACCTTTTTTCTGGTATTGCTGTCCACAAATGGGTAGACGATCTTCCATGCCGCCATGAATATGTATGATACGTGAACGAAGAACAGTTTCTTGAGTCTTTCCGGGTAGTAATCCTATCACACGAATCGTAGCAGTCAGTAGGGATGTCAATGCAATTTGGCCTCGGAAGGGAACTGCCATTTCTCGTACCCAGCTGGGATTTCTTGTCTCAAGTTTGGAGACGTTTACTTTTCATTATTAACATTTTGAAGGATTCAATATTTGATGAATTAAATAAATGATAAGATAATTTTTATTTATCAATATTTTATTTATTGTATGGGATTATTGGAAGATTAAAATTCGAATAAATAACTCTTCTTTTATTTGGAGGATTACTCCAATCCCATTTATAATTAAAATCAATGAAGAACAATCCAAATGATTAATATAATCTCTATTTACTATATGGGATTATTGAAAGATTAAAATTTGAATAAATAATTCTACCTTGATTTGGAGGATTACTCCAACTCCACCTATAATTAAAAATCAATGAAGAACAACCAAATGATTAATGTAATCTCAAACTTTGGTATATCTTCAAATGTTAATCCTTAAAAATAAACGCTGGATTATATTGGATTAATTTTATCTATCTAGGAAGTGTTTAGTTTTCATGATTATCATTTTGAAGAATTGACTATTTGATGTATTAAATGTGTGATAAGATAATTTTTATCTATCAATCCTTTGTTTATTACAAAGGATTAGTGAAGGATTAAAATTAGGATAAATAATTTTCTCTTTATTTGGATGATTATTTTTATCAACCAAAGATTAAAATTAATGAAGAACAACTCAAATGATTAAAATAATCTCGGGTTTTAGGATATCCTCAAATATTAATCTTTAAAGTAAACACTTGATTATGTTGGATTAATTTTATCTATCCAATCTAATCATGCAAAGTAAATACCACTCTAGTCTAAATACCTAATCATATAAAGTAAACAATCATTATTTGACTGCAAGATGTATGCCTTCAAAGTAGCGCTGACAATTCGTGCGTGTCAGGTTGTCATTGTATCGATATGATAACGACACGACATGATAAGATCAAATACGAACATGACATGTTAAGGATCTGTCCGACACGAACACGACATGTTAAATATCTGTCAGGTACAAACACGACTGGATGTACTGACACGATACGATATGACACGAGACGATAAATTCAAATCAAAATTAAGAAATAAATTAATAATAGAAATAAAAATATACAAAATAATGATAAAATCAATATTAAATGTACATAAATATTATCATTTTATACGAAAACAACACAATCAGAAATGAACACGAAAATTATCGTGTTACAACACAACACGGATCCGAAATGAAATTATCATGTCGACACAATAAAATTGAACACTAACCTATAATTTTATGAATCTTCATTTCATGTCAAAAATTGTGAGCCCTAGTGCAATTAGGATTCGGGCAGAATGCCCTGCCCCTACCCCTACCCGTACCAAATCCAGCTGGGATTTCTTTTCCCCAACTTGACTGCAGAGGGGGATATATGAATATGGATTTATTGTCCCACACTTGGATGGCTTGTCTCGAACCCGTTCAGGATTTTCCGCCTTGACTTGACTGTTGGGTGGGATGGGATCTAGCCGCCCCAGTTGCGAGTTTTTATTTTTAAGAAAGAATTTATATATTATCTAAAGTTTGTTCATATTCAATTCTAGTTTTCTTTTTTTTGGTAAAAGAAATGTTAATATTCTATACATCTGACTAAAAATATATACTTTGTATTAAGCATATTACTCTTTAGGTTCTATATTTGTAATTCCTAAAAAGATAAAATTAATAATAGGATTTGGTCCACCCATAAAATAATAAAACCCATAAATATCCTATTGTTCATGTTTGAGATGCTTTATGCGTGAAAAGTTATGAGCTATAAAATCATAATGGTCGTCATCTCGTACCTGTAAAATCTTAAGTGCTGCAATGTACCCTCCAACATCGCTGTTGGAGAAGCCAAAACCTTCAAGATCTACAATAATTGTGAACTTCTCCTCTCCATAAGGAATTCTGCATATATTTATATATGTATGTGCATCAAGAAAATCCAAATTCAGTCGGTACTTACAAAAATAATCATAGTAATTTGCAAATGTGGGAAATATGTAGCAGGACTAGATTGAATATTACCTTGAGCATATTTTATCCAAAACAAACACTGCAAAACCTGAAAAAAATAAAAATAAAAATTGAAACAGAATGTGTAAAGAAGGGAGTAAAAGACAGTAAATGGTGTTGCAATATACTGACGTTTGAGTTCATCATTGCTTCCTTTGCAGGGAAAATGCTTAGCACCAAAAACGACTGCAACTGGACACCCTCTCCTATCTCTCCCTTGCATGAACACCTTCTTATGTGCTATCTGATTTGGAGTCTCCGATGCTGAAATCGAGCCCGTTGGGACGAATATCCGCCTCCATGTCAAGTACTTCATCAGCATTTTTGAAGCCTTCTCAATGTCAAGATCGCGAGCACGAAGAAACCTTCTCAATGTCACCTCATCTACTTCCTGCAAAATCACAGTGTGTGCGTTGTGTGTTGAAGCATCCAGAAAATTAAGCAGGCAACTCTTAGTTTCTTGGACTAATATTAGCATGAAATTTATTCCTAACATTTCTTTAATATTTTGCCTCAGGCCCCATATTTTCTTGATCTGGCCTTGTTAACAACAATCACAAAACAAAATTACATGCTCTGTGTCAGTGCGTATGTGTGTGTATTTGCAGCATACTACCTTGCAAGCTGGATCTTGCTTTTCAACTATGTCTCTCAAATGATCAATTTTTTTCTTTTCCTCATCATCATTGCTTTGAATCTCTTCATTTTTCTCCTCCATACTATCAGGAGAGTAAAATATTTCTTCTGCTTCTTCTTCATCGTGGTCTTCTTTTTGCTTCAAAGTTCTCTCCATATGGGATTTGATTTTGAAGCAAGATTATGATGAAAGTTTAGGAGATTTTCTATATAGCAAACTGTGCTGAATTTCTGTCACTTATTGGAAGAGTTTAGGCAGTCTAGTTAATAAGCAGAATTATATTTAGACAATGGTGGAGATGAGGGCTCAAGGGAGGCAGAAAAGTCATGTGATTTGGCCATCAAGTTTGGAAATTTCACATTTATTGACTTGTTGTTTTGGCAATTTGTGTTGATTTTCCCAGTTTGAGTTCTCTTTATTTGGAATGTGACTTCCTGGAAGTTGTGGTCGCGGTCTGGTTTTACTGTTACGGGATTTTCTGTTGTAAATAATGTCTGATCTCGTATTTCAACATTTTGAATACATATTAATATATAGTAGATCTAAGGGTCTTGTTCGAATGGTGCCCTTATTTTGATAAATTAGTTGCAAATAATAAAAATATGTGAACATATGTTCGTGTAAATTGGATCACATACAAACTAATGTTAACATATAAATATGAGCTATTTTCAGTCATTTGATCGTGAAGATTTACAATAAATTCATCACTTTATTGGATGAATTCATACACTTGAGTTTGAACATAAAGATGGATGATTTTTTTTAATTCAGATACTTTCACAACAAATTCAGACAAATTCATTAATTCGTAGTTTATACTGTAAGAGATATTTTTACAATAAGCATTCCCTCTATGCAAGTTTGTTTTTGAATTCTTCAATTTTCAATGAATTCAAACGAATTCCTTAGTTGTAGTTTATACTATAAGGGAGGTTTTTTTTTAAAATAATCACTTCATATATATATATATATATATATAGAGAGAGAGAGAGAGTTAGGTTCAAATGAGAACATTTTTTATCCTAAAAACTAAGAACCAAATGAATTCACTATGAAAGTTGATGAATTCGTTGAGAAAATTACTGAATTCAAAAAATCGAAATTTTTCACCAAGGTTCGAATCCCATGGAGGGCGAAATTTCTATTTTTTTGGATTCAGTAACTTTCTCAACGGATTCATTAGCTTTTACAGTGAATTCATCATTTTTTGTTCTCACGTTCTCACGATAAAAGTGGTTATCACGTTAACCATCCTTTATATATATGAAATAGTTATTGTAAAAATAAAGAATAAAGTACGAACTCATAAAATCGTGTGAATTTACCGTAAATGTGTGTGAATTAAAAAAAATGAAATTTTGGTTCTCTTTGGATTCAAACACATGTGTTTGAATTTGTCAAGCAAAGTGATGAATTCAACATAGATCTTTACGAACGAGTGATTGGAAATGACTATGATTTTATACTTTAAAACTGATTTGTATTCGATTCAATTTCTATATATAATATATAAGGTTAGGATCTAGTAATACTTGTCCTTAAGTAGTATATAGTATCAAATCTAGACCATATATATAAATATAACATAAAATTGATAAGTGACAACTCTTTTTCGTTTTTTCTTTAATTATGCGCATGGCCAATGGGCATTGGGGACTGCACTTGATCGTCCCGCCAACGACCATTAAGGTGTGTTTGAGCGTGCACTGACGGGAAGAGGAATATGCATACTAAGTAATAAAAAGATGCATACTAAAACAAATAATATGCATATCACAAAACATAAATTACATACTTTAGAAAAGAAACATGCATACGGGAAAAAAAAAAGAAACATGGCCACGCACAGGCGTTGGAGCGGCACGGTCGCTGGCGGGCAAAAATGTGCACGGGGCTTGGACGAGCGCTTGCTGGAAGGGCAACACAGACTGCTTGCCAGCACTTGTTGGGATGTGTTCAAAATATAAACATGCACACGACAAAATAAATACATATATGCATCCTAAAAAAAGAAACTTATATATTTGTAAAGCATATTACAAAATAGAAATTGAATTACGATTATACTCTTATTAGAGTAAAATCAACATTCATCAGCTTAAAAAATAAAAAAAAATCTTCACCCTGAAATCAATGAGATGAATGAGTGAGATTAAGTATTATATACTATTTAAGACTTGGATATTATATGATCCATCCTTTATATACATATATAATTAATCTTTAGAAAATTTCATTACACACCACAAGCAAAAAGATCTTTAGTCAATTTCATTCCACACCACAAGCAAAAAGTAATTCAAATTCAACATCAATACATCATCCGTGCATGACGAAAAGTAGCAACAAGCTATCAAAAATTATATTCAATCCAGTTTTGAAGATCGAAAGAAATGTAAAAAGAATAAGAATATATTTTTGGTTAGTTCGATTTTTATTTTTTTAAATATCAAAATTAACTGTCAAAATTTGAAGAGTGAAATGCCGATTAAATTCAACTAGATTTGAATAGTGCTTGATAAATCTGTGTACGTTAGTATGCGAGATTTAGAGAAAGCAGTAAAGAACACATGAGTTTTTACGTGGTTCGATCAAGAATCAGATCTACGTCCACGGAGGTGATGATCCTCAAGATGTTCACTATAATTGTATTACAATGAGTATCTCAAGGAGCTCTAGTATTCAGTAATTTGCTAACCCTTTTACCTTCAATCTAACTCCTATTTATACATAAACGTAGACCTTGTAACGAATCCCTTGATTGGCGGTTTCACGATCCTCCTGTAACTGACCATGATCTTCACCATAATTGCCCATGATTTCCACCGTTACCCCATCATCTTCGCCTCGACTCGCCTTTAATTAGGGTTTAGAGGCTGTGTTTCGGGCGTAACCGAGTAGGGCAGCGTTAAGTCAGGCCCAGCTCGTTTGGGCCTACTAGTGGGCCTGAGAGGTTGGGCCATATCCTATCATAGCCCCCCCCGAAAAGTCGAGGAATAGTCATGCCGAGGTGAAGTGGAGAATATGCTTTGCCGAGGCGGGATGTTGCTTGGCTGAAGTTGTTGCTGAAGGTTCTCGATCTATTGCTGCAAAAGGAAGCCGAGTTATGACCTGGATAGCGGTCTCTGTATAGGTTACACCGAGGTTCGGTTTGAAGCGGCTTTGCACTTCTGGAGGACGTCGAGGTCCGAACTGAAGGGAGAATCTCTTGTAAGGGGAGACATTCGTTGGCAGGAAACCGAGGTCTGATTTGAATGGCTGCTTCTTGAAGGAAGGCCGAGGTTCGACCTGAATGGCTCCTGCCGGTCTGAAACGGACATGGGCGTGGTCCGAGGTCCGAGCCTCAATGTAATCATTACGATCAGACTGGCGGTCTGTCTTACCATAGAGTACGTCATACGCGCCAGGCGGTAGTTGGGCGCTCGAACAGCGTGCGCGCGTCGACTACACATCCAATCGCAGATAGGCACGTGTGATAAATGAAACGGCAGCTTTTAGGCGCCATTCGTCCTATAAATAGGTCCAAATGAGGCAACTGTTCATTTTCTTCTTCGACGCTTTATTCCAGAGAACATACTTGTAGAAATTTCCTAATTCCTCCTTCAAACTTTGTTGAAGAAGTCGGATATCTCGCTCCAGAAAAAGTAAGTATGTATTCTTCATCTTCTCATTCCTCTTCTCGCTCTGATAATTCTGGTTCGGTTTCGGGTTCTGGCCGCCCAGATTCCGATGTGAAGGATTATATGTGCCACAACCGCCTAGGTAAATCCATAGGACTTAGTTCTAGGGTTCCGCCGGTGTCATCGGTATGGGACGGCCTCAGGATTGGCGTGGCGAGGTCGACTCTAACGACAGAGGAGCTTTTGGAGATTACGGAGAAATACCATATTCCGGAGGATGCATGGTGGTGCCTGCCGAAACCCAATGATAGGGCGATGGCCCCTCCGGAGGGATTTATTACCATATTTGTAGATAGCTTGATAGCTGGGCTTAGGTTTCCTTTTGCCCCTATTTTCCTTAACTTTCAAGAATATTTTCGGATCCCCATATGCCAACTGACCTCGAATTCTATTAGGTCGGTAGTTGGGCTAGGGCTGGCCTGTTATGGCATAGGCGAGGAGTTTTCCTTTGAAGTCTTGATGCGTTTTTTTAGCATCAAGTCTATAGGAGGGGTGTATTATCTGTCACCTCGTCTGAAGTTTAAGATAGCGTCCCCCTCGAAGGTGTCCCATTGGCAGAATAGATATTTCTTTCTGCGGGTTGAGGGTATCCGAGGTATGAGTGGGGTCTCGGTACGATGAAGGACGTGAAAATCAATCCCCTGGGCCCCATGGAGAAGATGTTGAATGATCTGGGTGAGATCTTATCGATTAATTATACCGAGGATGACTTGAACAATGCTGGGCTGAGTGTTTATAGGTCAGAAGCGCCGGTATCAGGGTCTGATTTGGGTGAGGGCAACCTTCTTCTTTTTATCCTTCCCCCGTCTGATTTCGTTGTGCTAACGAAATTCTTATTCTGTGATGCAGTGAAGATTGACCCCAGCAGAGAAGTTAAGATAACGGGCTCGACGCGCCCTGCACCATCTGAGCGAAAGGAGCCGGCGAGGAAGAAGGCGAAGCGGGGCGAGTCCACCCAGCAGCCCGTGGTGGTGGTGGACGCCCTGAGAGACTTACTGACGGGACCTCAGGCGACCTCGAGCCCGACGCTGGAGATAGAGGTTCATGGCCACTCCTTGCCCGAGGTGCCGGCTTCCAGCACTCCTTTATCCTTCCCGAAGGTATAAGTCGCTACTCTTCTCCTTTGTAATTTTGTCGTTACGCGTTGCTAACTGTTTTATATTCAGGATGCGGCCTCGGTGGCAGGTGAGATGCACCGCATGGCCGGATTTGTTGCTGAGAGCGCCTCGCAATACGAGGCGGTGGAGAGAAAGCGGCCGCTTCTTGAAGCTCGAGGCCATTCTTGAATCCATACCGACGCCGCAAGGCGCGGCAGCGAAGTTGCAAAAGCGGCTGCTGAGAGCGCCCTGAAAAAGAAGGACCGGGCCTTGCGGGTGGCCCGTGTCGAAGTGGAAAGCGCCGAGGAGGAGGCTGCCGAGGCGGAGAAGAAGCTGGCCGCTTAGACAAGTGTCTTGCTGGAAGGGCAGGGACCTATGCTGAGGCCCTTCGCCAGTCGGAGAGCTTTTCCTCCTTCATCTCCGACTGGCAATGTAATGAGGCGCGGTGATATCGCCCACCGAGAAGGCTGGCGGCCGAGAGACCTGATTTTGACAAGGCCCATCACGGTTGGATCAAGGTCGATCCTCGGGAGGTGTGTATGAATTATGCCCGCATAATCGCCGGGGCGACCTCCTTCCCCGTGGTGGATACCTTGGCATCCTCTGCCTCGCTCCTGACGGCGGAGGCTGTAACTCAGTGCAAGGAAGATGAAGACGTAGAGCTTCAAGCATTCCTTGCTGAGGTGAGAGCCGAAACCGAGGAGGTGGGGCCGAGCTCGGACGTCCCTTCCGGAGATCGGCAGCCGTTGGAGGAGCAGCAGGAGGTTGGTGAGTCCGCCAATGAGCCTGAGGTCAGTGGACCTAATGTAATAGGCTGATTTGCCGGGGTCGATAGGACCCTGTGTTGTACGAACTTCTACTTTGAATAATAGACACAACTTCTTAAAATGCGTTTTGTCTTGTTTATTTCTAGCATTCCACATCTCAATACTTCGGACTCGATCATGAGCTACTAACAAAGCGAAAAGAAGTCCGATGTGCTCGCCGAGAAGGATGAAGAGGTGACGTCTTGGAGGAGTCGGTCCGCCGAGTGACTCGTGTTCGCCAAGATGGATGTCACTCGGCATCGTCGGCCGAACCGAAAAGAAGTTGCATGAGGCCGATTGCAAGTGGTCCGCCTCCCGATCGAAATGAGGCGTTAAAGTTAAGGATTACACAACTCAAGTCCGGGGCGATTCATCTGATGTGATCCAAGGACGGTGATGCAATGCGGTGGCTCGGTGACAGCGAGAGGAGCTGCTCGGATCTCGGAAGAGCATGCAGTACGAGAAGGTAATCCACGGATGGTGGAACTACCATATCTGAAGCCGACGATCGAGTTCGAGCTTCTTGGCGGAGGCATGGTCTTGGGATGAAGAGGGCCAAATAACAAGAAGTTTAAAGACGCCTCGACTCCATCCCAAGTACATGCAGATGTACGAGTCGTTCAGTAACGACGCATGCCCCACCCGCAGAATGAGTCTACAGCGAGCGCGGTCCAATAATTAAAGAGCACGAAGAGGAGGCGGCTACGGCGATCACGCCAAGTGCTCCGTCTAATGGGTCCATTGAAGGGAGCATTTAGAGGCAGCACTCGGCGGTCGGCGAGGCATGCGAGGCGCGGTCGGCGTGGAAGGCGGCGGTTCGGGCGGGGCGTGGTCACGGCCCGGCGTCGAGCTCACGGGTCGAGGTGTGACCTCGGGTATAGAACCCCTCCCCATGCCGGAGCCCGCCTGTCGGCTCGGGCGCACCGGGCGAGCCGGTGGTGCCGTCCTCATTGATTGGGTGGAGGGCACCGAGTTCATTCTGGGTATTCATCGCCGACCCGAGGATTTTGTTCAGAACTACCTCAGCTTCGGTGAGTCCCGGCGAGGCGGAGCCCGAAAGCCCGAATGAGTTTGTATATAGCGT
The DNA here is from genome assembly GCA_036937905.1 of Salvia rosmarinus. Taxonomy (NCBI): domain Eukaryota; kingdom Viridiplantae; phylum Streptophyta; class Magnoliopsida; order Lamiales; family Lamiaceae; genus Salvia; species Salvia rosmarinus. The sequence continues at coordinate 19,448,667 of CM072816.1, read as the reverse complement.
AGAACTTTGTATGTAGATATAAATGTATTTAGACTCGTTTCGAAGTGTACGTTTTTCCTCTTGAGAGGTACAAACATAGCTTAGGACTTCGTTTTGGTCGTAAATGTATTTATCTTGTATCTGTATGTATATTTTCCCAAATAAAGGGCATAATTTGATGAGATCCGATCCGGATGTCTTTTACATGGATTTTTCAACTTAATGAGTAATCAGATGCGTGCATGTAGACTTTCAAATTAATGAGTAGTCAGATGCGTTGCATCGGGCGTTCAATTCAATGAGTAATCTACGAGTGCGGTGCGCGCTTAGTGAGTACCCTACTTAATGGGTTATTCATCTTCTTGAGGGCGTCCCCTCGTGAAGGTTTAAATGCGGTATATCCAAATAGATGTTCGCATATGAATAAAATGAGGCGAAATGAAATACTCATTAGAAAAATAAATATTTTATTCAACAAGTATATAACATCGCACTTCGGCAAAGCAAGTAAGAAGACTAACATGAGGCTGATCTGAAATCGAAGCTATGTAAAGTACCTCCTTAAATGAGAGATATGCCAGGTTCGGGGTATAAGCGCACCGGATAAATGAGATAGCTTGTAAGCCCCCTTTCCGAGGTCCTCGTGAATGCGGTATGGGCCTTCCCATGTCGGATCCAACTTGTTAAGACGTTCGGCTCTGCTGGCTTCATTATTTCGTAGGACGAGGTCGCCTACTTGCAGTGCGGAGGCTTTGACCATTTTGTTGTAATACCGTGCGACCTGGCCCTTGTACTTAGCTTCGTTTATGAAGGCGAGTTCGCGTTTCTCTTCGAGAGCATCAAGGTTGGCCCGCAGGTCGTCCTCGTTCCCATCTGGGTCAAAGTGAAGAGTGCGTGGGCTCGGTGCACCGATTTCAGCGGTATGACGGCCTCGGTTCCATAGACCAAGCTGAAAGGCGTTTCTCGTCGAAGTCCGAGGTGTCATTCAGAGACCGGAGGACTTGGGGAGGTTTTCACCCGATCGCCTTTAGCTCGGTCTAGCCTCTTCTTTAATCCTTGTATGATCGTGCGGTTCGTCACCTCGGTCCGACCATTCGCTTGCGGTGTGCGACCGAGGTGAAGCGATGATCGATCCGGAGCTCTTCGCACCACCCTTGAAATTTTTGTCGACGAATTGGGTGCCGTTGTCCGAGACCGAGATCGTGCGGTATGCGGCGGCGGACTATATTCTTCCACACGAAGGTCTCAATCCTTTGCTCGTGAGGTTCGAAAGTGGCTCGGCCACCCATTTTGTGAAGTAGTCTATGGCTACGACTAAATATCGGGCGACACGGTGCTCGGTCGAACAGACCAACGATGTCGATCCCCACCGCATGAAAGGCCATGGACTCGCAGTCGCTCGGATCGATGCAGGGTAGCTTTTGACCGTGGGTGAAGGCACTTGGACACTTTTGACGAGCTCGGCGAATCTTGAATAAGGGTGGGCCAATAATATCCCGACCTCAACGTCTTCTTTGAAAGAGCCCGTGACCCGATGTGGCTTCCGCAAGATCCTCTGTGAATCTCATTAAGCACGTAGTCGGCTTCTTCCGCCCAAGCGCACCTCGGGAGGGGTTGAAGGTAAGACTTCCGGTAGAGAGAGCCCTCATTTATGAGATACTTTTGGGATTTCACCATCATCTTTTTGGCCTCAAGCCGATCCTGAGGTAGTGTGCCAAATTCCAGGTAGACTTTCAGGGGCGTCATCCAGTTTGGCTCAATCTCTGCGATAACGCCGACGTGGGGCGCCTCGATGCTTCTGGAATGAACTTCCTCCACTGGCGGATTTGCCGATGACGAAGCCAACTTACTAAGGATGTCAGCTCGGCTGTTTTCCCCTCGTGGGATTTGATGAATACTGAAGTACCTGAATGAGGTCAGCATCTCTTTTGCCTTCTCAAGGTATTGCTTCATTCGATCCTCCTCGCCTCGTATGTGCCTAAGACACAGTTTACCACGACACGGAATCTCCAAATATCCGGACTTTGTCCACTTTCAATTCCTTTGCAAGGCGGAGTCCCGAGATCAGTGCTTCGGTTCCACTTCGTTGTTGGTGGTCGGGAAGGTAAACCGGAGGGCCTCGTCACTTCTTGCTTATCTCGGGCGAGGAGGAGGATTCTCACTCATTGCTGTCTTGCATGAAGCTCCGTCCACGTACATCTCGCCGGCAACCATCGGGCGATGTAAGGATAGGTTCCTCCATTGTGAGGCGGGGTGACCTCGGCCGGTAGAGACGACCTCGGTGAATTTGACCTCCACCAGAAATCAACGAGCTTGCCCTTTTATGGCCGGCACGGGGAGTACGAGATGTCGTGCTCGCCGAGCTCCAGTGCCCACTGGCTATACGTCCGGATGACTCGGTTTTGATAAGACTTGTCTTAAAAGTAAGTCCGTTAGTACACGGACGGAATGAGCTTGAAAATAGGGCGGGCGTCGCTTAGCGTTCACGGGGCTAGAGCTACCTTCTCGAGGTTGGTGTACCTCGTCTCCGGTCCTTGAGAGCCCGGTGATGAAGTAGATGGGAGTTGCCGTCCCATCTCATCTCGCACAAGATACAAGATCGATTGCCTCGTCCGAGGCGGCGGATCTGCGATAGGGTTTCACCTTGCTTTGGGCGGATAGGGTTGGCGGTCGGCGAGATATTCCTTCACCGTCTGGCGACGACTGTGTTCTTCCCGCCAGTGAAACTGGAGCTCTCCTCGGGATCTTGAAGAAGGAGGCTTCTTCTCGGCTCGAGATAGGAATCTGTGAGGCGGCCAGCATCCGGTGAGTTTGTGTATTTCACGGATGGTTCTTGGCACCTGCATGTCGAGCACTGTCTTCACCTTGGTAGGATTGGCCTTCAGGCCTTCTTGAGAAACCCAGCATCCCAGGAATTTACCCGTCTTCACCACGAATGTGCACTTCTGGGGATTAAGCTTGAGGTTGGCCGACCTGAGGAGCTGGAGGATAGTTTCGAGGTCGACGGCGCAGTTCTCAGCTTTTTTGCTTTTGACTACTATATCGTCGACGTAGACCTCAACGATTTTCCCTATGTGATCTTTGAAGATCGCGTCCACCATCCTTTGGTAGGTAGCTCCAGCGTTTTTCAGATCGAAAGGCATCTTCCGGTAGGCAAAGACACCGAAGTCAGTGATGAACGTTGTTTTTGGGGCGTCCTCCGGGCTCATCAGGACTTGGTGGTATCCCTTGTATAAATCCAGGAAACTGAAGATCTTATGTCCCACCAATGCCTCTACCTTCTTGTCAATGTCGGGAAGGGTAGATCCTTTGGGCGGTGTTTATTGAGGTCGGTATAGTCGACACACATGCACCATCCCTCCGGCTTTGAACCACAATCGGATTAGCCATCCAGGTTGGGTATTTGACCTCGTCTGATTTTAGCCTCCACAGAGTTGGGTTACCTCGTCTCTTATGACTGGCTGCGTTAGTAGCAAAACTTCTCTTCTTACGCGAACCGGTTTAGTGGCGGATCGATGTTGAGGCGATGAGTTATGAGCTCGGCGAGACCCGGTCATGTCGGTGGAGACCATGCAAATACATCTCTATATTCCTTAGAAGTGCATGACCGTTGGCGAATATTGGCTGCACTTGGGTGCCAACCTTGACAACTTTGGAAGGGTCGTCGTCGTATAGTCAAGATTCTCGGTCAGTCATCCCGGGTGGCAACTTCGAGGTTCTCAGAATTGCTAGGCACGAGGTAAGGCCGCATCTTGGGTTGAGACTCGTAGGCATTCTTTAGCCGCCGTTTGGTCACCCCGATTGCTTAACACTCCCACCGGGTGGGTATCTTAATGGTGAGGTGGTACACGGAGCGACGGCCTGAGTTGCGTCATGTACCAATCTCTTCCTAGGATAATGTTGTATGGAGAGGGAGCTCGGACCAAGAAAAATTGAATGGCCTTGGTAACCGACCTGGGAGCACGTCCTACGGTAACCGGAAGGGTAATGACGCCCTCGGGTTGAACCGCCTCCTGAGTAAAGCTCCGCAATGGCGGGAAGGTGCGGATTTATAATTCCTCCAACATCAAGTTTATCCAGCAGCTCGGAATATGATGCTAACGGAGGCTCCGGCGTCAATGTAGACCCGATGTATGTTCTTGTTGCCCACCACGGCTTGTATAGTAATGGCGTCTGGTGAGGCATAATCTTGGTCTTGGGTCATCTTTGGAGAACACGATGTTCTCTCCATCCCGAGTCGTTTGTTTTCGGCTCCTCGGGGTCGACCTCGAGCCTCATTTCTAAGTGACGACCTCGTCGTATCAACGGCAGTCCGGTTATAGCATAGACCTGCTCCATTGCATTGGGACCTTCGTCCTCATCATCTTCGTGTCGGGCCCGTTGAGGTCGGTCATGATTGTTACCACCTCCATTTTTCCCTCTGCGCTTTTTATTACCCGGCCCAGGTCGGCCGATGTACTTCTTCAGCGCTCCTTCTTTGACGAGCTCGTCAATCTGTGAGCTCAAGATCTTGCAATCTTCTGTATCGTGACCGTACCCCTGGTGGTAGTCACAATACTTTCCTGTTGACTTTTTTTTGGATCCTCCTTTCATAGGAGGAGGTTTTGGAAAGAGCTCAGTGTGAAGCTCAAATATTTCCGCCCTGGATTTGAGCAGAGGGCGCTCGCTATTGCCAGGGTTTGGCCGAGGTCCCAGCCTTGATTCTACTGGGCCCTTTTTGATTCTTTCGAACGCACTTCGGCGTTCAGCACCTCGGCCTCGATCCTCTGGCTTCCTTCTTTCAGTCCGCTGCTCATCCCAGATCTCTCTCTTCTTCCGGTCCGACTCGTCCCCTTTGACAAAGTTGTCAACCAAGGTCCAAAGACGACTAGCTGTCTTCGGCTGTTCACGGGTGATCTCTTTATTCAGAGCACCGGGTCGGATCCCGTTCTTGAATGCGTTGATGATGTAGAGATCGTTACTCTCATCTATTTTAAGGGATTCCATGATGAATCTTGAGATGAAATTCGACATCGTCTCGTCCCGTCCTTGGCGGATTGTAAGCAGATCGGATGAAGGTTGTTGAGGCGGCATCTTTTGGTAAAAACGCCATTTGAACTGATCCATGAGGTCTTTGAAGCAATGGATGCTGTTCTGGCGAAGTGAGGTGAACCAACGTCGAGCGTTGGAGATCGACCCCAGGAAGACCTTACACATGTGGAAATCTTCCATCCTTGGTTTGCCATGTTAGTGGTATAGCAAATAGGAAGTCGGAAGGATCTCCAAGGCCATCGTATGCGCCGATATTTGGAGCACGGTATCGCTGTGGCAGAGGTGTATCGAATCTCCCTTGAGAAAGGAGAGATAATTCGTCCATACCAGTCGAATCCGGGGAGCTCGTTGCCATCTCTCTCCGGAGGTGGGAGATCGATAGCGGCGTCTGTCGTCTCTCCGAGGAGTTCGACCGCCTTTCCTCTCTCTTTCCTCCCGATCACATGGGCATTACGTCGAGGTGGAGAACGGCTCGCGGATGGTATGAGGCGAATGAATTGGGTATTGGGCGGTCATTGTGCCGCGGTGAACGTTGATTGTTTCGAAGAGGTGAACGACCTCGGTTGCCTGTAATCACCAATTCGGGCACTCTTGAGGGGCCCGCTCCGTTTGTCCTCTGGTTGAGGAAACTCTGGAATTGATTGAGGTTGGCATTGAGGAATTCGGACACTGCTCGACCGAGGACCTCGTGGGAGCGGTGAACCTCCTGTTCACCGGTACTGAGGTCGGCATCTTCCTCCTCGTTGGGGCGACCATCCTGAGGGTGTATGGAAGCATTCTCCATGTAGCCCTCAGGTGTATGACCGCTGGTGGCGTCCGCGATCCCCTTTCCCCGGCGTTGTGTGACTACCTGATCGTCCTCTGCACGGTTGTTACCGACATCGCCGGCAATTTATGCGTTTGCACGTGTCCTTGCCATTAAATTGTAGAAAACACAACTTTTTGTTCGAAAAAGAAAAAGAGTGTTCCCACAGACGGCGCCAATGATAAATCTGTGTACGTTAGTATGCGAGATTTAGAAAGCGATAAAAAACACAGGAGTTTTATGTGGTTCGATCAAGAATCGATCTCGTCCACGGGTGATGATCCTCAAGATGTTCACTATAATTGTATTACAATGAGTATCTCAATGAGCTCAGTGTTCGATAATTTCTAACCCTTTTACCTTCAATCTAACTCCTATTTATACATAAACGTAGACCTTGTAACGAATCTCTTGATTGACGGTTTCACGATCCTCCTGTAATCGACCATGATCTTCACCATAATTGCCCACGATTTCCACCGTTACCCCATCATCTTCGCCTCGACTCCGTCTTTAATTAGGGTTTAGAGGTCGTGTTTGGGCGTAACCGAGTAGGCGTTAAGTCGAGCCCACTGTTTGGGCTCTTGCTACCACGAGAGGTTGGGCCATATCCTATCAGTGCTATTGTAGGTGCGAAGAGTGAAAAAGAATTAACATATACAAACGAAAATTCTCTACAACTCGACTGCTTACTTATTCCTCCATCTGTCCACTAAATTCGTACATTTAATTTCTTTTTGATCCGTCCACGAAAAATGTTCACTTTCTTTTTTTTGGAAACATCAACTTTATATTTTTACCCTAAACCTATCTACTTATTTATAAAAAAAATACCTATGACCCACCTTTTTACACTCAATCTCTATTAATATATTTGTTTATTATCCTCATGACACACATTTTTATACTCACTTACTTTACACTCATTACAATTTATTAAAACTCGTGCCATCAAAATCAATGATCGATTTTGGTGGACGGATGGAGTATTATTTTTTTACAATCAATGCTTTATAATTATATAAAAGAAAATTAACGATGTAGTTGCTAATTAAGCTATAAGAGCTAATAAAACTTAGAAATTTACTTAGTAACCCTGCTAGTTGAGACAATTTCCTACCTCGCCTAATTATCTTGATCTCGACTTGTTCATTTGCTTTGCATCTCTTAACCATGACCAAATTGTGGATTCTAGTTTGGTACGGTCTCATAACTACGGTCTCATTATTTCTAGATTGAGATATTCAATGCCTCGCCTAACACTAATAAATACGGATATCTACGAACTAGAATTAATGGAAGGTCCCGTCTATAAATGTCGGTTGGCTCTTAGAGTAATTAAGTAACAGATGGCATGATGTGACTAACACCTTCTCACAATGATTAAAGAGATAATATGTAAATATACGTCAACGTGTGGCTAACAAAAATATTTTTCAAGTAAATGCCCCTAGATGTCAAATAAATGATATATATTCGTCCTAAACTTTGTTAAATGACAAAAAATATGAAATTTAATATCCTATAAAATTATAGCCTAATTATAATCATCTTTCTTTATGTATGCTTCTTATACAAATAATTTATATCTATTATTTTTAACTTTATAAATTTTAGTTTTAAACTATATTTTCACATGCTTACATTTATTCTGTAATTATATATATATATATATATATATATATTATGTTATAATATAAAACTATAATTTTTTCTAATATTTGTCAATTTAAATTTTTATATATCGAATTTTCATTTCATAATATTACATGTAGCAAATTGAATTGTATGTAATTATTTCGTACATATTTGTATATAAGTGAATGTTAATTTAAAATTTGAAAAAAACACAACTTAATCTTATTAACTATTTTCATCGTTTATTTAATATGGGGGGTATTTTTGCACTGTTTATTTAGCGATAAGGGTATTTTTGTACCGTTTATTTAACATCAATGGTATTTTTATACCTAAACTTATTTTAATGATATTTTTTCCCATGATTAAATATTAATAATAATATAACAACATTTACTCATATGATTTATAATATTGGTACTATACTAACTTAGTTCCATAAATTTTGATACTCTATGCATTATATATTTAGTACTTTAGTTAGTTAAACATTTATATTTGAAAACCAATATATTACTCATCATTTATGAACCCTTTTCGTGACATTTAGTTCATGACATTTTTTTATTTGGGATCTCAAAAACTTATAAATTATATAAAATTTCAATTTATCTTTTTTTTTTCTCTGTAACTTCAAAGAGATGAATAAAAAAGGTAATTTGAATTGTATATATCTATTTGTAATCTTTAAATTTTTTAAAAATATGGCTATAATATATATTTATTATTTATACATATATTTCTATTAAAAATCTGGTGATACTGTTCCCTTCTTGGTTTCTTACTCTCTTTTGGAGAAAGTAAGTAGTTGATGTAGCGTTGTTATCACGATCAACCAAAGCTGCATCTTAACAAGATATAATGTTTTAAGTACTTAAGATAAAACAAAACTCTAGTGTGGCTGTCACAACTAATTATTAAAATTCTTAATTAATTACAAATTAATATTTAACTAAAATTTCAATTATAATATATTATTTTTAATTAAAATTTATTAATCATTAGAATTTAATTATAAGGATGCATAAGAGTATGCCTCTAAATTAAATAGTTGAATCTTCCTGTTACCAACTACAGTATATTATACTCCAATATATAACAAATGTAAAATTGTATATACATGGCATGTATAAATGATACTGGGATAAAAGGGAATTTATACATGGACAAATAAAAATCTGGTATACAGATCTGTCATATATTACAATATTACAAAATGGAAATCATATGAATATGTTCTATTTAACATCTCATATTAATATTCACCATGTCGAGGGATTTTATTGCTATAAAATGTAATATTATACTCCCTACTTCCCACTAAGGCGATTCATTCCTTTTCGATACGATTATTTATGAGAAATGTATAAAGTGATTAAAGTGATAAAAAATGGATAGATCTTATAACTTTTGAAAAGATAATTATTTCCTAAAAAAAATCATCTTAAATAAGACAGTCCAAAAATAATACTTACCATTTTAGATGGAACGGAGGAAGTAAATATTTGAAATAGTGATGAATTAGGTTAAAACTAGGCATCTTGGATTGGAGTCGGGGGTGACGGGGGTAAACTTAAGCCGCCTCATCCAAACAGTTTTTCCTCTTAATTTTACTATAAGTTTGCTGGAAAAAAATTGCCTCAGCCCTCCAACATCAACAGACGAAGTAACAAATTTGATTGGAATGGAGGCTGGAGAGAGAATTTGAAGTGATGAAGAAGTTAATGGAAGAAGAAAAGTTGCAGACATTGGAGAAGGGGAGAAAGAGAAGATAAATGTATTTTTGGATGAAATTCACGATAGGGTTGGGAATTGGGAAAGTGGAGAGAGAATATATTATTTAATTGATTTAGCGGAGAGAAATCTATTTATAATACGATTAGTGAAAAAATACGACACATCATCTCTGTAATCTATGTGGCATCATCAAATTTCTTTATTCCTATTTATCTAAAGTCTCTATTTATTTGCATTCTCACTATTTTTAATTATGTTATTGCCTTAATTATATAATCATAAATTACCTTAATTATACGGATGTAATGAATCATAATTTTCCTTAATTATATGAATGCATTAAATCCGAAATTTATGTCTTCTTAATCCATATTTTATTTCCAATATTTTGAGCATTTATTCAAGACATTTATGTATAAGTTATTGTGTTAATATATAGGTATAGAGTACGTAATCATTTATTCAAGACATTTATGTATAAGTTATTGTGTTAATATATAGGTATAGAGTACTTAATATATATGTGTACTTATCTATTAATGTACCTTTATACATTTACTTTATCTAATACAAAAATGATGTTTTTGCACTTAATTTATGTTTAAGTTATTGTAATTATTATGTGGAAGTAATTAATCACACAAATTAAGTTGCACTCACGCCTAATTAGTTCTATGGTTTATTTGATGCAATATAAAATATAAATTTTATAATATAGGTAATAGTATTTGTATTATCATTAAAAAAAATTAACCACCTCCCAAAAATCTTAAGAGTTAGTGAGTAGATATATGAAATATAATAATATAAGGTAGAAGTAAATGTATATTAACATATAATTACTTAGTGTAATTAGTATTTACTGCTAAAAATAGTTAGCATAATCGTATCGTACGCACCAACAATTGAAAAAGTAAACATACCAAATCTTATCTTGGTAAAAAAAAAAACTTAAGTGAATTGTGGCTTTTAATTAAAAAATATTTATGTCATTCGATATTATGTATATATTTCTGGTTTTTTTATTTAGTTCATGAATTCTATTTAAAATACGTAAAAATATCATTAACAATTAATGAGTATATATACGACATATATAAAGTACATTTTAATGTATACTAACATAATTATTAATTAATATAATTGTCAATTGATATGATGTTATTTACTATAAACGGTTAGCATATTCTATATAGCACGAAATTTTCCCTCATTGCAAATTTAGCACCATATGTATCAACAATTAATAAAGTAAGTGTAAAACTTTGCCACGGGAGGATTTTTAATTAGAAAGTATTCATGTACTATTCAATATTTTTATATATATCTCTGGTTATTTAGCACCATTGTAATATATTGCAAATTTAGCACCATGATTTTAGTGATTTTACCACGACTTTAAATTTAAACTAAATTAGATCTGACTTGACATCTCGAAAATTTATTATAGACAAAATGATCGGTGATATAAATGACATCATAAAGAGAGGATATCGATTATTCTGATCCCAACTAGAACCAGACTATGAAACAAACGAGAAAATTTGATTTTTGTAATAAGGGTTGACGCGATGAATCCTAGGAAATGTAATATATTTCTGGTTATTTTTAATTAAGTTCATTAATTCTATTTAAAATGCGTAAATAGTTTTCCATGCATCAAACAACGAAATTACTAGCATTTCAAAATTGATAATTTTCAAAATTAAAAGATTTATAATTATATTCAGTTAAAAGTATATTACTTGATGTTATTGGTTTATTTTTCAAGATTAAAAACCTTACACTTATGTTATACTTTTTATTATCGACATCAAAACTTAAATGTACATTAGAAATCAATTGCTCAGGACATATATAATTGGTGTACGTATCTATTAGTAACATATTGATTGCCTTTTCTTTATATATAATCCATCAATATTAACACAATGTTGTTCGAATTTTATTGAGAAAAAGAATCAATTATGGTAACAATTTAGATTTAATTATTTATATATTTTCTAAATTAAAACAGGTTTAGATAATTAGTGGGTAAAACTATATGGATTTGAAAAGAGTAAAAGAAAAGTAAAATAATTTCTTAATCGTATTTGGGAAGGTGTACGAATATAATAATTATAAGAAAGCCCAAACATTAATATAGATGCATACGAGGAATTTTCTACTTTTTAAATCTTTGCTATTTATTCCATTTTTATTAATGTTTATAACTTTGTGATGTCCGATCTTTCTATGAGATAACTAACTAATTATTACAATAATTCATAGTTATATATTTTAATAATTCATGTAATTAACCTGATTTGGGTTAGGTACGGTATGACTTATGATTATATATACTCTAGACAAGTCCGAATATTTATAACATGCCCATGTGAAATTTTCTCTATTTTCAAACTTTTACTATTTATTCATTTAATATTATGTAATATTCGAATCTTTATTGAGACACAAAATCATTATTGTAACAACTTATATTAAAAAATTCAAACGTGTTTTGATAATTAACGAGTATTACTATGCAGGTTTGGGTATAAGTACGAATATATAAATTCTAAGTGGATTTGACCATTAATCTACATATCTACATGATTTTTTTTTGTATCTTTTGCTACTTACACTATTTATTTTGTAATGTCCTATTTTTAAACTAATAACCAATTGTTGTAACAACTTATATTAAAAATTTAAATTGATTAAGATAATTAGTTGGGTTTGAAACATGTATAAGTATATACATTATAGATGGGTTAGGTGTCATAGCCTCATAATTTGAGTTTATCTTCATGCTCCGCTACGATCAATAAGTATGAGTGGTTGAACCATAATTTTGTCATTTCACTTCATTGTCATGCTCCGCGATCAACAACTAAAAGGTGACTAAACTCTAGCCAAGTAAGAAGTTCTTTTAAATTTTTTTACTCATATACTATAACGCAAAGTGATTCTCCATCGAAACTCGACGACATACTTATATATCAAATCTAGAAGCATAACCCTCATACAGACACCGTTTGCCTTAAGGACAAAACTAGAATTTTTAAAAAAATTCATTACAGCATAAAATAATTCCCGTCAAAATTCGACGAGCTACGAACTAGTATATTATTTAATTAATTTGATTGGAGAGAGAAACACTTTTAATTGGTTTAAAATTTAATTTGATAATATTTTCATTTCTCCTATATTTGGTAAGGCTTACTTTTTCTTTCTTTTAGTTTAAAAACATATTGTCTTGTTTAATATTCTCTGTCTCTCAAATTTGTTTCTATTTTTCATTTTTGATACATCTTCTAAATTTGTTCCTATGTTATTTATGGTCTGTTAATTATTATCAACATCAACATTTATTTATATATTTTATCACAATGATGGATGATCATTTAATAATTTAATATTACATTAATATAAGACCCTTCTCAACTCATAATTCGATAAATTTTATTAAAACATGTATTGAAAATTTAAAAAATTATGACAAACATATTTGAATTAACTAGATTTATTTTGATATTTGTTAAAAATTACATATTTATTAAAAAAGACTTAATGACTTTTGTAGGTGCAGCATAAGTAAGACAGTGAATTTAATTTAATTGTTAGAATAATCGCCAATGATCAATCAACGTTTGAAATCTTGTTTACTTAAATCATGTTTCCATTGCTACTGTCCATTATAATATTTTTGAATGGTGTATAAATTTTGTTATAATATTTTTATTTCTACAAATACATCTAGCATTTCAAACAAATTATTTTGATTTATATTACCTTATTAATACAGATAATAACATTAGGACCTAATTAAATTGACGATTTAAATTTCAATTGTTGAAGAAGTTTCCCAATAGAAAAGTGTTTGTTTATTTCACATAAATATTCTATATTTAAATATTGGCTGCCAACAAAGTTTGCCTCAACTAATATATAGAAAGTCTTAAGATAATGTCTCATTTTCAATTAGAGGTGGAAATAGTATAATCTTGGAGTCCCACTAGCCATTTTCTGTTAATTCTTGTATGATAACGGAGTGCTATAATTTATGCAAAAGCCCCCTTGGGCCTTGGCCATTAAACTACCAAAAGAACTTAGTGGTGTGAAAGTTTTTATTGTAGGAATACTCCCTTTTCAAATTCGAAGTGAAGAAATAATGAAGAACCAGAGAAGATAGTGTAGCCCCCTTGGAATGAAATTTATGGTTCCGTCCCTGATTGGAACAGCTGCAGTGTGCCTCCATAAATTTCTGGACTACATCTATTTCCTCTAGCAGAGTGCTCTGTATTTTTTTCCCCACAAATACTATCTGTAAACATACAATTAAAGCATAATATCCCTTCACGAATATGACATCGTGATCAAGTGTTATATTCTGTTCTTCACGTAGGAGCTGACACAATAAAATGGTTTGAGAGGTACTAAAATCGAAAATTTCTAACGACGAGAAGTACTAAAATCAATTTTTTTTCGAAAAAAATATTAATATTAGGTAAAATAATTAGAAAATTAGTTGGGATGCTGGTGCCCTTGGATCCACCCATGATTTCACCCACACCCATATAGAGATGTCAATGGGTGAGTTTTATCCGGACCGATCCGGAACTGCTCAAAATCCATTAAATTTTAAAGCAACGGTTCTGGTTCCGGTTCTGGTTCCAGACCCGCTTTATAGTTTGATGGTCCAATCCGGATTTGGTTCTGATTTCAGAAGCCGAACCAATACTATTTATTGGTTCTGATCCGAGTAAAACATATCTATTGATAAGCCTAAGTTTAAATAGGCTTGTCAATGAGCTAGTTTTATCCATATCGATTTGAAATCACTCATAACCCGCTCATATCGATATCGATTTGAAATCATTCATATCCGATTTGAAATCACTCAAAGCAACGGTTTCAATTTCAGTTCTGGTTCTTGTCCGGTTCTGATCCGGTTCTGGTTCCAGACCCACTCAGATCCTAACCGCTTAAGACCCATAGTTGATGATCTGGGTCCGGTCCGGGTCCAGTGTCTAATGGGTCGGTTCCAAAACCAGAACCATTACTTATTTATTGATTCTGATCCGAATAAAATCCACCGATTGACATCCTGCACCCACATAAGTGTGTTTGTGTTGCGTCATTGTAGCATTTATTTAGGAGCATGATCCTAGTAACATCATTATGCAACATTTCTCGTCTACGAATGATTGCCATGTGTGTTCAGAAAATTTTTAAAATCTGCAAATTTTGCATGTACATAAAAATAATTAATAATTTACATAACCAAAATTTGATAGATATTTTAAATTTTAATTCTTGACACCTGACAATCATATGTAAATGCAATATGAGATATTGCACTATAATACAACCTGACATGATTTTGTCTGACTCTGGTGTCCATAATATTGTTGATAAATCATTTGAACCTGAAAGATAGAAAGGCCTATACTGTGTCTGTTAATGTCGATATTCGAATAACCGTATTCTCTTAGGTGGTGTTTACTTTGCATGATTAGGTTGGATAGATAAAATTAATCCAACCTAATCAAGTGTTTACTTTTAAGGATTAATATTTGAGGATATCCCAAAGCCCGGGATTATTTTAATCCTTTGAATTGTTCTTCATTAATTTTAATCCAACCAATATAGGTAGGATTGGAATAATCATCCAAATAAAGAGAAAATTATTTATCCCATTTTTAATCCTTCACTAATCCTTTGTAGTAAACAAAGGATTGATAGATAAAAATTATCTTATCACACATTTAATCCATCAAATAATCAATCCATCAAAATGCTAATCATGCAAAGTAAACACCCCCTTAAGGTCTATTGCGTGTCCGTTAATGTCGATATTCGAATAGCTATATTCTTTCAGATTTGTAAACTTATCTTGTCCATAGAGATCCTAGATAACAATCAAGATTCAACACAAGTTTTATGTATTAAAAATACACCAATCATAATCCAAACAATAGAAAAAAATACATTAACCCACCCAGACTTTAAAAAGGACTAAATAAAACATGGTACCCTGAACATACTTTGTCGAAAGCAAACACTGAAAAACTTGAAAAATACCAGTAGAATAATGCTTGTATGAAAACGATCAATCATCATAAACTTCTTGAGATTGTCTTATGCATAGAACATTCGGTGAAACCCATTTAAATTTGTAAAGAGCAAATGTTTCATCTCGAGTTATAATATAACATGTATGCATGCATGCACGACACATAAATCGAAAAAGTATTTAATAGGATTTGAAATAGAGGATGTGGTGTACATAACATAACTAAGCGTAACTACAACCATGAACCCAAATTCCCAACTTTTATTCGGGTCTCCTGGTGACACATCAGCTTTTTAGAATCCACCAACTTTTATTTTATTTTTCTTTACAACAATAAATCCAACTTTCAACTTTCAATTGGATCCCACAAAAATATATACTATATACTAAAGAAAAGATCTTGTTGCAATCTGTAAAATAAGAAATTGAAAAGTTGAAAGAAAAATAAAATTTGAACTTGTTTTGCAAAAAAAAACTGCAAGAAAATCGAAATAGAAATCTGTAAAAAAAAAAAATATGCGTAGCGCATCAGCCATGCTCGTGTGTCACGAACGTGCCAACCAATGGGTGTCTGTCGTTCACGCACGGGTCCCAAAAAGACAGTGGAAGCTAGGTTTTGTAGTTGAAAGCTAGTTCCAACTTACGATTTTTGAATAAAACACTGTGACTGCGAAAGTTGACTTCCAACTTTCGAAAGTTGATAAAGAATGCCCGTTATGGGCACCCTAAGTGGACATCCTCGCTTATCTGTTCCCTACAAGAACACTTTGTTGTGTGCTATTTGATTTGAGACTTACTACGAACATTTGCCTCCCGCTCATAGTATTTCTTGAACATTCTAGAAGCTTTATCCACATCATGATCACGAGCACGAAGAAACCGAGGAGAGAGAGATCATGTGTGTCACAGTTCGATTTTTTCGTTTTCCAAAAGCGTTCTACAATTATCATGCAAAAGTATTCCGATCAAAATGCCCCCATTGGTAGCATAAAATTTTACTGTTTACATATATACAACTCTGAAAGCTTAGAAAATAAAAATTATTAGATACTCATATGCAACTTACTTTTCAAAATTTAAAGCAGAATATTAGCGATTGAACAATAAGAAATTGGATCTTGTAAAAATACCGTCAAAAATAATCACAAAAAAAAACTAGAAAACATTTCAAAAAATAGATAGTGTTGATTGTTAATGATTGCCTAGTATGTAAACACATTTTGAACTCTTGATTTTAGATATATACCCCCGTTGGATCAATTCATTTTCTTTTTCTATTATTTTAGGCGCATGTAACCGAGTACTTTTAAATAGATTCTGACATTTTAATAAAATATTATAATGGGAATTGTATTTTTATCGTTATTTAGTTTATTTATATGATAATTGAGTTAGTATTTAAAGTATAACAAATAAATAGATAACATTCTTGTACATCCTACGGGCCCAATTACTAATATAGTTTTTATTTATATTTTTAAAGGCAATCACCAGTAGAATTATAAGTACCTGGTTGCTAATAGAGTTTTTTTTATTTATATTTTTAAGGCAATCAGTAGTAGAGTTATAATTAACTTGCAACGAGGATCTTGTTTTTCAACGAAGACTCTCAAATCATCAACCTTCTTCCTCTCATTATCATCGCTCTATATTAAATTCTTGGCCTTCTTCATCTTTTATTTCCTTCAATTTTCTCTCCATCTCAGACTTTATTTTGATAAAAAGATACTCTGATTTTAGAGCTTTGTTTCTTAACTGAAACTACGTACAGGTTTGAAAGATTGGGTGGTCTCCTGTGCAGACTGAGACCACCTTAATTAATTTTTTAATTAATTAATTAATTAGTTATTTAGTCGATTAATTATTATTATTTTATTTAAAATTAATTAATTTAATAAACCTTAAATGTAAATTAATAAATCATAATTATGAATTAATAAATAATAATTTTGAATTAATAAACCATAATCGTGAATTAATAAATCTTAATTTTATTTATTAATCAAGCCTAATTGGAATTAATAAATTTTAATTATGAATTAATAAACTTGTGAATTAATAAATCCTAATTTTAAATCATAAGCCCTAATTTTGAATTAATAAAACTAATTATAAATTAATAAACCATAGTTATGAATTAATAAATTCTAATTTTGAATTAATAAATCCTAATTGTAAATAATAAAGCTTAATTTTGAATAATAAAAACTAATTATAAATTAATAAAATTTAATTATGAATTAATAAATCATAATTATGAATTAAAAATTATAATTAAAAATTAAAAAATATAATTATAAATTAATAAAATCTAATTATCCTTACTCACTATAATTAAAATATAATATATAATTAATATATACTTGGGTGAGCGCATGGCGATGCAAGATTTAATACTTTAGACTAGAAATGCTTTATTCAATATCAAAAATAATATTGTATCAATTCCGATAAAACTCGATCACACAACTCGCGGCTGCCAGAAAATTTAATTAATGCTATTTGCATCAACACCAAATTAATAAATATGGTTCGGTGGACCTAAACGTTGGGCAATTATCAATTTTTAGATTTATAGAAGTCCGACTTTATGCGTGGATTATTTGTCTAATTTATTTGATTTTTAGTGGAGTTTTGTGAGGTTTAACCCCATTTATTGATCTTGTAACTTGAATTGTATAAGTCTATATGTAATCTTTCATAATGAAAAAACAAGAAAGAAGGACAACTGTATTTTCTCATAATTATGTGGTGCTATTGTTCCCTTATTTGTAGAAGTGTTGACGGATTCGGTTTTGGTTCAAACCAATTTGAAACTACCGGGCCACCGTTCTAAACTATTGGATTTAAAACTGACCAGCCTGTTGCATTTACGCTCTAGATTACGATTACGGTTCCGACGATCTATTTAATTAATTTATTGTTTTTATCATAATATTCATAATGATTTTAAAAGTTTAAATATACATGCATAATTAAGTAAGTACAGTATAAGATAAATGAGATCTTTATTTACAAAGTAAAGTTTATAATTACGAAAACACAAAATTACAATTACATAAATAAAAATAAAAATAGGACGAGGACCTATTTATAAGATTCAAGACTTTGAATTTTATAATTAACTTGCACATATATCCCGGTTGAATACATTTGGAAACAAAAAGAAATGTTATAATCTCTTGACCAAAAAGAAAAATGCGACACGTTCCGTGGGGTTTTTTCTCTCTCTAAATATTCTAACATATACAAGATTCTCACTGATTTAAGAGAGTAGGTATTAGTGTGTTAAAATGGTTGATTTGAGAGAATATTTATAAGTGAAGGGGATGTAAAAAAAGTTGGATAATCTCGAGTAGAAATTGAAGATTCAATCTAGACCATCAAATTCAAAATTTGAAAAGTAGCCTTTTTTGTTTTATATTTTTTGTTTTTATGTTTTTGCCACGTTTCATGCATTTTAGTGGCAATATGTAGGCAAATGTATACATAGCAATGTAAATGTTGTATGAATGATTGAATATTGCTAATTGGAGAATTTGAATCCGTAATTGATTAGATAATATGACACAAAAGATAGCATCATTGAAAATTAAATAATGCTTATTGTGTGTTATGATATAACACACTAATTGATTAGATAATATGACACAAACGATAGCATCATATGATATAGTCTAAACAAATCACTAATGAATTTTGTTGGATAAAATTAGGTGTGTGATCAAATCGAGCCAAGCCGAGTCGAACACCATCGTGCTCAAGCTTGGTTTGTTTAGTATCGAGCCGAGTCATGAGTTTTGTTTATCTAATATTTCGAGCTCACGAGCTTATTCGAACTTTAAGTGAACCAGACAAACTTTTCAAATTTAGATATATGTTTATAATCCTTTTTATTTTAAAAAAATAAATTATTTTATCTACAATAACACAATATATTTATTGATTTCTTATTAAATTAAAGTAGTTATATATTTAACACAAATTATAGAAAGAAAATAATTGTATCTAGTTAATAATTTTATATTTTCAAGCTAAATCAGTTGACGATCTTGTTCACGAGCTAACGAGCCAAATACTATCATGTTCAAGTTTGGTTTGTTTAACTAACAAGCTTCACTAGACAAACTTAAATAAATTTTTATCAAACTGTGAATAGCTCACGAATAATTTGACTCATTTATAGTCCTAGGTAAAATGAAGTTTCTCTAGATATTAATATTGTTGGTGAATTAAATCATATAACGATTGTACTTAGGATCGTTTGCTAATTAGATAAGTAATCCAATAATTAACCATTTTCTGGTGAATTTAATTCTTTACATTCTTATAATAATTATGGGTGTTTGCAACACTTTTAATCAACTTTATTAGATTGTGATAGGGGTTGAACATTTAAGTGGTTCGGTTTCAAAGGGAATCAAATCTGAAAAATTCGAATTCGAATTAGTTTAGAAAATCTAAATCGAATCAGGTCATAGGTGCAGGGCGACAGAGATGGCGGCGAGACAATGACAGTGAGGCAGAGACTCCACCGGTGCTGCAGGGAGGCGACCGGACACAATGACGAAGTGGAAGGGAGAGTAGAGGCTAGGGTTTGGATTTGGATTTGGGAGAGACAAACGAGAGGCAAGCCTCATGAGTAGCATAATCAAACATATGAATGTAATTCGATCGAATTTGGTTTCAAAATTGAAAATTTTCGGCCATATCCAAACTGAACAGGATTAAAAAAGTTCATTACCTATAATTTAATAATTCTAAATTTATTTCAAAAAAATAATTATTTTTCTTCCAACTTTTTCATACTCTGCAATCTTCCAAATGTGTTTAACATAAGAACTAAATTCAATTGATGAAGTTATTGAGTTTGTTAGAAATTCATATTGCTTTCCTAGTAATTTTAGTATATATAAAATATTGTTAGCTAAATCAGTTATGATAGCTTCAGCATAAACAAGTTTTTTAAAATTAAAATTAATAAAATTATATTTGTATTCTATTATGTCTTAAGAAAGATTAAATGAGTTAGCAATTTTATACATTAAAAATCAAATATTAGAAAAACTTGAATTTGAAGATGATATTGGTGATTTTGTTTGTAAAAATGCTAGAAGATCTAAATTATTTCAATAGTTATTTGACCATATTATCCATCCAAACATCATGAGATGGAGACAAAGTCTAAAATTTGACCTTTTTCTATGGGTGTGCATTTGGATTTTGGTTCGGATTTTTGCCTAATCCGAATCGATCCGAAATCTGAATGTTGAGTGAGAAAAAATCTGATCCGAACCGAATATCCGAAAATCCGACCGAACCGAATAACAAAATCCGAAATTAGGAAAAAACAGAAAATCCGAAACCAATTTTTGTTAATTCCTATATATATTTATATTAAATTTTAAAATATTTAAATAAATATTATTTTTATAAATAATTTGGATTTTCAGATTTTTTTGGGGTTTAAAAAATCCAATCCGATCCGATCCGAAAATCCAAAAATTTGAAAAATTTCAATCCGATCCGATCCGAAAATTTGAAAAATCGGACCAAATTTTAAATTTCGGTTTGGTTCGGATCGAATATTGAGTTTTCAGATTTTGATCACCCCTACCTTTTTCCTCATTTTTTTTTCCAGAAATGGGTAGATAATCATCCATCCTGTCATGAATATGTAAGGCGTGGATGAAAAAACAGTTTTCTTAGCCTCTGTGGGTAGTAATCCTGTGACAACAAATGAATCATATCAACTCTATATTTTCGAAAGAAAAGGTTTATTATCGGATTCAACATAATATTTAAGCTTCTTTTTGTTGCAATTTTAACATGGATTTCCAATGGTTGCAATTAAAACACATCCTTTGATTAATCTTTTGCAATTTTGACACTCCTAATTCTTTTATCCAGCAAGACTTATATGACTTGTAATGTTTGTGTGATCTTTGTATGAATAGTGGATAAATGTTAAACCTACACATACTATTGAATATAAAGGCAGTCATGCTAATTAGAAAGGAAAAACATATTTATTCATTTTGGATATTATATTTATAGAACTTACAAAAGTAGTTTTAACTTAACTACTTGCCACATCATCATAACAAATTCTTAACAACCTAACTACTTAACTAACAAACTGAATACTAACAATTTAATTAAAAAACTGAAAACTGAATTCTGTATTCTATGCTTAATACAACCCCCACGAAAACACTTGTCTCCTGTTTGTCAAACGGAAGCTTTTGAACTAGCAATGGAATCTAGAGATCAATACAGGTTTAGTGAGAACATCTACAATTTGATCTTTGAAGGAGATGTGTCTAACATCAAGTTCCTTCTTTATCACTGTGTCCCGAACAAAATGCACATCAATTTCTTTATGCTTGGTATGAGCGTGTAAAACCGGATTTGATGCCATAATCGCAACACTTTTGTTGTCAAACCATATCACCGGAGTTTGTGGCAGAGAGTATCTAATCTCATGAAGAAGCAATTTGGATTAATCTCATGAAGAAGCAATTTGATCCAAATTAACTCCATGGATGCATCTGCCAAAGATCTGTACTCTGCTTCCGTAGAGCTTCGAGCAACGACTCCTTGTTTCTTGGAGCTCCAAGATAGTAAATTGTTTCCCAAGAAGACAAAGTAGCCTCCTGTTGATTTGCGATCATCAATAGAGCCAGCTGAATCCGCATCTAAGTAAGCATTTAATGTGAGATAAGATGGTGAACAGAAAAGAGAGTGATTGAGTGTTCCTTTGAGATACCGAAGTAACCGTTTGTAAGCCTTAATCCACTGAAGTTCAGTAGGTGCTTGCATGAATTGACTCAGTTTATTCACCATGAATGAGATGTCCTATTTGGTAATTGTGAGATATTGAAGAGCGTCGATAATACTTAGAGAACGAAGTACTATCAGATTTGTGAAGCTTGACATCAGAATCACATGGAGAGTTTTGTGGCTTACTCTCCAACAAATTTGTTTTCCCAAGAAGGTCTCTTATGTATTTGGTTTGAGACAAAATATAAGATTGATTTTTTCTGGACACCTCAATACCCAAGAAGAAACAAATACTTCCCAATGTTTTAAAAGCAAATTCATTAGATAATGTTTGAATGAATTGATGAACCAGAGACGAATCATCACCAGTGATTAAAATGTCATCGACATAAACTAATACCAATAATTGTTTTCCACAATTTCTCATGTAAAAGAACGAGTGATCAGATGTTGAATACTTGAAACCATATTGAAGAAGATGTTTCTTGAATCTGTCATACCAAGCTCGAGGTGCCTGCTTTAAACCATATAGAGATTTCCTTAGCTTGCATATCTAATCTGGATGTTTGGAATCTTCAAACCCTAATGGTTGCTTCATGTAAACAGGTCTATCAAGGTATCCATTTAGGAAGACATTATTGATATCTATGTGCTGAATGTCCTATTTATAAGTTGTTGCTAAAGAGAAGAGAAGGTGCACAGAAACTAGCTTCATAACTGGGCTAATGGTTTCCAAGAAACCCAAACCAGCAAGCGATTGAAAATCCTTTGCAACAAGCCTGGCTTTGAACTTGTCTAGAGTATCATTAGCATTGAGTTTTACTCGGTATACTCATTTGCAATCAATAGGATGTATATGAGGAATAACCTGATCCCAGGTATCCTTTAGCCGGATAGCCTCAATTTCTTCAGCCATAACTTTATGCCAAAGAGCATGATTAAGCGCATCCGAATCAAAAACGGGTTTAGTAATGTTAGACGAATTGATGTGAGAATTCACAGAACCAACGGGGGTGGATGAAACTATTGATGATCGCAAATCAACAGGAAGTTACTTTGTCTTCTTGGGAAATAATTACTATCTTGGAGCTCCTAGAAACAAGGAGTCGTTTCTTGAAACTCTAATACCATATTGAATGTAAAGGCAGCCATGCAGATTAGAAAGAAAAAACACGTTTGTTTATTCATTTTGGATATTCTATTTATAGAATTTACAAAAGTAGTGTTAACTTAACTACTTGTCACATCAGTATAAAAAATTCTTAACAACCTAACTACTTAATTAACAAACTGAATACTAACAACTTAACAAACTGAAAACTGAATTCTGTATTCTATGCTTAATTAATACACACAGACCAACACATTACTCACATCGACACTTGTGATTCTCTATTCCATTTTTTAGTGTCTCAGTTTCTCGTCATTTCCATTTTATTATGTTTCTGTTTAATTTTGCCACTCAAAATTTCGTCGCATTAACCTGCAAAATTGAAAGGGATTCTGAGAAATCTAGTGTATGCTAATATACGAGATTTAAGAAAAGCAGTAAAGAACACAAGAGTTTTTACGTGGTTCGATCAAGAATGAGATCTACGTCCACGGAGGTGATGGTCCTCAATACTTTCACTATAATAGATTACAATGAGTGTATCTATTAGCTCTAGTATTCAATGAGTTGCTAACCCTTCTACCGTCGACCTAACCCCTATTTATACATGTTTGTGGATCTCTAAAGATGTATTGTATCCCTTGATTTGTGGGATCCGATCTCTTTCCATAACTTGATCCTGAATATCGTCTTCCATATCGTGATCCTTGAATATCGCTTTGACTGGTCTTGATTAGGGTTTAGATCTTTGGGCTTTGCTTAACCGCGTAGGGCCGTCCATCGGTCGCCCAGCTTGTTTGGGCCTACCAATGGGCCTGAGCGGTTGGACCATATCTTATCATAGCCCTCCCCCAAAATAGTCAAGTAACAACTATGCCGAGGTGGGGTGAAGAGCGTATTTTGCCGAGGCTGGTTGTTGCTCGGGTGAGGTTGTTGTCGAAGGTTTCAATCTTTTTGATGTCAGGGTTGGATTGGTTCGCATGGGTCTGAGCTGAGTTAGGCGATCTCCGACCTGGACAGAGGTGTCCGTGAGGTCCGACCTGAACGATGACATCTGTCAGGTTGATGCAGAGGTCCGACCTGGACGATGACATCCTTAAGTAGGGTGCCAAGTCCGGCACAGATAGAGATGTCATCGGGGAGGATGCCGAGTCGACACAGACAGAGGTGTCCGTGAGGTCCGACCTGAACGGCGACATCTGTCAGGTTGATGCAGAGGTCCGACCTTAGTCATCTGACGTTGGATGGCGATGTCCGTTGGAAGGATGGTGCCGAGGTCCGGAGTCAGAGTGATGATTGCACGATTAGACCGGCGTGTCAGTGTGGTCTAGGATACGCCATCTGCCGCCAGACGATTGGTGGGCGCTCGAACGCAGCGTGCACGCGTCTACTCCTTATCAAATCGCGATTAGCCACGTGGGAAGTTAAAACGGCATGTTTGGGCGTCTCTTTGTACTATAAATAATCCAGAATGAGGAAACTGTTCACTTTCTTCTTCCTTCTTCGATCCGAGAAAACATATCCAGAGCTTTCAGAAGTTTCTTCCCAACTTCATCGAAGAAGCAAAAATCCATAAATAAAAAGTAAGTATGACTTCGACTTCTTCATCTATGTCTGGTTCTTCCCATTCTTCTTCTCTCCCTGATAGCGAAGTAGAGATTAAGGATTAATCGTGTCATAACCTGCGGGTAAATCCTTGGGCATTAGCGCTGGTTCCGCTTGATTTCTTACATTTGGGATAAGTATAAGGTCGGGGCGTTAAATCGTCTCGACCGCCGACGAATGCTTAGAATAGGGAAGGAATGCCACATTCCGGCGAATGCTGGTGGTGTCTTTCGCAACCGGTGATAGAATGCCTCCCGGAGGGTTTGTAACGGTGTATGTAGACGCCATGAAGGCGGACTTAGGTTTCGTTAGCCCCATTTTTTAATATTCGTGAATATTTTCAAATACCTATATGCCGCTTTTCCCAAATTCCATTAGGTCGGTGGTAGGGATGGGGCTCGCTTTGTTATGGCGTTGTTGAGGAGTTCTCGCCGAGGTCTTGATGCGTTTTTAGCATCGAGGCGCGGAGGTGTATACTATCTTTCACCTCGGCGGCCGTTTGGGGTGATTGATCCTCGAAGGTGTCAGAATGGCAAAATAAGTTCTTCTTTTGAGGGTCAAGGGCATCAGAGCTACAGTGGGGCTGGGTAAAATGAAGGATCCGAAGGTGAAGCCCACGGGTCACATAGAGGATCACCAACACACTTGGTGAAATTTCCACAATTTCACCGGGACGATCTAAATGCTGCGGGTTGAGCGATATAGGTCAAAGCCTTCAGAATCGGGGTCGGATCTGGGTGAGGGCACCCTCTTATTCCTTATTGCTTATATGTCTGATGTCCTCGTGTTGACAAATTTTTCTTTTGTGGTGCAGTGAAGCTCGATTATAGTAAGAAGGAAAAGACGCCGACCTCGCCGCCCCCTGCACGACAGCCGAGCCAGGCGCCACCGGCCAAAAGGGCGAAGATAACTGAGGCTAGCAAGGCGCCCTTGGCCGTGGCGACCCTCAGTCAGCTGGTGTCGACAGAACATGCGAGGTCAAGTCCGGCCTCGGAGAAGGACACTCGCACTCGGACGTACGAGTTTCCGCCTCCGAGCTCCCCTATATCCTTCCCTCAGGTACAGGTTCTTCCGTATTCATTGTTATCTCATTCTGTGATGCGTTCCTGACCTTTTGAATTTCAGGATGCGACTTTGGTGGTGGGGGAGCTGCACCGCATGGCCGGATTCGTCGTCGAGCGCCTCCGACGAGGTCGTGAGAGGAATGCGGCACGCCGAGGCCGCAAGTGGTCGCTTGGCCGCCGCTAGCTATGGCGGCGGATGCCGAGACCGCCAGGCCGCCGCTTGGCGCCACGAAGAAGAAGAATCGGCCTGCGGATGGCTCGTGCCGAGGTGGAGAGTGCTCGGGAGGCGGCGGGAGGAAGCTCGCCGAGCAGGCAGTGTCTTCTGGCGGCGGCGGACCGATGTTGAGAGCCTCGCCGAAGCTCATCGAATCGAGACCTTCTCCGCCTTCATTTCCGACACAGCCGTGCTCGGGCCGCATGTGATATGCGTCCACCCGGAGGAGTTGGCAGTGTTGATGCCTGACTTCGACAAGGTCAAGCATGGCTGGGTCGAGGTCGTTCCTCGGGCGGTGCAGAAGGATTACGCCCGAGTGATTGCCGAGACGGCCTCCTTCCGTGGTGGAGACTTTGGCTTTCTCCTTCCTTACCGAGGCCGTGGCCGGTGCAAGGAGGACGAAGACGCAGAGCCGGAACTCCTCACCGAGGTGCGTCTTTGAAGGCGTCAGGGCGGGACCGAGCTCAAGTCTTCTTCTCGACGGAGGCCGCAACAAAGCAGGAGGAAGAAGAAGAAGAGGCCAGCGAGTCCGGCAAAGAGGCTGAGGTCAGCGGCCCTGTTGTAATAGGTTGAATTTGCCGGTCATTAGGATCCCGAGCTTTGTAAATCTCCACCTTTGTCGATAATAAGTACACCTTTTGATATGAATGTCTTTGTCCTGCTTTTAGCACCCCACTCTCCTTATGTTGGGCTTGATCACGATCTCTTGGCCGTCGAAGAGGTCCGAGGTGCCCCGCCGAGAAGGATGAGGATGTGGTATGCAGACGAGTCGATCCGCCGAAACCCGACCTGCACTATGGATAGCGATGGATAGCTTTGGGGTCGGTAGCTCGTCATCATTGGCCGGGTTGAAAAAGCAACTGCCAGGGGCCAAACGCGAGCTTGTGCCTTTGGCGCAGAACGAAGCTCAAGCTAAGGATCATCCATCCGGAAGTTCGGTGAGCGGACGTCTCTCGCCGACGTAATTGAGGTCGCGATGTAGTGTGAAGAACAGCTCGAGTTGACGCAAGAGGTGGCTCGGATCTCGGAAGAACATGCGAATATGAAAGGGTGATCCACCGATCGGTGGTGTCACCATATCCGAGGTCGATGACCGAGTTCGAGTTTTCTTGAGGGCATGGTCTTTGAGGACGGCGAGGGCCCGAGAGCAAGAATTTTAAAGATTGCCTCGATTCCACGGTCAAATACCTCCAGTTCGAGCTCTTCCGAGCAACGATGCCCCACCTGCAATCAGGTCTCGGCCGACCACGCCGACGTGAGAGTTAAAGTCGGGCGGGCGGCGGTTATAGGACCACGCCGAGGTGCTTGGTGATGGGAGCGGATATGTCTGGAATGTCGTCTCGCAGTCGAGCCCCCCGTCAGGAGCTGGACGGGCGAGGACCCCAGGTCGGCAAGGAAGGACTGCAGGTTGGGGGTGGGGTCGTAACCCTGACCGGACGGCAAGATCTAGGGGCTGAAGTTCGACCTCGATTCCGGAGCGTTCCTCTTCGGTGTCCTCCGCTGCTCAAAGTGCCTCGAGGTAGGTCGCGCGCCTCGACCTCGACCGGGTTGAAGCACGAGTTTATCCTGTGTTCATCGCCGACCCGGGGATTTTGTCTCGAATCGGTGTAGCCGGTGAGACTTGGCGAGTGGAGCTCGGAAGCCCGAATGAGTTGTATATAGCTAGACTTGGTTTGTAGCCATAAATGTATTTAGACTTTGTATCAAGTGTATATTTCCCTAGAGAGGTACAAATATAGCTTAGAACTTGGTTTTAGTCGAAAATGTATTTAGACTGCATACCGAAGTGTATATCTTCCCAATAAAAGGGTATGAATTGTACGAGTTCCGATCTGGACGTCGTTTGCATGTAGATGTTCAATTTAATGAGTCATCTGTATGCTTCTCACGTAGACGTTCAACTTAATGAGTAATCTGTTTGTGCGGCGCGCGCTTAGTGGAGTACCCTACTTAGTGGGTTTGTCATATTCGCAAGGGCGTCCCCTTTTGAAGGTTAATTATGTTTATCCGACTTGAGAGCGGATGTGCACATAAGCATAAGATAAGACGAAGCAATGCACTTATTAGAAAAACAAATGTTTTATTGTTAAGTAAATGACTTCGCACTTCGGAAAAAATAAACAGAGGGCTAACATGGTGCCGATCTGAAATGAAAGCTACATAAAATACCTCCTTAGGTGAGTTATATGCCAGGTTCGGGGGATAAGTGCACCGGATAGGTGAGCAAGCTTATAGGCCCCTTTGCCGAGGTCCTCGTGGACGCGGTATGGGCCTTCCCATATTGGGTCCAATTTGTTAAGGTGCTCGGCTTTGCTGGCCTCGTTGTTTCGCAGGACGAGGTCACATACTTGGAGTGTGGAGGCCTTCACCCTCTTGTTGTAGTACCTTGCGACTCGACACTTGTACTTAATGAAGGTGAGCTCACGTTTTTCCTCTAGAGCATCAAGGTTGACCCGTAGGTTCTCCTCGTTGTCGTGCTGGTCGAAGTGAAGAGTACGTGGGCTCGGTGCGCCGATCTCAGCTGGTATGACAGCCTCGGTGCCATAGACTAGGCTGAAGGGTGTTTCTCCGTGTGAAGTCCGTGGTGTCGTTCTGTATGACCAGAGAACTTGAGGGAGATTTTCAGCCCAATCTTCTTTAGCTCGATCTAACCTCTTTTTCAATCATTGCACGATCGTGCGGTTCGTCACTTCGGTCTGACCGTTCGCCTGTGGGTGTGCAACCGAGGTGAACTGCTGTTTGATCTGGAGCTCTTCACACCATTCTTTGAAGCTGTTGTCCGAGATCAAGACGTGTGGTATGCCGAAGCGGCAAACTATGTTTTCCAAACGAATGTCCGAATCCTTCGCTTGTGAGGTTTGAAAGGGGTTCGCTTCACCCACTGGCGAAGTAGTCTATGGCTACAACCAAATACCGGTTGGTCCGGGGCGGTCGAAGGGACCAACAATGTCGATTCCCCACTGCATGAAAGGCCACGGACTTTGTAGGCTACTGAGGTCGGTCTGAGGTAGCTTCTTGACTGTGGCGTGAAGTTAGCACTTCGGACACTTCTTGACGAGCTCGGTAGGTCTTGGACGAGGTGGACCAATAATATCCTCGTCCTCGCCGTCTTCTTTGAGAGCTCGCGACCGATGTGACTTCCACAGACCCCCGTGAATCTCGTTAAACGTGAGTCGCTTCTTCGCCCAAGGCATCTCGTGAGTGGTTGAAGATAGGATTTCACAGAGAGTGCCTTCATGCGTGGCGTACTTTTGGGATTTGACCATCATCTTTTTGGCCTCGAGCTATCCCGGGTAGTGCACCTTCTTCTAGATAAGCTTTTATGGGAGACATCCAGTTCGGCTTTATCTCAGTGATGATGCCGATGTGGGGCTCCGCAATGCTTCTGGAATGAACTTCCTCCACTGGTGGGTTTGTCGATGACGAGGCTAATTTACTGAGGATGTCACCGGCGCTTCTCCTGGGGATACGATGAAGTGTGGAATACCGAATGAGGTCAAGATCTCTTTAGCCTTCTCAGGTATTGCTTCATTCGATCCTCCTCGCCTCGTATTGCTTAAGACACGGTTTACCACGACCGGAATCTCCAAAGATCCGGATCTTTTCCACTTTCAATTCCTTTGCGAGACGGAGTCCCGAGATTAGTGCTTCATACTCCACCTCGTTGTTCGTGGTGGGAAGGAAAACCAAGCATAGGTTACTTCTTGTTTTCGGGCCGAGGAGCATGTCGGCTCCGCCACTTGTTTGCATGAAGCCCCATCCACGCACATCCGCCAACAGCCGTCGGTGGGTTGAGGCGAGTTCCTCCGTCGTGGTGAGGTCGGAGTGGCCTCACCGGTAGGATCGACCTCGGTAAATTTTGCCTCTACCAGAAATCGCCTAGAGCTTGCCCTTTGATGGCCGGTCCTGGGAGTATGTGATGTCATGCTCGCGAGCTCCAGGCCCCACTTGGCTATCGTCCGGATGACTCGGTTTTGACAAGACTTGTCGCGGGGTAAGTCATCAAGACTGAATATCCCACCCACCAGCTAGGTCGTGGGTATCACAGGGTTATGAGTGAAATAAGGAAAGGACAAAGGAAGCGAAGAAAAATAGTCACACTTATAATATTATATATATTTAGGCAATAGAATATATATTTATCGAGCAAAGAAGCGATGATGAAATCCTAGCGAATGATAATTTAAAAAGCAATTAAATTGAATAAATAGTGAAATAGTCAAAATCTTGACATGAGAACATTGGTGCAAATGTCATCCGGATATAGGGACTGTCGTTTTGACTAAGCAACTCGAAGCGGAAAACAAACACTTAACATAGTCGGCGCCTGTGTTTATAGCTTAGAAGATATTAGAAACTAGACTACCATGAGTTTTGGATTTCTCGACCAATGCCCAGTGTCATAGTCGCCTCGCTCGGCCATGCTAGCTCCTCAACCTGAAAACATTTGAAAAGAGTTTTGGGCTAAGTACTAGCGTACTCAGTGAGATCTAGTGCCCCATTTTAATAAAGAACAATTCATAATCGGTTGAGAAAAGTGCATGCTAAACCACATATCATAGGAGGTTTTAAAGTAAAATAATTTATCCCTATATATGCAAACATAGTTTTCTCCGAGCGAGCTCAGATCGCGATATCTTCCTTGCTCATCACATCCGTGCTACCCATTGGACCATAGGAAACAACGTTCCACTAATGGCCGCCTTCCCAAGACTAGGAACTTGGCCAGTTCACCCACCGGACTTAGTGTACACTACCTCGCTAGTACTTAGCTCGAGGCACGATCGTTAACTACTCCCGCCAAGCCGTAGCGGTTTAACCGCTCCAAGGTCAGCACCAAGCAATGAGCATAAAAACAGCATGCAATTCTCAATTTCAATAAACATCTTGGGGCTTAATAACCCGAAATACATTGCAGAAAATAGATCCCACCTGTCACCCGAGTGGTACCAACATCCCATCATACTCGTACATATCCACTGGTTGTCCTTGGATAAACCTTAACCAGTCCTACAATATGAATCTAGTACTTAGGCACGATTATTTAATAAGGGTTCTCAAAACCCAAGTCTTAAGCTCTAGTTTTATCTATTCCCAGGTTTAGGATTTGGAGTCAGAGTTCCCGTTAGATCTTTAGATCCATATTTATATTTTTTTTAATGCATGCCATGATATGGTATGAAATCAAGTAGTCTCGTATGTACACTTAGTCACATACTTGCATCTAAGTCAAGTTTCTGTGAGAATACCATGTTGCGTTTACTTATCTAAATCATGAAATATTTAAGCATCGAAATGAAATTCTTGTCAAGGAATGCACACAATTAGACAAATAACGTCACATAATTAGAAAACACGTTTTTGTGTGTAACGGGAATTTTCAACACTTAGCCAAATTTTAAGTGTTTAACTTTTAGCAAAATGACAAAGTGGCCTACTTTGATGACTAATATCTCTCGACTCAAAACGCCTATGTATTCAAAAAGACACATTCTGGAAACCTTTAAACATGTACTACAAGTTCTAAGAAGGAATCAGATCAAAATAAGTTGTGGTTCTGGAGTTATAGGGTCTCAAAGTGGGCAACTCGAACTGACTTCTATACCTGGAATATTTTTCAGGATTTCCAGATTTAGCTTAACGACGAGTGATTTTGCGAGGCTCGTAACTTTCGACTCACAACACCAAAATGGAAGAGAGACTCCACTCTGGAAATCTTGTAAGAAGAACTACACGTTCTATTAAGAAAGACTCGGAAGATACCCGATGCATCAAGAGATACAAGAGCTCAAAGTTGGTTGGTTGAAAACAGACAGTTTCGGGTAGGTGATTTTGGGTGGATGAAAGGCATACCTAAAAGACTTAGATTGAGATCAAACTTTCCACATCATAACTAGGCATGGTAAGGAACATAGTTTATGAAGAAACCTCAATTCAAATCAGGTTACAAACGGCTCGAACATCTCTCGCAAAATTCAGACTTGAATAGTTTATTAAAATGGGTTTTGGACTGAGACAGCTTGCCAAGAAAACTCATTGAAATACATTAACTTCGAAAATTCACTGAGGGCTTATTAAGAAGGATATAGGGATGAGGCTCATCATTTTGCAAAGCCATTTGAATCTACTTTAATTCAGAAAAATCCTCATTCAAATATTCACATGAGGTTGGAAGCCAAAAATAATTTACAACAGGTTATCCCTGCAGAAACAGTGTTGTGCAGTTCATTTGTAAATTCTGAAATAAATAGTAAATTTTTTAGAAAATTCTGAAAATTTACAGAACGCTTATAGACATCCTAAATTATGTTTATACCAAATTTCATAGTTTTCCATTTATCCAAACTCAAAACGAAAGCCACAAACCGTGAGTGATGAACAGGGTAATTTAAAAGTTTTGTGCAGTGTTTTTGGAAAATATAATTAAAATAGTAAAACCCATTGGATTGACTTGAAATTTAGTAGGAAATTACTATACACACTTAAATTGAACATAGTTAAATTTCGCATTCATTGGACCACATTAACCTTGTCAAATTAATTTACGAAGTTACTGTTTTCGTGAGATAACTTCCAGTTTTGCAGACAAGATTATAGTTCAACTTTAGTACATTAATTTCTTGCAAGCCTTTTATCAAACACTTCATATGCACACATATTTTGCACGAAACCTTGGTGAATTTATCACCCCAATTGACAGTCAAACTCATCAAATCAAACATGCATCCATCACAACTAACATATAACACTTATAAATCAAGAATCTAAGAATTAATTTAATATGCAGTCACTTTCAAGCATAGACTCAACACAATCAAGAATATTGTTGCATATGCATGTATATGGATTGATTCCTACAGGCTTTAAGGCAGAGGGATTACCTTGGGGTATAGTTTGATCAAGGCTCGAATAGGTGGTGAGTGACGAAGCTCGTGAGCCAAACTTCGATCGTCTCCTACGTTGAAAGAATGCTCGAGTTTCCCTTATAATGGCCAAGTAGGGGCTGCCTTTAGAAGGGAATTAGATTAGAGAGAGGATCTTAGGATGTCAAAAGTAGGGGAGAGTAGGAGGAAACGGTGGTGACTATTAAGAATGCAAGAAGCATTAGAGTGTAGAGAGGGAGAATTTGTCCATTGTGGGTTGCATTAATGGATTTGGACAGACAACTGGAAGAGTTAGAGAGAAGGGTGGTCGTGGGTTGTATGGGTGAAGAGTTGGCGGTGGGGTGTCTTTAAGGGGTGACAATTGTCACCTTTGTGGCATGCATCACAACATCACACAAACATGGCTGCACAAACATACACGTAACTCACTGTACACACATACACACTACAACAACTACTATGATATATGTATAGATAATTTATATTCTTTTGTACATAGCAATATATACCAATTGCACACTCATGTTAGTCATACGTCCATACATACATATATTCATATCGGTATTTAATTTAGTAGTTTAGTTAGCGCAAGTTGTAGCATATAATTCACATAGGGAGCTTTTAATCGGACCACTATAGGCATATGTGCATAAGTTATTTTATTTAGATATTTAATTCTCATATAGTAGACTTGTCCATGCACGTAAAATGCAACACGTTAGTAATTTAAATACTACGAAACCGATTTGCATAAATATGAGGTGCCCAATTATATTATAATATCTTCCTATATCAATAGATATATTTATATATAATTTGGTAATAGCTTCCTGCAACTATATATGCATTATTATTACTATTAACTTATATAAATGCACTAAATCCAATTTATCAGGTATCGAGATTAATAATTCAAATTTTTCATAGATCATGATAATGCATGCTAATGAGAAACTATTCGAGCTCCTAATTGATTTTAAACGAAAAGATTTCCTTAGAAAATAATATTATTATTATTAACATCTCTTATTAAGGCGGGTTTCAAGCAGGCAGTTCTCTGGGATATTACAGTACCTGGATGGAATGGGCTTGAAAGTAAGGTCGGAGACGTCGCTTGGCGTTCACCAGTGCCAACGCTATCTTTTCGAAGCTGGTATACCTAGTCTCCGGTCCTTTGAGAGCTCGGCTGATGAAGTAGATGGGGAGTTGTCGTCCGACCTCATCTCGCATCAAGATCAAGACCGATCGCCTCGTCCGAGGCGGCTAGATATAAAGAAATGAGCTCTCCTTCTTTCGGGGCGGACATAGTTGGCAGGTCGGCGAGGTACTCTTTCAGCTGTGTGAAGGCAACGTGGTGTTCTTCCCGCCAGGCGAAGTCCGGGGCTCTCCTCAAAATCTTGAAGAAGGGAAGCTACTGGCTGCCCGAGATAGGAATCTCTTGAGATGCCAGCCATCCGGTGAGTTTGTGGATCTCACGGATGGTTTTTGTACTGCATGTCGAGCACCGCTTTCACCTTAGTGGGATTCGCCTTGAGCTTCTTCGAGAAACCCGGCAGACCCTAGGAATTTCCCCGTTTTCACCATGAATGTGCACTTTTGGGGGTTGAGCTTGAGGTTGACCGACCTGAGGAGCTGAAGGATAGTTCTGAGATCGTCGGCGCAGCTTTCAGTTTTTTGGCTTTTGACCACGATGTCGTCGACGTAGACCTCGACGATCTTCCCTATATGATCTCTGAATATTGCGTCCACCATCCTCTGGTAGGTAGCTCCGTATTTTCGCATCGAAGGCATTTTTTCACGCCAAGACGCCAAGTCGTCGATGAACGCCGTCTTTGGAGAATCCTCCGGCTCATCGAGACTTAGTGGTACCCTTATGCGATGATCGAGAAATCGAAAATCTCGTGGCCCACCAGTGCCTCCACCTTTTTGTCAATATCAGGGAGGGGGTAGCAATCCTTTGGACAGTGTTTGTTGAGGTCGGTATAGTCGACACACATGCGCCACCCCTCCCGGCTTCGGACCACGATCGATTAGCCATCCGGTCGGGTATTGACCTCGAACGTAATCTTAGCCTCCCGGGTTGAGTCACCTCGTCTCTTATGACCGGCCGGCTCGCCAGAAACCTCTTTTCTTCTCGCCGAATGGTTTGGTAACCGGGTCGATGTTGAGGCGATGAGTGATGAGCTCAGTGACACTCGGTCATATCGAGGGACCATGCGAATACATCCTGTATTCCTCGTGTTCGTATGACGTCTTTGTCGAATATCGGTTGGACCACAGGTGCAACCTCGACGACCTTGGAGGGGTCGCCATATAATTGAAGGTTGTCGGTCGGTGCGTCTCGGGCAGCTTCGAGGGTTACAGAATTGCTAGGCATGGGGTAAGGCCACATCTTGGGTTGAGACTCGTAGGCATTCTTTAGCCGCCGTTTGGTCACCCCGATGCTTAGCACTCCCACCGGGGTGGGTATCTTGATGGTGAGTGGTATACCGAAAGCGGACGGCCTTGGTGGCATAGAGCCGCCTCTCTCGGGATGATGTTGTGCGGAGAGGAGCTGGACCGGAAGAATCGAATAGCCTTAGTGATCGACCGGGAGCACGTCCTACAGAATCGGAAGCGGTAATGACACCTTCGGGTTGGACCGCCTCCTGAGTGAAGCTCCGCAACTGGGACGGTGCATGATGTATTTGGATCCCTCCGACCTCGAGTTTATCCAAGCAGCTCTGAAAGATGATGTTGACGGAGGCACAGATGTCGACGTAGACCCTGTGGACGTTCTTGTTGCCCACCACGACTTGTATGGTGATAGCGTCTTGGTAGGGCATGATCTTGGGCACTGGGTCATCTTTGGAGAACACGATGTTCTCCCCATCCCGGAGTCGCTTATTTTTTGGCTCCTCGGGGACCGACCTCCGAGCTTCATTTTTCAACGACGACCTCGTCGTGCCTATGGGCAGTCCGGTGATGGCGTAAACCTGCTCCATCGCGTTGGGACCTTCGTCCAAGTCATCTTCTGGTTGAGTCGTCGTTGAGGTCGGTCTGCAGTTGCCACCTCCATTCTTTCCTCTACGCTTCTTATTCCCCGACTCAGGTCGGCCGAGGTACTTCTTGAGCTGCCCTCCTTTAACGAGCTCGTCTATCTGCGAGCTCAGGTTTCTGCAGTCTTCGGTATTGTGACCATACCCTTGGTGGTAGTCACAATACTTATCCGTCGACCTCTTCTTGGATCCTCCCTTCATGGGAGGTGGCCTCGGGAAGAGCTCAGCGTGGAGCTCAAATATTTCCGCCCTCGATTTGAGCAGATGAGGCGCGTTGCCACGTAGGTTTGGCCGAGGTCCCAGCCTGGATTCCATCGGCCTTTCTTGATCCTGTCGAAGGCACTTCGGCGATCAGTGCCTCTCCCTCGGTCGTCTGGCCTCTTCCTCTCGACCTTCTGCTCGTCCCAGGTCTCTCTCTTCTTGCGATATGACTCGTCCCCTTTGACGTAATTATCAACCAGAGTCCAGAGGTGGCTCGCCGTCTTCGGCTTTTCTCTGGTGATCCGCTGTTCAGGCGCCGTCGGATCCGTTTTGAACGCATTGATGATGTAGAGATCGTTACTCTCATCAATTTTGAGGGACTCCTTGATGAACCGTGAGACGAAATTTGACATCGTCTCGTCCCGTCCTTGGCGGATGGTGAGCAGTGTCGGACGACGGTTGCTGAGGTTGCATCTTTTGGTAGAAGCGCCATTTAAACTGATCCATGAGATCTTTGAGCGATGTATGTTGTTCATCGGGCGAAGGTGAACCAACGTCGGGCGTTGGAGATCATCACCTCGGGAAGATTTTGCACATATGAAAATCCTCCATTCCTCGATTAGCCATATTGGTGGTGTGGCGAAAAGGAAGTCGGAGGGGTCCCAGGCCATCGTAGCGGCGATGTTGGGTGCCCTATAGCGTTGGGGCAGGCGTATCAAAATTTGTGCGGAGAAAGGAGATGATCCTCCCATGCCGGTCGAACCCCAAAGCTCGTTGCCATGTTTCTCCGAGGGTGGGAGATCGGTAACGGTGTCTATCATCTCTTCGAGGGGGAGTTTGGCTCCGCCTCCTCTTTCTATCCCGCCGCTCCACGGACGGCGTGTCGAGGTGGTGAGCGACTCCAGACGCAGTGCGGGGTGAATGGTTGCGATCATCCCACCGAGGTGATTGACTTGGCGACGGACGACGATTTACGCGTTCGCCATCACGCCGAGGGCGTTGATCACCGGAGGCGAACGACCTCGTGCACTGTAACCACCAACCGGGCGCTCTTGAGGTGCCCGCTCTGTTTGTCCTCTGGTTGAGGAAACTCTGGAATTGGACGAGATTGGCGTTGAGGAATCGGACACGGCCGCCAAGGACCTCATGAGATCGGTGAATCGCTGCTTACCGGTATTGAGGTCGGCATCTTCCTCTTCGTTAGGGCGGCGATCCTGAGGGTGTATATGAATGTTCTCCATGTAACCCTCTGGTGTGTTACCGCTGGTGGCGTCCGCAATCCCCTTTCCGCGGTGCTGCGTGACCACTTGATCATCCTCAGCGCGGTTGTTGCCAGCTCCGCCAGCGTTACTAGCGTTTGCACGAGTTCTTTCCATTGAGTTGCAGAAAAACGAAGCTTTTTGTTCGAATTTTCCCACAGACGGCGCCAATGATAAATCTAGTGTATGCTAATATACGAGATTTAAGAAAAGCAGTAAAGAACACAAGAGTTTTTACGTGGTTCGATCAAGAATGAGATCTACGTCCACGGAGGTGATGGTCCTCAATACTTTCATTATAATAGATTACAATGAGTGTATCTATTAGCTCTAGTATTCAATGAGTTGCTAACCATTCTACCGTCGACCTAACCCCTATTTATACATGTTTGTGGATCTCTAAAGATGTACTGGATTCCTTGATTTGTGGGATCCGATCT
The DNA here is from genome assembly GCA_036937905.1 of Salvia rosmarinus. Classification (NCBI taxonomy): domain Eukaryota; kingdom Viridiplantae; phylum Streptophyta; class Magnoliopsida; order Lamiales; family Lamiaceae; genus Salvia; species Salvia rosmarinus. Next base: position 19,410,820 of record CM072816.1, on the reverse strand, counting down.
CTTTCCATAACTTGATCCTTGAATATCGCCTTCCATATCGTGATCCTTGAATATCGCCTTTGACCTGGTCTTGATTAGGGTTTAGATGCTAGTCTTTAGGCTTAACCGCGTAGGTCGCGTCCATCGTCGCACTCCAACTTGTTTGGGCTCGCGATGGGTGATCGCTATAATTCCTACCAAATAAATGATAGTAAAAACAGCAAGTATATATATCGTATCCACATGGACTGCGACTCGAGAACACAGCAATTTAATTAACACATAATCTTTATTATTATCCAGGCAACAAAATCAAGAGAGGATATTATAAAACTAGACTCGGAAAATAAATAAGGAATAAACCAGATATGAAAGATCAATTCTGGGATGTACTTAACCTAACCGATTCACACAATTAACCTATTAACTGCTTTACCAATTTAATCCGCATTCATATGAAGGATCACTAATGTAACTATAGTTTCCGTCGGGACAACCTATAGTAGTAGGTTAGCCTAAACTCTATCTCCGCTCGGGTCTCAAGAGAAGTAAGCTAATTACCAAAAGCACACAAAGATTTAGCCTCCTCTGGCTCACCTATCTCCGTCGGGTCTCAAGACAAAAACTGTATTATAAACTCCAGATATCGATTATGCAATTAATTCCGCAGAGACATTAATCACATAACTAGCATGCATAGATATTGATCAGATACCAACACGTGAGAATTAAAGCCAAGATTTATAAATCATGAAGGACGGCAAAACAAGATCAACAGATAAATTATACGAATCTAGTCAGACATACAAACCCCAGGATCAATACGGAATTTAGCTACGCATAATTAAATTATCAAAACAATAAATAAATAAATAAATAAATAAATAAAGCATAAATTGAGATAGATAGATAAAACCGTAGGAATCCAATGAAGAACGATTGTAGCGACTTGAATCCCAAGATAAGTCTCGAACTATGAATAAAACCGGAAACAACGAACACCTAATGAAAAATTGAATACTAAAAGCTAGACTATTGAACTTAAATAAGGAAGAGAAAAAAAGGCAAAGCAAAAGAATTAAAACGTTCACAAAATAATAATACTCTCGTGAATGTGTGTGTCTCAAAAATAAAAGTCAAGCCTCCTCCTATGCGTGCGCCTCAAATTGTCGCCCAATATGTATATATATAATCCTAGGGCCTCGCAACACGCTAGCCACCTTTTCTCGCGAAGGAAACTCGCGAAAGTCACAAAAATTTCTGAAATTCCGGCCTCCCTCGCGACCCGGCATCGCGACCACATGTCGCGATCACGGATCGCGAGGCGTAATCCTTGCGCGCGCGACTTCGCCGTTTCGCTCCGTTCTCTCTCGTCCGAACTCCGAATTGCGATCCGCTTGCGCCACGGACTCCTATTGAGATGCTCTACAACATAGTATACTTTGCACATCCATCTTTTTCAAATCCATTACGTCATATTCAACATCGTTTTCAAACGCTTCTTCTTCGCGAGCTCATGACGGGCTATTGATTCCTCTCATCGTGATCTACCTTTTGACATCAAACATATACTAAAATGACATGAAACACACACGGCATAATATCTTCCAAGGTAAACATAAATATATCAAAAGACAGCTCAAAAGATCACTTATCAATTATAAACGAAACAAATATGGCCTTATAAATCGTGTAAAACGGTGCTTATCAACTCCCCAACTTAACCTTTTGTTTGTCCTCAAACAAATCAGAACAAAGGAGAGACGATTAAAGATAGGCAAAGAGTCGAATCGACAAAAATAATAAGCCTCGAGCCATGAGCCATTCAAATGAATCAAATTACAACGCCTTTAATTAAACTCAATACATCATAAACATCATAAGCACAAGCCTTCTCAAACTTGAATCCTCACGACATGGATATATATAAGAAAACTCAAACACTCAAGCGTATCAAGGAGGATGTATACTCTCAAAGTTTAAAACACATGGAATCTACCATAAGCTTGCAAATCGTCTAATTCTCCATTTGCTCAAATATGTGCTCAAGAACTAAGATCAAAAGGTCTTATAAAGGTTATAATGTAGCTCTTTGGTAAGGTATGATATATTTAGGCTAAGTGACTCATAATCCCATAATGAAAACACCATAAGTATCATAAGACACAATTCCCAAACTTTCACAATTCATTTCAAATCTCTACACCAAAAAGTCATTTTTCTATTAAGAACCTCACACTTATCATATAAGTGATATACTCATCTCAAAGCACTAGCTACTTACCCATTTATGTTCTTTTCACACACGTGTGTCAATCAAATTTTTTTTTTTTTTTATTTGAACTTATATGGGTAAGCAACTATTTTTAATAATCACTTTCTCCTCATTTTTTCTTTCCTTTCTTTCTCAACCCTCAATTTCAAGCAATCCAAAATTACACTAACAACATAACCCAACCCACGGCTATATGAAACAATTAGGTAGGCTCAAACGGGCTCATCAAAGGATAATAAAATAACAGGTTAGTGTTTGGATAGTGTATAGGCTAAGAAAAGAATGCCTAATATCATCTCATAATTCTTAAGCACATCAATGCAACCTCGAAAAAGAACCAGAGCAAGTTCTAGAGAAACACATGTTATTTCAAACTATTCACGAGTAAAGAAACAAGATCAAGAATTATGATACCAAAAGCTCAAGTCTCATTGTGTTTCAAAAGTGTGATCAAGTTCTCAAAGGCTCAATGCTCACAATGGTCATAACATGCTTCGCCTCACAAAATCGATTCTGATAAATTTTCTAATAAAACAATTCTCATCATCGGTGTCGTCACCAAATCAACCCACAAAAGCAGACACACAAAACCCAAACACTAAAACAAAACAAAACAAGCAGAAAGAAAGCAAACAAAACGAAAACAAAACAAAACAAAGAAAACATTGGGTTACCTCCCAACAAGTGCTAAATTTAAATGTCTTTAGCTAGACCATTACTAACCTCAATCAATCAAGCGATTTGGCGTGAGACCTCTTTCCAAATCTGTGCTTGCCTCGATATTTTGCATTGACCGCACCACCACCGAGTATGGAAGTGGCCTCCCAAACTTGAACAAGACACTCGGAGTTCCATGCCGAGTCCATCTTTCTTTCTAGCACCCTCAACCGGACGGTTCACATCCAAGCTCGAGATTTGGCTAACAAGAATGAGTGATTGAATGACACTCTTCATGCTCCGGACTATCATGTTGCTTGATGGCATCATATATGGATATTTTCAGCTCCTCATCGCTCACACGAAAAGTCGATCGCCTTTCCCCGACATCAATTAAAGCACGACCAGGTTGCTAGAAAAGGCCGACCCAAGATTAGTGGTTGGTGTTTAAATTCAGGAATGTCTAGAATAACAAAATCAGCAGGAAAAACAAAATCCCGAATCCTTACCAACACATCTTCAACTATGCCCTTAGGATATGCAACTGACCTGTCAGCCATCATTAATGAAATTGAGGTCTTCTTTAGTTTGCCCAGCTCCAAGCGATTGAACACATTTAACGGCATCAGATTTATGCTCGCCCCCAGATCGCATAGAACATTAGGGAAGGTGCGCCCGGCGATCTCGCACTCCAAAGTGAAGCTTCCCGGATCCTTCTGCTTCAGCGGCAACTTTCTCTGCAAGATAGCACTGCATTCTTCAGAGAGGTTGATCTTGTCAAATTTCCCAACTTTTCTTATTCGCCAATGCATCCTCGAGAAATTTGACGATCCGGGCATATTTCAAGCGCATCAAAAAGAGGAAGATTAATGTTCACTTTCTGGAAGATCTCTTTGAAGCGAGCGTACTCCTCATCATATTTCGTTTTCCTAAAACGCTCAGGGAACGGGGCTGTAGGCTTTGGAAACATCGGCCGATCATGCGCTACTCTCTCGCGAATCCTCTCTAATCATGCCGCGAGGCGCTTCTATCTTGGCTCGCGAATCGCCATTTGGCGGACTTCACGACCTTCATCGCGATGATTCGTCGCGAGGACATTTCGCGAGGTCTTCTCCGTCTGAACTCGCGTTTCGCGCTCGCGACCATTCCTCGCGATGGTTTGTCGCGAGGTCATCCTTCCTCTCGGGCGAGGCTTTCCTCGCGTGCTGAACTCGCGTTTCTTTCATGCGATACTCACTCATAAGGCGAGAATATGGTTCCTCCGTGGTTTGATCTTCTTCCTCCCTTTCGCATCTGGATGATTTATATATGAAGCTCCACCTCAAATAAATTGCATTGCACCGATTTGGAGACATATGATTCTTCGGATTTTGCTCGGTATTGGGAATTGCCTTCACATGCGTCCCCAGCTCTCTCATTGGCCATCCGCCCCACTTGGTTCTCCAACATCTTTAATTGTTTTCCATGGCTATCACCGTATTATTGATGACGCTGATCGTGCTCTCGTGGTGTTCATCCTATTCCCAAGTCTTTGGATCGAATATTTTGCTGAGCCACCATTTGTTGGTGATTCGTTGCTATCTGCTGATTGCTCGTCAACAATTGTTGCATCATATCTTCGAGGCTCGGCTTCTTGGGCTCCACAATCATCCCATTATTTACAGCAAAACCAGGTGGTAATTGCTGAGCATTCTGCGCGTTAGCATAGGAAAAATTTGGGTGATTCCTATTGTTGGGATGATAGGACGGATTTCCACCGATTCCCCGGCCATTACTCCTTTGGTTCAAAATTGAACCTCCTCGATATTCTGCGCCATGGCCACGAATATCCGCCCTTTCTCTCTCGGCCAGTACTCTTCTCGCAAAGTTGTGAACTTCTAACAAGTCATCATACTTATCATCCAACTCTGCAGCAGCCCACTCTTCCGATCGGTCGTCTCTCATCGGCCATCGATAATCGTTGGATGCCATCTCCTCAATGATTCTCAACGCTCATCTATTCCTCTATTCGGCGGGCATCCTCCGGTGACGATCAACAATTCTTCGGTGTTAGCATTGAGTCCACTGTAAAACTGTGTTACTTGCTGCTCTGGTGAGAACCCATGTTGTGGACATTTGCGGAGCAGTTTTCTGAATCGCTCCCAGGCTTCAAACAATGACTCATCTCCCAATTGTGAAAAGTGGGAGATCTCAGCTATGATCTTCTGAGCCTTGCCAGGTGGAAAATATTTAGACAGAAATTTTTCACAGAGCTGCTCCCACGTGGTAATCCTCGATCTGTCCAAGCTCTTGAACCACTCTTTCGCTTGACTCCTCAGCGAAAATCCGAACATCCGCATCCGGATGGCATCAGCTGGCACTCCATTCTGCTTGATAGTATCACATATATCAAGGAATGTCTCTAAGTGAGCGTTGGGGTCTTGATACCCTCCCCAAATCGCTCTCGCTTGTATCATCTCGATGAGGGCAGGCTTTAACTCGAAATTGTTCGCATTGACGTTTGGCCCCCATCCTCCACCTTGGAACTGATCCGTAGGTGGTCTGTACATGTGATTGAGCGGTAAAGGCTGTGCTCGACCACCCATCTGGCCCATCTGATTATTCAACGCCAGTTGGCGCTGCATTGCTGCCAGCATCTCCTCCATCTCGGTCATCCGATCATGGCCATGAGGTTGTCTGTCTGCCATCGCTTGTCTCCTTTCTCGGCTTTCTCTCTTATGGGATCTTTCAATCTCAAGATCCAAATGAATAATTTCTTTCCTTTGGGATCTTGTAATCATGCACTGCACAGAGAGATAAAAACCAGATCAGATCCAAGAAGCAACACAAAAATAATAATTTCTTTTTTTTTTATAAATTTTTTTTAAACGCCTAAATTAATAACTACAATCCAGAAAATTATCACTATGCAATCTAAACAGTCCCCGGCAACGGCGCCAAAATTTGATCGCTATAATTCCTACCAAATAAATGATAGTAAAAACAGCAAGTATATATATCGTATCCACATGGACTGCGACTCGAGAACACAGCAATTTAATTAACACAGAATCTTTATTATTATCCAGGCAACAAAATCAAGAGAGGATATTATAAAACTAGACTCAGAAAATAAATAAGGAATAAACCAGATATGAAAGACTGACCCTAGGGATGTACTTAACCTAACCAGATTCACACAATTAACCTATTAATCTGTTTACCAATTTAATCCGCATTCATATGAAGGATCACTAATGTAACTATAGTTTCCGCCAGGACAGCCTATAGTAGTAGGTTAGCCTAAACTCTATCTCCGTCGGGTCTCAAGAGAAGTAAGCTAATTACCAAAAGCACACAAAGATTTAGCCTCCTCTGACTCACCTATCTCCGTCGGTCTCAAGGCAAAATCGATTATAAACTCCAGATATCGATTATGCAATTAATTCCGCAGAGACATTAATCACATAACTAGCATGCATAGATATTGATCAGATACCAACACATGAGAATTAAAGCCAAGATTTATAAATCATGAAGGGACGGCAAAACAGTATCAACAGATAAATTATACGAATCTAGTCAGACATACAAACCCCAGGATCAATACGGAATTTAGCTACGCATAATTAAATTATCAAAACAATAAATAAATAAATAAATAAATAAATAAATAAATAAAGCATAAATTGAGATAGATAGATAAAACCGTAGGAATCCACGAAGAACGATTGTAGCGACTTGAATCCGGAAGATAAGTCTGAACTATGAATAAAAACTGGAAACAACGAACACCGGAATGAAAAATTGAATACTAAAAGCTAGACTATTGAACTTAAATAAGGAAGAGAAAAAAAAGGCAAAGCAAAAAGAATTAAAAACGTTCTGTCAAAATAATAATACTCTCGTGAATGTGTGTGTTCTCAAAATAAAAGTCAAGCCTCCTCCTATGTCGTGCGCCTCAAATTGTCGCCCAATATGTATATATATAATCCTAGGGCCTCGCAACACGCTAGCCACCTTTTCTCGCGAAGGAAACTCGCGAAAGTCACAAAATTTCTGAAATTCCGGCCTCCCTCGCGACCCGGCATCGCGACCACGGTCGCGATCACGGATCGCGAGGCGTATCCTGCGCTGCGCGACTTGCCGTTCCGCTCGTTCTCTCGTCCGAACTCCGAATTGCGATCCGTTTGCGCCTACGGACTCTATTGAGATGCTCTACAACATAGTATACTTTGCACATCCATCTTTTTCAAATCCATTACGTCATATTCAACATCGTTTTCAAACAGTTCTTCTTCGCACGAGCTCGCGACTGGGCTATTGATTCCTCTCTATCGTGATCTACCTTTTTGACATCAAAACATATACTAAAATGACATGAAACACACACGGCATAATATCTTCCAAGGTAAACATAAATATATCAAAAGACAGCTCAAAAGATCACTTATCAATTATAAACGAAACAAATATGGCCTTATAAATCAGGTAAAAATGAGGCTTATCAACTCCCCCAAACTTAACCTTTTGTTTGTCCTCAAACAAATCAGAACAAAGGAGAGACGATTAAAGATAGGCAAAGAGTCGAACGACAAAAACAATAAGCCTCAGAGCCATGAGCCATTCAAATGAATCAAATTACAACGTCTTTAATTAAACTCAATACATCATAAACATCATAAGCACAAGCCTTCTCAAACTTGAATCCTCACGACATGGATATATATATAAGAAAACTCAAACACTCAAGCGTATCAAGGAGGATGTGTATACTCTCAAAGTTTAAAAACACATGGAATCTACCATAAGCTTGCAAATCGTCTAATTCTCCATTGCTCAAATATGTGCTCAAGAACTAAGATCAAAAAGGTCTTATAAAGGTTATAATGTAGGCTCTTTGGTAAGGTATGATATATTTAGGCTAAGTGACTCATAATCCCATAATGAAAACACCATAAGTATCATAAGACACAATTCCCAAACTTTCACAATTCATTTCAAATCTCTACACCAAAAAGTCATTTTTCTATTAAGAACCTCACACTTATCATATAAGTGATATACTCATCTCAAAGCACTAGCTACTTACCCATTTATGTTCTTTTCACACACGTGTGTCAATCAAATTTTTTTTTTTTTTATTTGAACTTATATGGGTAAGCAACTATTTTTAATAATCACTTTCTCCTCATTTTTTCTTTCCTTTCTTTTTCTCAACCCTCAATTTCAAGCAATCCAAAAATTACACTAACAACATAACCCAACCCACGGCTATATGAAACAATTAGGTAGGCTCAAACGGGCTCATCAAAGGATAATAAAATAACAGGTTAGTGTTTGGATAGTGTATAGGCTAAGAAAAGAATGCCTAATATCATCTCATAATTCTTAAGCACATCAATGCAACCTCGAAAAAGAACCAGAGCAAGTTCTAGAGAAACACATGTTATTTCAAACTATTCACACAGAAAGAAACAAGACTGAAGAATTATGACAGTCAAAAGCTCAAGTCTCACAGGTTTCAAAAGTGTGATCAAGTTCTCAAAGGCTCAATGCTCACAATGGTCATAACATGCTTCGTCTCACAAAATCAGTTACAATAAATTTTCTAATAAAAACAATTCTCATCATCGGCTGCTCGTCACTCAAATCAACCCACAAAAACAGACACACAAAACCCAAACACGAAAAACCAAAACAAAAACAAGCAGAAAGAAAGCAAAACAAAAACGAAAACAAAACAAAACAAAAGAAAACATTGGGTTACCTCCCAACAAGTGCTAAATTTAAATGTCTTTAGCTAGACCATTACTAACCTCAATCAATCTGGCGATTTGGCAGCAGACCTCTTTCCAAATCTGTGCTTGCCTCGATATTTTGCATTGACCGCAGACCACCACTGAGTATGGAAGTGGCCTCCCCCAAACTTGAACAAGACACTCGGAGTTCCATGCCGAGTCCATCTTTTCTTTCTAGCACCCTTGTCAACTGGACGGTTCACATCCAAGCTCGAGATTTGGCTAACAGCAGCATGGTGATTGAATGACACTCTTCATGCTCTGGACTATCATGTTGCTTGATGGCATCATATATGGATATTTTCAGCTCCTCATCGTTCACACGAAAAGTCAGATCGCCTTCCTGCACATCAATTAAAGCACGACCAGTTGCTAGAAAAGGCCGACCCAAGATTAGTGGTTGGTGTTTAAATTCGTGAATGTCTAGAATAACAAAATCGCAGGAAAAACAAAATCCGAATCCTTACCAACACATCTTCAACTATGCCCTTAGGATATGCAATTGACACATCGACCATCATTAATGAAATTGAGGTCTTCTTTAGTTTGCCCGGCTCAAGCGATTGAACACATTTAACGGCATCGATTTATGCTCGCCCGGATCGCATAGAACATTAGGGAAGGTGCGCGGCGATCTCGCACTCAAAGTGAAGCTTCCGGATCCTTCGCTTCGGTGCAACTTTCTCGCAAGATAGCACCGCATTCTTCGAGAGGTTGATCTTGTCAAATTTCCCAACTTTTCTTATTCGCCATGCATCCTTGAGAAATTGACGTGTCCCGGCATATTTCAAGCGCATCAAAAGAGGAAGATTAATGTTCACTTTCGAAGATCTCTTTGAGCGGCGTACTCTCATCATATTTCGCTTTCCTAAAACGCTCGGAAACGGGTCAGTAGGCTTTGGAAACATCGGCTGATCATGCGCTACTCTCTCTCGCGAATCCTCTCTAATCATGCCTCGCGAGGCGCTCTCTCTATCTTGGCTCGCGAATCGCTCGCTGGCAGACTTCGCGACCTTCTGTCGCGATGATTCGTCGCGAGGACATTTCGCGAGGTCTTCTCCGTCTGAACTCGCGTTTCGCGCTCGCGACCATTCCTCGCGATGGTTTGTCGCGAGGTCATCCTTCCTCTCGGGCGAGGCTTTCCTCGCGTGCTGAACTCGCGTTTCTTTCTTGCGATACTCACTCGCAAGGCGAGAATATGGTTCCTCCGTGGTTTGATCTTCTTCCTCCCTTTCGTACTCCGGATGATTTATATATGAAGCTCCACTCCTCAAATAAATTGCATTGCACTGATTTGGAGACATATGATTCTTCGGATTTTGCTCGGTATTACTTGGGAATTGCCCTTGCCTGTGCGTCCCAGCTCTCTCATTGGCCATCTGCCCCACTTGGTTCTCCAACATCTTTAATTGTTTTCCCATGGCTATCACCGTATTATTGATGACGTTGACTGTGCTCTCCAGGGTGTTCATCCTATTCCCAAGCTGCTGGATCTGAATATTTTGCTGAGCCACCATTTGTTGGTGATTCGTTGCTATCTGCTGATTGCTCGTCAACAATTGTTGCATCATATCTTCGAGGCTCGGCTTCTTGGGCTCCACAATCATCCCATTATTTACAGCAAAACCAGGTGGTAATTGCTGAGCATTCTGCGCGTTAGCATAGGAAAAATTTGGGTGATTCCTATTGTTGGGATGATAGGACGGATTTCCACTCTGATTCCCCTGGCCATTACTCCTTTGGTTCAAAAATTGAACCTCCTCGATATTCTGCGTCATGGCCACAGTCATCCGCCTTTTTCCTCGACCATACTCATTCGCAGTTGTGAACTTCTCTAACAAGTCATCATACTTATCATCCAACTCTGCAGCAGCCACTCTTCTGATCGGCTGTCTCTCCATCGGCCACTGATAACTGTTGGATGCCATCTCCTCAATGATTCTCAACGCTTCATCTATTCCTCTATTCAGAAGGCATCCTCCGGCTGACGCATCAACAATTCTTCGGGTGTTAGCATTGAGTCCACTGTAAAACTGTGTTACTTGCTGCTCTGGTGAGAACCCATGTTGTGGACATTTGCGGAGCAGGTTTCTGAATCGCTCCCAGGCTTCAAACAATGACTCATCTCCCAATTGTGAAAAGTGGGAGATCTCAGCTATGATCTTCTGAGCCTTGGCAGGTGGAAAATATTTAGACAGAAATTTTTCACAGAGCTGCTCCCACGTGGTAATCCTCGATCTGTCCAAGCTCTTGAACCACTCTTTCGCTTGACTCCTCAGCGAAAATCCGAACATCCGCATCCGGATGGCATCAGCTGGCACTCCATTCTGCTTGATAGTATCACATATATCAAGGAATGTCTCTAAGTGAGCGTTGGGGTCTTCAGTAACCCCTCCCCCAAACTGCTCCGCTTGTATCATGCTGATGAGGGCAGGCTTTAACTCGAAATTGTTCGCATTGACGTTTGGCCCCCATCCTCCACCTTGGAACTGATCCGTAGGTGGTCTGTACATGTGATTGAGCGGTAAAGGCTGTGCTCGACCACCCATCCGCCCATCGATTATTCAACGCCGGGCGTTGCATTCTTTGCCAAGATCTCCTCCATCTCGGTCATCCGATCATGGCCATGAGGTTGTCTGTCTGCCATCGCTTGTCTCCTTTCTCGGCTTTCTCTCTTATGGGATCTTTCAATCTCAAGATCCAAATGAATAATTTCTTTCCTTTGGGATCTTGTAATCATGCACTGCACAGAGAGATAAAAACCAGATCAGATCCAAGAAGAAACAAAAATAATAATTTCTTTTTTTATTTTAATTTTTTTTTTAAGCGCTAAATTAATAACTACAATCGAGAAAATTATCACTATGCAATCTAAATAGGTCCCGACAGCGCGCTAAATTTGATCGCTATAATTCCTACCAAATAAATGATAGTAAAAGCAAGAAGTATATATATCGTATCCACATGGATCATGCGACTGAGAACACAACAATTTAATTAACACGTAATCTTTATTATTATCCGAGCAACAAAATCAAGAGAGGATATTATAAAACTAGACTCGAGAAAATAAATAAGGAATAAACCGGATATGAAAGATGAACAGGGATGTACTTAACCTAACCGATTCACAATTAACCTATTAATCATTTACCAATTTAATCCGCATTCATATGAAGGATCACTAATGTAACTATAGTTTCGCCGGATGACCTATAGTAGTAGGTTAGCCTAAACTCTATCTCCGTCGGGTCTCAAGAGAAGTAAGCTAATTACCAAAAGCACACAAAGATTTAGCCTCCTCACTTCACCTATCTCCGCGGGTCTCAAGGCAAAAACTGTATTATAAACTCCAGATATCGATTATGCAATTAATTCCGCAGAGACATTAATCACATAACTAGCATGCATAGATATTGATCAGATACCAACACATGAGAATTAAAGCCAAGATTTATAAATCATGAAGGGACGGCAAAACAGTATCAACAGATAAATTATACGAATCTAGTCAGACATACAAACCCCAGGATCAATACGGAATTTAGCTACGCATAATTAAATTATCAAAACAATAAATAAATAAATAAATAAATAAATAAATAAAGCATAAATTGAGATAGATAGATAAAACCGTAGGAATCCAATGAAGAACGATTGTAGCGACTTGAATCAGGAAGATAAGTCGAACTATGAATAAAAGCGGAAACAACGAACACCTAATGAAAATTGAATACTAAAAGCTAGACTATTGAACTTAAATAAGGAAGAGAAAAAAAAGGCAAAGCAAAAAGAATTAAAAACGTTCTGTCAAAATAATAATACTCTCGTGAATGTGTGTGTTCTCAAAAATAAAAGCTGAAGCCTCCTCCTATGCGTGCGCCCCCTCAAATTGTCGCCCAATATGTATATATATAATCCTAGGGCCTCGCAACAAGCTAGCCACCTTTTCTCGCGAAGGAAACTCGCGAAAGTCACAAAAATTTCTGAAATTCCGGCCTCCCTCGCGACCCGGCATCGCGACCACAGGTCGCGATCACGGATCGCGAGGCGTAATCCCTGCGCGCGCGACTTCGCCGTTTCGCTCCGTTCTCTCTCGTCCGAACTCCGAATTGCGATCCGTTTGCGCCTACGGACTCCTATTGAGATGCTCTACAACATAGTATACTTTGCACATCCATCTTTTTCAAATCCATTACGTCATATTCAACATCGTTTTCAAACAGTTCTTCTTCGCACGAGCTCGCGACTGGGCTATTGATTCCTCTCTATCGTGATCTACCTTTTTGACATCAAAACCTATACTAAAATGACATGAAACACACACGGCATAATATCTTCCAAGGTAAACATAAATATATCAAAAGACAGCTCAAAAGATCACTTATCAATTATAAACGAAACAAATATGGCCTTATAAATCAGGTAAAAATGAGGCTTATCAACTCCCCCAAACTTAACCTTTTGTTTGTCCTCAAACAAATCGAACAAAGGAGAGCGATTAAAGATAGGCAAAGAGTCGAACGACAAAACAATAAGCCTCGAGCCATGAGCCATTCAAATGAATCAAATTACAACGTCTTTAATTAAACTCAATACATCATAAACATCATAAGCACAAGCCTTCTCAAACTTGAATCCTCACGACATGGATATATATATAAGAAAACTCAAACACTCAAGCGTATCAAGGAGGATGTGTATACTCTCAAAGTTTAAAACACATGGAATCTACCATAAGCTTGCAAATCGTCTAATTCTCCATTGCTCAAATATGTGCTCAAGAACTAAGATCAAAAAGGTCTTATAAAGGTTATAATGTAGGCTCTTTGGTAAGGTATGATATATTTAGGCTAAGTGACTCATAATCCCATAATGAAAACACCATAAGTATCATAAGACACAATTCCCAAACTTTCACAATTCATTTCAAATCTCTACACCAAAAAGTCATTTTTCTATTAAGAACCTCACACTTATCATATAAGTGATATACTCATCTCAAAGCACTAGCTACTTACCCATTTATGTTCTTTTCACACACGTGTGTCAATCAAATTTTTTTTTTTTTTTATTTGAACTTATATGGGTAAGCAACTATTTTTAATAATCACTTTCTCCTCATTTTTTCTTTCCTTTCTTTTTCTCAACCCTCAATTTCAAGCAATCCAAAAATTACACTAACAACATAACCCAACCCATGGCTATATGAAACAATTAGGTAGGCTCAAACGGGCTCATCAAAGGATAATAAAATAACAGGTTAGTGTTTGGATAGTGTATAGGCTAAGAAAAGAATGCCTAATATCATCTCATAATTCTTAAGCACATCAATGCAACCTCGAAAAAGAACCAGAGCAAGTTCTAGAGAAACACATGTTATTTCAAACTATTCACAGAAAAGAAACAAGATCAAGAATTATGACGATCAAAAGCTCAAGTCTCACAGTTTCAAAGTGTGATCAAGTTCTCAAAGGCTCAATGCTCACAATGGTCATAACATGCTTCGTCTCACAAAATCGCCAATAAATTTTCTAATAAAACAATTCTCATCATCGGCTGCTCGTCACTCAAATCAACCCACAAAAACAGACACAAAACCCAAACACGAAAACCAAAACAAAACAAGCGAAAGAAAGCAAAACAAAACGAAAACAAAACAAAACAAAAGAAAACATTGGGTTACCTCCCAACAAGTGCTAAATTTAAATGTCTTTAGCTAGACCATTACTAACCTCAATCAATCGGCGATTTGGCGTGAGACCTCTTTCCAATGCGTGCTTGCCTCGATATTTTGCATTGACCGCATCACCACCGAGTATGGAAGTGGCCTCCCCAAACTTGAACAAGACACTCGGAGTTCCATGCCGAGTCCATCTTTTCTTTCTAGCACCCTTGTCAACCGGACGGTTCACATCCAAGCTCGAGATTTGGCTAGCGACAGCATGAGTGATTGAATGACACTCTTCATGCTCGGACTATCATGTTGCTTGATGGCATCATATATGGATATTTTCAGCTCCTCATCGTTCACACGAAAAGTCGGATCGCCTTCCCGCATCAATTAAAGCACGACCGGTTGCTAGAAAAGGCCGACCAAGATTAGTGGTTGGTGTTTAAATTCGTGAATGTCTAGAATAACAAAATCGGCGGGAAAAACAAAATCCGAATCCTTACCAACACATCTTCAACTATGCCCTTAGGATATGCAATCGACACATCGACCATCATTAATGAAATTGAGGTCTTCTTTAGTTTGCCCGACTCAGCGATTGAACACATTTAACGGCATCGATTTATGCTCGCCCCGGATCGCATAGAACATTAGGGAAGGTGCGCCCACGATCTCGCACTCAAAGTGAAGCTTCCGGATCCTTCGTCGCTTCGGGCAACTTTCTCGCAAGATAGCACCGCATTCTTGAGAGAGGTTGATCTTGTCAAATTTCCCCAACTTTTTCTTATTCGCCAATGCATCCTTGAAATTTGACGTGTCCGGGCATATTTCGAGCGCATCAAAAGAGAAGATTAATGTTCACTTTCGGAAGATCTCTTTGAAGCGGCGTACTCCTCATCATATTTCGCTTTCCTAAACGCCTGTGAACGGGTCAGAGGCTTTGGAAACATCGGTGATCATGCGCTACTCTCTCGCGAATCCTCTCTAATCATGCCTCGCGAGGCGCTCTCTATCTTGGCTCGCGAATCGCTCATTGGCGACTTCGCGACCTTCCGCCGCGATGATTCGTCGAGGACATTTCGCGAGGTCTTCTCGTCTCGAACTCGCGTTTCGGCCGCGACCATTCCTCGCGATGGTTTGTCGCGAGGTCATCCTTCTCTCGGCGAGGCTTTCCTCGCGTCTTTGAACTCGCGTTTTCTTTGCGATACTCACTGCAAGGCGAGAATATGGTTCCTCCGTGGTTTGATCTTCTTCCTCCCTTTCGCACTCGGATGATTTATATATGAGCTCCTCCTCAAATAAATTGCATTGCACTGATTTGGAGGCATATGATTCTTCGGATTTTGCTCGGTATTACTTGGGAATTGCCCTTGCCTGTGCGTCCCAGCTCTCTCATTGGCCATCTGCCCCACTTGGTTCTCCAACATCTTTAATTGTTTTCCCATGGCTATCACCGTATTATTGATGACGTTGACTGTGCTCTCCAGGGCGTTCATCCTATTCCCAAGCTGCTGGATCTGAATATTTTGCTGAGCCACCATTTGTTGGTGATTCGTTGCTATCTGCTGATTGCTCGTCAACAATTGTTGCATCATATCTTCGAGGCTCGGCTTCTTGGGCTCCACAATCATCCCATTATTTACAGCAAAACCAGGTGGTAATTGCTGAGCATTCTGCGCGTTAGCATAGGAAAAATTTGGGTGATTCCTATTGTTGGGATGATAGGACGGATTTCCACTCTGATTCCCCTGGCCATTACTCCTTTGGTTCAAAAATTGAACCTCCTCGATATTCTGCGTCATGGCCACAGTCATCTGCCCTTTCCTCTCGGCTTCGTACTCCTTCTGCAAAGTTGTGAACTTCTCTAACAAGTCATCATACTTATCATCCAACTCTGCAGACCACTCTTCGATCATTTGTCTCTCATCGACCATCGATAATCGTTGGATGCCATCTCCTCAATGATTCTCAACGCTTCATCTATTCCTCTATTCGAAGGCATCCTCCGGTGACGACGATCAACAATTCTTGGTGTTAGCATTGAGTCCACTGTAAAAGCGTGTTACTTGTCGCTCTGGTGAGAACCCATGTTGTGGACATTTATGAGCGAGTTTACGAATCGCTCCGTGCTTCAAACAATGACTCATCTCCCAATTGTGAAAAGTGGAGATCTCAACTATGATCTTCCGAGCCTCGGCGGTGGAAAATATTTAGGCGAAATTTTTCACGAGTCGCTCCCACGTGGTAATCCTCGATCCGTCCAAGCTCTTGAACCACTCTTTCGCTTGACTCCTCGGTAAAATCCGAACATCCGCATCCGGATGGCATCACCGGTGGCACTCCATTCGCTGATAGTATCACATATATCGCGAATGTCTCTAAGTGGCGTTGGGGTCTTGATAACCCTCCCCAAATCGCTCCGCTTGTATCATCTTGATGAGGCGTGCTTTAACTCGAAATTGTTCGCATTGACGTTTGGCCCCCATCCTCCACCTTGGAACTGATCCGTAGGTGGTCTGTACATGTGATTGAGCGGTAAAGGCTGTGCTCGACCACCCATCTGGCCCATCTGATTATTCAACGCCGGATTGGCGCCGCATTCTTGCCAAGATCTCCTCCATCTCGGCCATCCGATCATGGCCATGAGGTTGTCATGTTCGCCATCGCTGTCTCCTTTCTCGCTCTTATGGGATCTTTCAATCTCAAGATCCAAATGAATAATTTCTTTCCTTTGGGATCTTGTAATCATGCCTTTGCGTAGAGATAAAAACGGATCGGATCGAAGCAACACAAAATAATAATTTCTTTTTTTATAATTTTTTTTTTTAAACGCCTAAATTAATAACTACAATCGAGAAAATTATCACTATGCAATCTAAACAGGTCCCGAACAACGGCTAAAATTTGATCGCTATAATTCCTACCAAATAAATGATAGTAAAACAAAGAAGTATATATATCGTATCCACATGGATGCGACTCGAGAACACAAAGAATTTAATTAACACGAATCTTTATTATTATCCGAGCAACAAAATCAAGAGAGGATATTATAAAACTAGACTCGGAAAATAAATAAGGAATAAACCCGGATATGAAAGATCGACCCTGGGATGTACTTAACCTAACGATTCACACAATTAACCTATTAATCTGCTTACCAATTTAATCCGCATTCATATGAAGGATCACTAATGTAACTATAGTTTCCGTCGGACGACCTATAGTAGTAGGTTAGCCTAAACTCTATCTCCGTCGGTCTCGAGAAGTAAGCTAATTACAAAAGCACACAAAGATTTAGCCTCCTCAGCTCACCTATCTCCGTCGGGTCTCAAGGCAAAAGCGTATTATAAACTCAGGATATCGATTATGCAATTAATTCCGAGACATTAATCACATAACTAGCATGCATAGATATTGATCGAGATATCAACACATGAGAATTAAAGCCAAGATTTATAAATCATGAAGGGACGCAAAACAAGATCAACAGATAAATTATACGAATCTAGTCGAGACATACAAACCCCGGATCAATCTGAATTTAGCTACGCATAATTAAATTATCAAAACAATAAATAAATAAATAAATAAATAAATAAATAAAGCATAAATTGAGATAGATAGATAAAACCGTAGGAATCCATGAAGAACGATTGTAGCGACTTGAATCAGGAAGATAAGTCGAACTATGAATAAAAGCGGAAACAACGAACACCTAATGAAAAATTGAATACTAAAAGCTAGACTATTGAACTTAAATAAGGAAGAGAAAAAAGGCAAAGCAAAAGAATTAAAACGTTCATCAAAATAATAATACTCGTGAATGTGTGTGTTCTCAAAATAAAAGTCAAGCCTCCTCCTATCGTGCGCCCTCAAATTGTCGCCCAATATGTGTATATATAATCCTAGGGCCTCGCAACACGCTAGCCACCTTTTCGCGAAGGAAACTCGCGAAAGTCACAAAATTTCTGAAATTCCGGCCTCCCTCGCGACCCGGCATCGCGACCACATGTCGCGATCACGGATCGCGAGGCGAATCCTCGCGCGACCGCGTTCGCTCCGCTTCTCTCGTCCGAACTCCGAATTGCGATCCGCTTGCGCCTACGGACTCCTATTGAGATGCTCTACAACATAGTATACTTTGCACATCCATCTTTTCAAATCCATTACGTCATATTCAACATCGTTTTCAAACGCTTCTTCTTCGAGCTCGCGATGGCTATTGATTCCTCTCTATCGTGATCTACCTTTTGACATCAAACCTATACTAAAATGACATGAAACACACACGGCATAATATCTTCCAAGGTAAACATAAATATATCAAAAGACACTCAAAGATCACTTATCAATTATAAACGAAACAAATATGGCCTTATAAATCGTGTAAAATGAGGCTTATCGGTGGGGCGAGGTTGAAATATATCCCATCGATTCAATGAATCCATTAACATCGTTGTTAGGTTAGCCATATCCTTGAAGATCTTCTATGACCGTGAAGTTCTCCTCTCCATCAGGAATTCTTATAATGCAAAAAGGAAAAAGGAAAAAAAAAAGAAGAAGTAGATGAATTAACTAAACTAGTTTAGTTCTACTAATACTAGAAAGATGTAACCAAAAGGTTCAAACTTGCATACCTTGAACACACTTTATCCAAAATAAAAATAAAAAAAATGAATTAATTCGAATTAATTAACCCTACTATTAATAGTGATTATCTATTATTTAATTATTAATTGCGGACGTCGCACATTTTTTTTCATTTTTTCAATATAGAGCTGAACTTTTATAGAAAATTGTTTAGTTATACATAGAAACTTAATTCCTTGTGTTTGTCTTTCATATTTTTTGAACTACTTATTTATCATATTAAAAATAGGATTTTTATGATTATAAAATATATTATCTGTAACATAATATTATAAAAAATACTGGTAGTGTAAAAGTTACAAAAATAAGTGTTATGCATAATTTAGTTACTTCATTCATTATATAATCTTGAACCAGACATTCAATTGAAATGATGACAGTTTCTTGAATATTTATCAAATACTGGATATGGAATATGCTAGTATTCATTTTCCTCGGAATATTAATTCCTAAGAATCATCTTCCCAAATAATTTTAATTTCTTACCAACCAAATAAGCCCTAAACGGTGTATCAAATTCATAAAACTCCTTAACAATCTTTGATTTTATAAGATTAAAATCTAAAAGTAATAACATATAACATACCATGTTGTGTGATGAAATAACTTATAATAGGAGTATAAGTTAATTTTGATGAATTTGAGATAAACTATGTCGGGTGGGCTTGAAGCGGGCCCAATTGCCTTTCCTGGGCTGGACTATGAACCTTAGAAAATCCAATATGAGCCCATTTCGTCCCCAATAAATTAGATCCATTTAGCTCATGTAATTTCATACATGGACGGGGCCATAGCAGGCATGTGTCTGATTGGACTTGTTGGTTGATTTAATCCATTTGCAACTCATCTAACTTTAATCAAGGAAAATAGTGTATTATCATGTTCTAGTTTGATCTGTTTATGCAAGAACACAAAATTTACTCGCTTAATTTAATAATAGCACTAGATTTTGCAGCAAGAAGGGGAGGGGGGTGCTTTCAATTGTAATTTAAAAGGAGATGTGATGAGTTAGGATAGTACGTTATGTTACAGACAAATACAATTCTGACTGAACTTCAGGATCATCTTCAAAATTAATGTATCGACGTTTACAAAATAGCAATTTAGTATTTCATCTATTTAACCTTATTACAAATCTAACATCATATCAAATTTTGTGTCCTAAAAAAAAGAAAGCTCTTCCCGAGGGGTGGATCCAAAAGTTGATGATGGGATGGACCGAAAATAAGATTTCGGATATTAAATTTCATAAATCGCTAAAATATTTCTATGTTTTCATAAGTTGTGTTTTATGAGACTTCAATACACAAAATCCATCAAGTTTATATCTATATTTTAATAAAATCTCTTTCAATATAAATCACTAGTGAGCATAAAGAAATCATCTCCCATTTTGTTATGAAGTCTCGTCTTCACATGTTTTATTGTTGAAAAAAAATTGTTCAATTCTAGCAATAGATACAAGCAACTTCAAAATTAGATAATTAGTCTAGTTAACATAAGGTAGTTTAGAAATTTGAAACTTTTGCATCACTATTACATCAAGCTTATAATGTCTTAATTCATACTCTAATGAAACAATGTATAGAGAAATTTTCAGGACGTAATTTTCTTGCAAGCTTTTAAATATCATTACTATTGAATGATTTGAAAAAATTTATAGGATATAAAGTAACATTGAGATAAAACAATTCAACATAGAACAAATTTTTTTTAATTTTTTAATTATTTTGGACTAGGCTAATTTTGAATTGAATTTAATATAATACATAGACGGAAGAAAAAGTTAGGGGCTTGCACTGGGTTGGAGCCCGATGCAGCCCCTATATAGATCCATCAGCCCTCTTCCCCAAAAATCTCCATACCCCATTTCCATGATAAATTTTTAAACATGAAAATGATGTGATCATGTGAAGCGTCAGATGTATAATATGACATATAAGCTAATGGATATTTGGATAACCTACGACATTACGATTACCAAGAATTTGATTTAGATGCCATTTTTTAACTATGAAAATTTAGTCTAATGATAGATTTGAAATAATTAAAATATTATTCTAAAAGTCAATTTAGAATATGATATTCACCCTATATCACTGTTGCTTAATTAAGAGAAAACGGAAATCTCATATATTTTTTTCTCGAACTGGAAGCTAGTACTTCATCCGTCTACCATATATGTTCTTAGTTTTTATTGACACAAGTTTTAGTAAATGCAATGAGTGTAAAGTAAATGGAGAATGAGACCCACATAATAAATATATTATGTGAGTAGAAATATGGGCCATGAGTGATTTTTTTGTAAATATGTAGATTGAGTGTGGATAAAAATATTGACTTTTAGGTGGGATCCATGTCTATAAAAAGAAAGTGAATGAATTTTATGGACATATCTAAATGAAATTAAATGAGCAAATGTCAAGGACGGAGGAATATATCCAAAAAAATGATTTTTTGTCGTAGGTGATGCTTCACATGCACGTTGGAAATAAAAAGACACCTAATATATATATATTGTTAGAAAAAGTCCAACATAATAATAATAATAATAATAATAATAATAATAATAATAATAATAATAATAATAATAATAATAATTGTTGTATAATACTATCCCACATTGATTATGTATGTTATAGAATACTATCCTACATTGGTTATGTACTTAATCTGCCTTAGTATCTTGTATTATATATATGTGCTTTATGCAGTGATGAAAATATAACTACTACTTTTCTCATATATGTCTCTATACTTTTCTCCTACATATCTTTATATTTTATTATTCGAGATGGTATCAGAGCGGGGATGAATCCATCTTTGACCTAATCTACTCGTCGTCATTACCACTCTAGCCGCCACTCGCCTAATCATTATGTTGCCGCCGCGCAACCACTCTACCCTAATCTACCATGCCGTTGCCGTCGTAGCCACTCTGCTTGCTCCGTCGCTACCACTTTGCCTTACAACTTCCATAGGAGTATCAATAGGCTTTGCTCCAAGTAGTCCAGCTCTTTCAGTAAATCTGTAGCATATTTCTACTGAGATAGAGATACTCCAGATTTTCTATGTGCAATTTCAATCCCTAAGAAATACTTAGGACGTCCCAAATCCTTAATAACAAAATGTTGCTGCAAGTATTCCTTAGTATTCTCAATTCCACGAACATCACTTCCAGATATGAATATATCATAACATATACAATGAGAATGACAATACCTGACGCTTAATGTCGCACAAAAACCGAATGATCAAACTTGCATTGCTTAAAACCAATAGTTCCAAGAACACTACTGAACTTATCAAACCACGCCTTGGGACTTTGTTTAAGGCCATAAATTACCTTTTTAAGACAACAAACCTTAGTAGCGTCCTCCGCCTGAGCAATATACCCTGTAGATTGCTCCATAAAGACAGCCGGAGTCAAATCACCACAGAGGAACACATTCTTCAATCAAGCTGATACATAGGCCAGGAAAGATTGACAGCCAATGAGAACATGATTCAGATCGAGTTCATACGAGCTGTGGGTGAGAAAGTCTCAAAGTAATCAATACCATAAGTTTGTGTGTATCCTTTGACCACAAGACGAGCTTTGTATCGATCAATATTACCATCAGCAAGAAATTTGATGGTGAACACCCAACATCAAGTTGTCCCCCGTTCTATTAAGTGTGTTTTTCTTGGTTATTCCAGGAATAAAAAGAGATACCGATGTTTTGACCCTCTTACCACACGTCATTATATATGTGCAGACGTTACTTTCTTTGAGTCTCAGCCTTACTTCTCTCATAGTCAAACTAAACCAACCGACCAATTCGTTCATACTCATTTTCCTATCCCAACATATGTGTCTACTATGCCTTCTGCACCACCATTACAGGTTTATACACGACGTCATTGTTGGATTTGTGTACTGAAAGCAGTTTTGGTTGAGCTTGTATACAATGTTTCCTGTTACCACTATTACAATCTCCTATCTGAAATGAATACTTGATTGCATATATCTGTGTCCCCTTATCTCATATATAAGTTAGATCATACAGTGTGTAGAAGATCATAAAAGTCTGTATGATTGGTCAAGCTTAATGAAATATAAAAGTTTCACAACCGAGACAACTTGAGGACGAGTTGTCGGTATAGGCTGCGGTATAGATAAGTGACTTGACTTGGTTGCTTGTCTATGCCGGTACGCGTCTACGTATTGAAGGATCACAAGAGATGAGTTCTTCTATCCGACCGTCGTGAAGAACCAAGATCTCGGTGACTTACGATGATCTAAACCTCGATAAGGTATTAGATGAGTATGAGTTCTTGACCATCACTTTGACTTGTTATGGGTGAGGGTTATATGTTCTAACCCAATATTCTCCGTATCTCGGGCGGTGGCGGTGGTTGTATGTCATGCTAGTTATCCAGACGAGTCACCGTATCCGCTTAGGATGATGACGCCTCCTTAAGGAGCTCAAAAGGTTTATTGTACTAAACCCCGCAGTTGAGTTAGCTCAAGTACAATAATAAGGTTGAGTGGTACTACTTAAGGAATTAAAGATATTAATTATTTTAAGCAATCGAATGCTATAAATAATTAATGGACGCTCGATATCTTAAATACGGGATTCAGAATGTCTAAGTGCAAGCCCGACTCAACTTCGGTAATAAAGGGTAAGTCAAGATTTATTCTCTAGTGGCATGAATAAATGTTTATAAATTAATTTATGTTCAATGAACATAAGATAATTAATTTATTTGATGTCCATCTTTATTCCTGCATTTGATCCCCTGGCCGCCCATCCAAGCCCGTAAGCTAGGCAAAATCGGCGTCCCTATGCTCTACAAGGCAAGGATTTGATTCTCTTTATCCTATAAGGATATTATTATATTTATGAGATATGCATAGATCCTTTCCATATAGGATTATGGTAATAATCCTTTCCATAAAGGATTATGGTAATTTCCATATTGGATTATGGTAATTTTCATTTGTGATTATGGTAATTTCCATATAGGATTATGGTAATGCATTATAAATATGAGGTAAGAGATTAAATCTAGGTTAATGATTAATAATCATCATCATAATTTCCGAGACTCCCATTGTTCTTGGGAGAGAATTTTCAAAAAGTGTAGAGAGGATAAAGGGTGATTTTTCCAAGCATTCTTCATAGATCGTCCTCACCGACGTTGGAGATTGGGCAACCGGATACAATCCGAAGGTCAAAGCACGAGTCTTGATCCATTCCGCCTCGACAGATTCAAAGGTAAACACGAAAACCCCAACGTGTTGCAATTAATTATATAGGTGCATGCTAGGTATATAATCAATGTATGGTGAATTAAACATCCAAGATAGATCATCGGAGACGGCTAAACATAGTTTTTCCTACAATTGGTATCGAGCACAGGATCGATCTCGGCTCTGTTGGACTAATTCACGCTTGATTATTACGCGCGCAATATATTATTTGTTGAACTCTGCCCTTCATCGTGGCTCGCTTTTATTTTGTCGGATTTTGTTTTTCACCACGAGAAAATCCGTGGTTAGATTAGATTTATTTTCTATAAATCTTATCCGTAAAAGTAAAATGAAGACCAAAGCACCGATCGAGACGACGGAAACGGGTCGCGACGGCGTGCGGGCGACGGCACGCAGCGCGCACGCGCGCGGACGCGCCGCGTGACGGGGTCGAGCCTGCATCCGCTTTTCCACCAATCCTATTTTGACGAGTCCGTCCGTGCCCGCACGCGAGGCTGTTTTAATCCGTCCGCGCCTGCACGCGAGGCCCGTCAAGATTATAAAGATCTGATTTGCAATTCTATGTAATAGATTAGGCAGAAAGTGCGATTCCACGAGTGGGCCACGATGAACGCTTTTATTTTATTTTATCGCTCATCGCATGTCGTGGATGTTTAAATTATGCAAGAGCATGCTATGTATATTTAAATTACGTTGACAAACCTTTAAGTGTTTTCGTAATTGGGTGCGCATAGTAAGCATGCTAGGTTTATCGCGTTTTCAAGCATATTTTAGAATTCTCATGAGCATGTTTTACATGTCGAGTTCTATAGAAAAGCATGCTAGGATTACGTGATCTCGCATGGACAAACCTTTTGAACAAAAAGACTAAGCAAGCAAACCGATAAATTAATTTTAAATTAAAATGTCAAGACCTCCACTTTTTGATCTCTAAACAAAGTGATACGCACTGTGATTAAACGTCCACACGCGTGGCTTGCTTGCACTGTTTATCATAAGTTTGTTAGATGAGATTTCTAAATAAAATATTTTAAATCTATTGAGAAATGGGAGTTTCATGTAAACGCCCACACGCGTGGCTTGCATATGCGATTTTCATAAGTTCTCTAGAGATAGATATAAAATGAGATAACAAAAGAATTTGAATTGGGCGGTATGGTCTTAGTGAGTATGCTAATTCTAAGAATTCGTCATTAAAATGTGGTCATTGCTTAGACATCACCTCAAGTACAACTTCCCACCTAAGTCCCTTCTTGTGATAGTGATGTGGTCTAGTAAGGTCCAATCGTTAATTTCATTTGTCATAAGGATAAGTTGACATGGATTGAAATTAAACGACTAAAAGGTATATTTTAGTCGGTCGAGGGGTTCATGTGTAAACGCCCACACGCGCGGGCTTGCATGTGGGATTCCTTGGGCGATTGGAGGTTTCAATTAATATTGTTTTATCAAAAGGTTACAATAATATTGTTACGAATTATGTGTGATCGTATGCTTATGTGTTAACATTATCGTTTGTATATGTCTCTTACACCAATTATCAATATGTTCGCACAAAATCCGCTATCTCGTCCAAATTTTATCGAGTGGAAACGAAACATGGAATATGTTCTTATCATTGAAGAACACATGTTTGTTCTCACTACTCCTAAACCCGATGCCCTCATCGACGATCGACTAATGAGCAATGAGTCAGCGGACTTTGGAATAAGTCAAACAATACGGCTAAATGCTATATGATGACTACTATGTCCAAAGGCTTGCATACTGCAAAGATCATCGATGGTAGACGCGACCGATATTTGGTCAAGTCTCGAGAGTAAGTTTGGGCGGTCGGATCGGACAGCCTCGCTTCCACACAATGAGAGAAATCTTGGCGTGTAAGATGGAAGAAGGAAGTTCGGTCCATGAACATGTCTCCCACACGACTCATCTCACGGATAGTCTTGATCGGTTGGGAGGTATTGACGGCGGCCAAGGTCGATATCATCCTCAATACACCGCCCAAGTCTTTTGAGAACTACGGCGTGAAAGCGATCATGAGCAAGACCGAGTATACACTTAGTCGGTTGCTCAATGATCTCGTGGCTGCATGAAGGAGTTATGGGCAAAGGAGCATATGCTCTTGCTAGCACATCTAAGGGCCCAAATTTTCCGTTGCAAAATGGAAAATAAAAAGGGCACCAAAGGTGGTAGAGGCAAGGAAATAGTGGGAGTAATGGGAGCAAGAACATGGCTGCCACGGAGGCTGAAGAAGCGAAGGAGAAGGCAAGTGCTTCAAGTGCGGTAAGATCGGGCATTGGAATGCTAAGTGCCCTATGCTCAAGGCTCAAGGTACGCCGCTTGCTTTAGTAACGGAAACATGTTTAACAACTTGTTCTACCCATTCTTGGGTAGTAGACACGGTGCAACCGATCATGTTTGTTACACTTGCGGGGTTCCTGCGACAAGGGAGTCGAGTAATGGCGAGATAACGATCTCCATGGGCAACGCGGCAAAAGTCGAGACCGTTGCGTGGAGATGTTACTTTATGTTTTGAGAGAACAGCTTTAGTTTTAAAAGACGCTTTATATGTGCCGGATTTTCTAGGAACCTTGTTTCTGCTTTCAAACTATTTACTCATGGATATTCTGTTATTTTTGATAGTGGTGTTTCTATCATAAGAAATGACGGTTATCTCGTGTTGGCACTTTATATAATTCGCTTTATACTATTTCGCAAAACATAATACCTATAACTATGTCAGATCTTCATCAAACCCTAGAAAGAGAAAGTTTTCTTCGAAGATGACACCACTTTTCTCTCGGCATCTTAGATTAGGTCACATCAATCTAAATAGGATCCAAAGACCGGCTAAGAATGGAGCGTTGGGTAATCTCACGCCACTCCGCTCCCGGTCCGCGAATCCTATATGAAGGTAAGATGTCGACCGCACCCTTCAAAGCGAAGGGTTATAGAGCCAAAGAAATGTTAGAGTTAGTCCATTCGACTGTGGGACCGATGTCCACACAAGCTAGTGGAGGGTACGAGTATTTTGTCACTTTCATTGACGATTACTCAAGGTACGGATACGTATACCTGCTTCACCGCAAGTCTGAATGCTTTGAGAAATTCAAAGAGTTTAAGGTGGAAGTGGAGACGAAGCTAGGTAAAAGTATCAAGTCACTGCGGTCTGATCACGGTGGCGAATATCTCAAGAACGAGTTTATGGACTATCTAGTGAAGTGTGGGATTACCTCCAACAAGATTTCACCGGTCACACCACAAAGAAAATGGTGTGTCGAGCGAAGAAATACGACTCTTTGGAAATGGTTAGATCAATGATGAGCTATGCAACATTGCCTATTTCACATGGGGGTATGCCTTAGAAACGACGCATACTTGCTAAATCTAGTACCTTCCAAGTCATCGAAAAAGACCCTTTCGAGTTGTGGTTTGGTATGAAGCCTAGTTTAAGCCACATAAGGATATGGGCATCCAAAGACATGTGTTGAACAAGAAGGCGACAAGTTGGAGGTTAGATCCGACGCAAGATCGCTTTTATTGGTTATCCTAGAGGAACGAAGGTGGTTTATTCTATAGTCCTAAGGATCGAAGGTCATTATTAAGACTAATGCCCGATTCTTAGAAGAGGATTATATGAAAATCATAAATCCAAGTTGAAATCATTCTTCAAGAATTAGAAGATGATCGTATTCCACCACCGATTAGGCCAAAGGTGCGAGATGTCGGTGTCTAGTGGGAGGATCGACACCGATACTTTAAGAAATTGAAGTGGGTCGAGTTCCACTTTGAGATACCGACTGCATGCAAGTGGTACCTACCCACCAAGTTGTGCAAGATAGAGAACCACAAGTTATCGCACCCACTGTTGCCATTGTGCCTGTAGAACCTCGTCGTAGTGGGAGGTTGTTCGTCAACCCGAGCGATTTATGTTCGTGGGAGAATATTCGGATTTAGTCCTGTGAAACGAACAGCAATAATCACCCATGGACATACAAGGAGGCTATACAAGACATTCATGCAAGATCATGGCACACCGCTATGGACTTAGAAATGAGTCCATAACGGCTATGGATTTATATGAAAGACACCTCTACCGGATGGCAAGGAAGCCATAGGTAGTAAGTGGATATACAAGAGGAAGAGAGATTCCGATGGAGAGGTTTCGCTTTTAAAGCCGTGCTTGTGGCGAAAGGGTACACTCGATTGAGGGCATCGATTTCGATGAGACCTTTTCGCTCAGTAGCAATGCTCAAGTCCATCGTAATTCTTCTAGCCATAGCAGCCCACTCAACCTGTAGTATAACTCTTATCATAAAGGATCGCTTATAACGAAGTCATCAAAAGACTTGGGCAAAGTGTTGATGATCATATCGATTCGACTACGCCATCAATATATCCTCCAACCAATTCGAAGCCTCCAAGAGATTAATCATTTGCTCTACATGGTTATGCACCGAATCGCTTCCTTCATTGAACTCGACATTATTGATTTTGTCAAATTATGATAAGCGATTATCGTCCGACTCTCATACAATTTCATAAGACTTAGCCATATCGTGGTCGCATCTTCCATCTCTTGATGCTGGAGTTGCAGGGACTCGCACATGGTGACCAAAGAAGGCACTTTGCCATTCTATTTGATTTGTCCCATTTCTCGTGCTCCTTGCGCCCTCATCGAGATGAATTGTCTAGAGGCTTGGGACGGGGTGTTGTGAGTACAAATAGATTTTCTTCCGCAAGAAGAACATTCTCAATGTTTCGCTTCCACTCGATAAAATTTAGACCGATAAGGGATTTTATGCGAGCATATTGATAATCGATGTAAGAGACATATCCAAACGATAATGTAAACACATAAGCATACGATCGCACATAATTACGTAATAATAATATTGTAACCTTGATAAAACAATATTAATTGAAACCTCCAATCGCCCAAGGAATCCCACATGCAAGCCACGCGTGATCGCGTTTACACATGAACCCCCGACTGCACTAAAATATACCTTTAGTCGCTTAATTTCAATCCATGTCAACTTATCCTTATGACAAATGAAATTAACGATTGGACCTTTCTGACCACATCACTATCGCAAGAAGGACTTCATGAAGTTGTACTTGAGGTGATGTCTAAGCAATGACCACAATTTTAACAAAGAAATGAATTCTTAGAATCGCATACTCACTCGGACCATACCGCTTCAATTCAAATTCTTTTGTTATCTCATTTTATATCTATCTCTAGAGAACTTATGAAAATCGCACATGCAAGCCACGCGTGTGGACGCTTACATGAAACTCCCACTTCTCAATAGATTTAAAATGTTTTATTTAGAAATCTCATCTAACAAACTTATGATAAACAAAGCAAGCAAGACACGCGTGTGGATTTACATCACAAGCAAGGCCTCACTTTGTTTAGAGATCAAAAGTGGAGGTCTCGACATTTTAATTTTAAAATTAATTTGTCGGGTTGCTTGCTTAGTCTTTTGTTCAAAAGGTTTGTCCATGCAGATCACGTAATCCAAGCATGCTTGTTCATAGAACTCAACATGTAAAACATGCTCGCAGTAATTCTAAAATATGCTTGAAAACGCGATAAACCTAGCATGCTTACTATGCGCATCCAATTACGAAAACACGTAAAGGTTTTTCAACGTAATTTAAACATACATAGCATGCTATCGCATTATATAAACATCCACGACATGCAATGAACGATAAAATAAAATAAAAACGCTCATCGTGGCCCACTCGTGGAATCGCACTTTCCGCCTAATCTATTACATAGAATTGCAAAGCACGATCTTTATAATCTTCGAACGGCCTCGCGTGCACGGCACGGACCGGATTCAAAAACGGCCTCGCGTGCACGGCACGCCAAAAACAGATTCGGCCGAAAACGGATCCGGGCTCGGCCCGAATCCACGCCGGCGCGTCGCGAAGCGCCGTGCGCCGGCGACCCGTTTTCCCGCCGCCTCGATCCGGCCGCTTAGTCTTCGCTTTACTTTTACGTATAAGATTTACGTAAAATAAATCTAATCTAACCACGGATTTTCTCGTGGTGAAAACAAAATCCGACAAAATAAAAACGAGCCACGATGAACGATGATTCAACAATTAATATATTGCGCCGTAATAATCAAACGTGAATTAATCCAACAGAGCCAAGATATCGATCCCGTGCTCGATACCAATGTAGGGAAAACTATGTTTTAGCCTCGCCCGGGATCTATCTTGGATGTTTAATTCACCATACATTGATAATATATACCTAGCATGCACCTATATAATTAATTGCAACACGCTGGGGTTTTCGTGTTTACCTTTGAATGCCGAGGTGGATCGGAAGAACGGATCGAGACTCGTGCTTTGATCTTCTGGACTGTATCCCGGTTGCCCAATCTCCAACGTCGAGTGAGGACGATCTATGGAGAATGCTTCGGAAAATCACCCAATGCACTTATGGAACAATTTTCGAGAACCTCACAACACTAGAGGTGGACGAAAATTTGATGTTCAATAATAAGGATTAACTTTGATTCTATCTCTTACCTCATATTTATAATGCATTACCATAATCCTATATGGAAATTACCATAATCCCATATGGAAATTACCATAATCCTTTATGGAAATGATTATTACCATAATCCTATATGGAAATGATCTATGCATATCCCATAAATATAATAATATCCTTATAGGATAAAGAGAATCAAATCCTTTCCATAAGAGCATGATGGTGGGCGATTTTCTTGAGCTCACGGGCTGGATGGGCCAGCCAGGATCAAATGCAAGGAATAAAGATGGGCCTCAAATAAATTAATTATCTTATGTTCAAATTTAACATAAATTAATTTATAAACATTTATTCATGCCACTAGAGAATAAATGCCGACTTACTCCTTTATTACCAAGTTGAGTCGGGCTTGCACTTGTACATTACGAATCTCCGTATTTAAGATATCGAACGTCCATTAATTATTTATAGCATTCGATGTTGGATTTGTATACCGAAAGCGCTTTGGTTGAGCTTGATAAAATGTT
Organism: Salvia rosmarinus; assembly: GCA_036937905.1. Lineage (NCBI taxonomy): Eukaryota > Viridiplantae > Streptophyta > Magnoliopsida > Lamiales > Lamiaceae > Salvia > Salvia rosmarinus. The sequence goes on along the minus strand of CM072816.1, from coordinate 19,379,486 downwards.
TCGTTACCACTATTACAATCTCCTATCCGATTTGAATACTTGATCGCATATATCCGTGTCCCTTATCTCATATAAGTTAGATCATACAGGTGTAGAAGATCACGTAAGTCTCGTATGATTGGTCAAGCTTAATGAGATATAAAAAGTTTCACACCGAGACGACTTAAGGACGAGTTGTCGGTTTAGGCACAGATAGATAAGAAGTGACTTGACTTAGTTGCTTGTCTATGCTGCACGCCTCGACGTATTGAAGGATCACAGTGAGATGTGTTCTTCTTCGACCGTCGTGAAGAACCAAGATCTCGGTGACTTACGATGATCTAAACCTCGATAAGGTATTAGGTGAGTATGAGTTCTTGACCATCACTTTGACTTGTTATGAGTGAGGGTTATATGTTCTAACCCAAGATTCTCCGCATCTTGGGTGGTGGCGTGTCAGATGTCACGCTAGTTATCTCAGACGAGTCACCGTATCCGCTAGGATGATGACGCCCTTAAGGAGCTCAAAGGTTTATTGTACTAAACCCCGCAGTTGAGTTAGCTCAAGTACAATAATAAGGTTGAGTGGTACTACTTAAGGATATGAAGTTATTAATCGCTTTAAGCGATCGATTGCTATAAATGATTAATGGACGCTCGATATCTTAAATACGGGATTCAGAATGTCTAAGTGCAAGCCCGACTCAACTTCGGTAATAAAGGGTAAGTCAAGATTTATTCTCTAGTGGCATGAATAAATGTTTATAAATTAATTTATGTTCGGTCGAACATAAGATAATTAATTTATTTGAGGCCCATCTTTATTCCTTGCATTTGATCCTCGGTCGGCCCATCCAGCCCGTAGCATCGAGGAAATCGGCGCCTATAGCTCTCAAAGGTAAGATTTTATTCTCTTTATCCCACAAGGATATTATTATATTTATGGTATATGCATAGATCCTTTCCATATGAGATTATGGTAATAATCCCGAGTATGGAAATAATCCCGATAGTATGGAAATAATCCTAAGATTATGGTAATATTCCATATAGGATTATGGTAATTTCCATATAGGATTATGGTAATTTCCATATGGGATTAAGGTAGTGCATTATAAATATAAGGTATGAGATAAAGTCTAGTTAATGCTCACATATTGAGAACAAGATTTTCGGCCATCTCATATAGCTTGAGAGAGAAAATTTTCGAGAGTATTATCAAGAGAGCTCGGTGATTTTCCGTGTATTCTCCATAGATCGTCCTCACTCGACGTTGGAGATTGGGCAACCGGATACATCCGTAAGGTCAAAGCACGAGTCCGATCCATTCGATCCATTCATCTCGCTCCATCGACCTCTTCGATCCAAAGGTAAACACGTGAAAACCCTACGTGTTGCGATTTAATTATATAGACGCATGCTAGGTTTATAATCAATGTATGGTGAATTAAACACCCAAGATAGATCCTCGGGCAGGGTTAACATACGCTTTCCTACATCCGATCGCTAAAATAATTAATATCTTTAATTCCTTAAGTAGTACCATTCAACTTTATTATTGTACTTGAGCTAACTCAACTGCGGGGTTTAGTACAATAAACCTTTCAACTCTTTAAGGGGCGCCATCATCCTAAACGGATACGGTGACTCGACATGTATAACTAGCATGACATACAAGCACTGCCACCACCCAAGATGCGGAGAATATTGGGTTAGAACATATAACCCTCACCCATAATAAGTCAAAGTGATGGTCAGCAACTCATACTCATCTAATACCTTATCGAGGTTTAGATCATCGTAAGTCACCGAGATCTTGGTTCTTCACGACGGTCAGATAGAAGAACTCATCTCACTGTGATTCTTCAATACGTCCGAGACGCATCAAAGATAGACAAGCAACCAAGTCAAGTCACTTCTTATCTATACCGCACTTATACCGACAACTCGTCCTCAAGTTGTCTCACCAGAAACTTTTATATCTCATTAAGCTTCGACCAATCATAAAGACTTCTATGATCTTCTACACATCGTATGATCTAACTTATATATGAGATAAGGGACACGATATATGCAATCAAGTATTCATTTCGGATAGGAGATTGTAATAGTGGTAATGAAACATTGTATACAAGCTCAACCAAACCGCTTCAAGATACAAATCCAACATATGGTTCAAGAACTACCTCATGGATCTAGACGTGGTACCGGTTTGCCCAATAGTATCATGGTTTATCGTGATAACTCGGGTGCAATGGCAAACTCGGCGAACCACGGATCCACAAGGCAACCAAACACATAGAGAGAAAGTACCATGTCATACGAGAAAAGTTAGACGAGGGGCGTGCCGATTGCAAAGATTGATACGACGGATAACCTAGCGGATCCATTCACGAAAGCCTGCCGCTATAAGTCTACGTTGGGCACGTTAGAGGACTTGAATTGCGCTAGATGGCACCCGCTAAAGCCTGCCGCAATAAGTCTACGTCGGGGACGTTAGAGGACTTGAATTGCGCTAGATGGCACCCACTTAGAAAGGAAACTTTTGTATAAGTGGGAGAAGCAAAGTGATTGTTTTGTTTGTAATAGCTAGTAGAGAGACACATTGTATACTAAAAGTTTGCTTTAGTATAAGTGGGAGATTGTTGGATTGTATAACGAAAGCGCTTTTGGTTGAGCTTGTATACAATGTTTCCTCGTTACCACTATTACAATCTCCTATCCGAAATGAATTTTGATTGCATATATCCGTGTCCCCTTATCTCATATATAAGTTAGATCATACAAGGTGTAGAAGATCATAAAAGTCCGTATGATTGGTCAAGCTTAATGAAATATAAAAGTTTCACACCGAGACAACTTGAGGACGAGTTGTCGGATAGTGTCATGCATATGATAAGTGACTGACTTGGTTGCTTGTCTATACCGGCACGCCTCTAACGTATCAAGGATCACGAGTGAGATGAGTTCTTCTATCCGACCGTCGTGAAGAACCAATATCTCGGTGACTTACGATGATCTAAACCTCGATAAGGTATTAGATGAGTATGAGTTGTCGACCATCACTTTGACTTGTTATGGGTGAGGGTTATATGTTCTAACCCAATATTCTCCGCGATCTTGGCGGTGGCGTGTTGTATGTCATGCTAGTTATCTCAGACGAGTCACCGTATCCGCTTAGATGATGACGCCTCCTTAAGGAGCTCAAAAGGTTTATTGTACTAAACTCGCAGTTGAGTTAGCTCAAGTACAATAATAAGGTTGAGTGGTACTACTTAAGGAATTAAAGATATTAATTATTTTAAGCAATGTAATGCTATAAATAATTAATGGACGCTCGATATCTTAAATACGGGATTCGTAATGTCTAAGTGCAAGCCCGACTCAACTTCGATAATAAATGGGTAAGTCAAGATTTATTCTCTAGTGGCATGAATAAATGTTTATAAATTAATTTATGTTCGGTGAACATAAGATAATTAATTTGTTTAAGGCCCATCTTTATTCCTTGCATTTGATCCCTGGGCTGGCCCATCCAGGCCCGTAAGCTAGGCAAAATCGGTGCCCCTATGCTCTACAAGGCAAGGATTTGATTCTCTTTATCCTATAAGGATATTATTATATTTATGGGATATGCATAGATCCTTTCCATATAGGATTATGGTAATAATCCTTTCCATAAAGGATTATGGTAATTTCCATATGTGATTATGGTAATTTCTATATAGGATTATGGTAATGCATTATAAATATGAGGTAAGAGATTAAATCTAGGTTAATGATTAATAATCATCATCATAATTTTCGAGACTCCCATTGTTCTTGGGAGAGAATTTTCAAAAAGTGTAGAGAGGATAAAGGGTGATTTTTCCAAGCATTCTCCATAGATCGTCCTCACTCGACGCGTTGGAGATTGGGCAACCGGATACAAATCCGTAAGGTCAAAGCACGAGTCTCGATCCATTCCGCCTCGACAGATTCAAAGGTAAACACGAAAACCCCAACGTGTTGCAATTAATTATATAGGTGCATGCTAGGTATATAATCAATGTATGGTGAATTAAACATCCAAGATAGATCCTCGGGAGAGGGCTAAACATAGTTTTTTCCTACAGTCATCGGCCCGCAGCAGCCCGAGCCACTGCCTCCGAAATAGCACCACACAAAACCCAAGAAATAGTCCTAGAAAGCAGACACAGTGAGTCTCATGTCCACTGCCATTGTCATCTTCGCCTCCAGCTTCTGAAAGTCCACTTACCACTGATGAATTACCCATAGTTGTTCGCAAAGGTAAACGTACTTGTACCACTAAACACCCCATGTCTAATCATGTTTTCTTTGCTCGTTTGAGTTCTCCTTTTCGTGCCTTTGCTCTTTCTCTTTTGTCTACAGTGATTCCAACTTCTTACCGAGAGGCACTCAAACACCCTTTATGGCGTGCCGCTATGGATGAGAAGATGCGTGCTCTTTTGAGTCGTGGTATTTGAGTATTGGTGGCTGCCCCTCCTTCGGTAGATATTGTATCATGTTGTTGGGTGTTCACTATTAAATTTCTTGCTGATTGTAATATCGATCGATACAAAGCTCGTCTTGTAGCCAAATGGTACACACAAACTTATGGTATTGACAACTTTGAGACATTCCCATCCACTGCTCGTATGAACTCGATATAAATCCCGTTCTCCTTGGTTGTCAATCTTTGCTGGCCTATGTATCAGCTTGATGTGAAGAATGCTTTCATATATGGTGATTTGACTTTGACTGTCTTTATGGAGCAATCTCCAGGGTATGTTGCTCAAGGGATGCTACTAATGTTTGTTGTCTTAAAATATAATTTATGGCCTTAAACAAAGTCCGAAGACGTAGATTGATAAGTTCAGCAGTGTTCTTGGAACTATAGATTTTAAGCAATACAAGTCTGATCATTCGGTTTTTGTGCGACATCAAGCGTCAGGTATTGTTATTCTCATTGTATATGTTGATGATATACTCATATTTGGAAGTGATGTTTGTGGAATTGAGGATACTAAGGAACACTTGCAGCAATATTTTGTTATTAAGGATTTGGGGCGTCCTAAGTATTTATTAAGGATTCAAATTGCACACAGCAAATCTGGAGTTTCTCTATCTCAGCAGAAGTATGCTACAGATTTACTGAAAGGAACTGGAATACTTGGAGCAAAGCCTGTTGATACTCCTATGGAAGTTGATCCAAGTGTTTGGGATGACAGTGGAGATTTCTTGGAGAATAAAGCTAAGTATAGACGTCTTGTTGAAAAACTTATCTACTTGACAATAACAAGGCCCGCATTTCCTTTCTTTGGGTTTAGTCAATGCTTTCTAGATAGGCCTAAGCAAGTTCACTGGGATGCTGATATTCAAATTCTTTAATATATCAAGAAATCTCCGAGGAAATGATTGTTATTTAAGAAGAATAGTCATCTAAATATTGAAGGATATTCTTTTGTTGATTATGCTGGTTCTAAGTCTGATAGAAAGTCTACTTCTGGATATTGCACCTTCTTAGGAGGAAACCTGGTAACCCGACGAAGTAAGAAACAACATATTGTTGTGAGATCTTCTACCGAGATCGAGTATAGAGCTATGGCTCATACTGCTACTGAGATTATCGGAGTTAAGAATTTTCTTGGGGAATTGGGATTCACTTTCAATGAACCTATGTATTGTGATAACCAAGCAGCTATCTATATTGCAAATAATCTGATATTTCACGAGATGACTAAACATATTGAGGTTGATTGCCATTTCATTCGAGAGTGTGTTTTGAATCAGACGATTACTACTCCTTTCACTTCGTCATCTAACCAGATTGTTCATATTTTCACAAAACCGTTGGCCACGAAACGTTTCTCAGAATTTTGTACCAAGCTAGACATGATCGATATATATGCTCCAGCTTGAGGGGGAAGTGCTGTAGAATACTATCCCACATTGGTTATGTATCCAATCTGCCTTAGTATGTTGTATTATATATAGGTGCTTTATGCAGTGATGAAAATATAACAACTACTTTTTTCCTACATGTCTCTATATTTTTCTCCTACATATCTGATATCTTTATATTTTATTGTTCGACAATAATAATAATAATAATAATAATAATTATTATTATTATTATTAATGTATTATTATTATGATTATGATTATTATAATTATTATTTTTATTTATAATAATAATAATAATAATTATTATTATTATTATTGAAAAAAGTTTATTCCATTTGTAGAACCAAATATAGGAAAAGAAAATCATTCCCTTTGTGATAGTGAATCAAACAAATTGACAATTTGAGAATCATTTTTCATTTCCTTACCTTTCCCTTTGTTGATTATATAGGGATGAGTTCTCTTGCAGAAACCATCTGGAATATTGATTTTCTCATGATCTACGACTATCATAAGAATTGAAATATTGTTGATGAATTGTATGATCCGTGAAAGAGTTTGCATGGCTTGTTGAGATATAAGCTATGGCTGATAAACATCGATGTTTGTTCACGCGAAGCTCGCTTTTCTCACGCCAAGGAAGATGCATGAGACGCTCACGCGAAGCTCGGTTGTTAGTGTTACTCACGCGAATTAGAACCCTTCTCCACTATTCGCTGCAGATCTTGCGCCAACACCTGCATGCGCGACGCCCATACTTGGGAAAAAGAGAGGGACCAGACCCCTGCAGGGTTTGCCTTTCCTCAGACTTGCAAAAACCAACCTCCTTCGTTGTTTTCAAATTAAAATTAAAAATAAAAATTGGTGACTGACCAAGTTCTCTTTTTAAAAACTCACCATATGGTCATATTTTTCAACCAATGGAATGGAGAAACTTGTCTTCATCCCATTGGTTCATTACATTTTTATTGATTCTTTTTATGTTTTTTCTTTTATTTTGTCTTTTCTATTTACTTTTATTACAAGTTCAATAAGCAAAAAATAGTCGATTTACATAAAAACTGGCTACTATTTATATATTCTATCAGTTGTGGCTTAATTTATCTTTGTATAATATCTGACATTGAGCTAATTAAAACATGTTATGTGTGTGTATATATATATATATATATATTTGTTAGATCAACAGGTGATATTCTTATCATTATTATTATTCAATAGTGACTAGCTAGAATGACTAATCTCTATTGTCAAAGGATTTTTCTAACCAGGTTCCATCTGCAAACGTTGGACGTCCCATAAATAATGGTTGCCTAAAATCAACACTCAATTCTTTCATTCTTAGTTTTGATCATTCTGCACTCTTGGAATCAATTATATATGGCTTTTCCATTTTCGTATGAGAAGTTGGGTGCAAGAAATGTGTGCATATTCCTGCTCGTTTTAGGCCTTTCTACATATTTGGTCTTCGTTTCCCTTCCCAATCACTACCCCAAATCCAAATTCTTTTCGCCGGGGCTTCTAGCCACAGAGCCGCCCCCGACGAATCTCAGCCACGTCCTTTTCGGGCTTCTCGGGTCGGAGAAGGCGTGGCATGGTAGGCGACACTACATAGAGTCGTGGTGGAGGCCGAACGTGACACGTGGAGTTTTGTACTTGGATGAAGCCCCAAGAGGGGAGCTCGTGCCGTGGTCCCACGCGTCGCCCCCTTATAGGGTTTCGGACGACCTAAGGAAGTTGTTGCAAGAGAGCAGGGCACGAGCCCCCGTGATGATCCGCATGGTTCACGGGATCATGGAGGTGGTGAGGGAGATGGGCGACGCCAACCTTAGATGGGTCGTGATGGGGGACGATGACACCATTTTCTTTGTAGAGAACATGGTCGATGTTCTTGCTGAATTCGATCATAACAAGTACTATTATCTTGGTGGCCAATCGGAATTTGTGATGTCGAATTATTGGTTCTCGTTTAGCCAAGGTTTTGGAGGGGCTGGGTTCATGTTGAGCTACCCTCTTGCTAGAGCTCTTGCAAATGATATGGAGAATTGTCTAAGGCGACATGCTCAGTTGAATTCAGCTGATACGATTACTATGTCTTGCATTGCTGATATTGGTGTCAATCTCTCTCCCCAAAAGGGAATTCATGAGGTACTCTCTCTCTCTCTCTCTCGTGTTGCTTCCTCATAATATGTGTATGGGAGTCCAGAAAGAATCTTCTATCGCAGGATTAACTTCTCATACTGCGTGTTAATGGAAATTCATGAAACTGATAAGAATTTGTATATATGGAAAATAATTAAGAATTCCCATAGCATAATTTGGTCAAGTGTTCGAACTTTTACACAATAGAGGATTCAACTATATCTCATAATGCAATAATAGTTGGTACTTATCAAGTTGCGTACACTCTATGTGTAGGATAATGTTGCGTTAAGTACACTATATGTAGGATACTTTTTCTTGCGTTTCGGGTAAACACATAATATTTGAATATTCTATTCCATTCTCTCTATTTAATTAGTTCATACATATAATTTGTATTTATATTATTTGAAGTATTTAATTTTTCATATATCGAGATTATCAGAATACAGAGCTAAAATAATTATTACTATTATTTGTATTTACATTATTTTTAGAATTTAGTTTTAGTGTGTAGGAAACATAGTTTGGGTAGGTGTGAGTAGGGGTGGCAATTCGTGAGTGTCGAGTCGACACGATATCGACACGACATGATAAAGTCAAACACGAACACGACCCGTTAAGGATATGTCCGACACGAACACGAACACGAACACGAACATGAATATGACACGATTTTTTTCGTGTTGACACGAAACGATAACGACACGACACGAAACGAGAAATTCAAATTAAAACTAGAAAATAAATTAATAAAAGAAATAAAAATATATAAAATTAAATTAAATTAATATTAAATATTTATAAATATTATCGAATTATATGAAAACGACACGATTCGACACGAACACGAATGCAACACGAAAATTATCGTGTTACACGAACACGACACGGATCCGACACGAACACGACACGAAATTATCGTGTCCTTATCGTGTCGACACGATAAGGCTGAACACTAACCCGTTAATTTCGTGCGTGTTCGTGTCGTGTTCTCGTGTCGTGGCAAAAATTGTCAGCCCTAGGTGTGAGGTGGAGGTAGGTGGGATGAATGGTCTCTTTCTTTTGCCAATGTTTTTTTTTGTCATTAAATACAGAAATTTTAAAGGCACACGTCGCGTGACTCGAATCGGCACCTTTGACCTCGCAGCGTTAACCACTCTACCACTAGGCCACCACACGCACACAATCTTTTGCCAATGTTGATGTGTTACATATATACTAACCGAATCGGCCTCTACATTTTTGTACCACTTGCATCTATTATAAAATATTAAAAACTTACAAAAATTCCAATTATAAAATAATAAATATTTGTAGAATGAGTCTAAGAGGGTGTTTGGCTAAGCTTATTTTAAAAAGCTTATAAGTTCCAACAACTTATAAGATATGATGTATTAAGAGCTTATAAGATGTTAAAGTGTTTGGACAACAAGGGTAAATATGAAAATAAAAAAAAAATATCAGAGTTATTTTTGTAATTTTATTGTAATTTATCAGATCATTAAAAAATAAGTTAGGTTTTAGAGCTTTTTTTAATGGAGCTTATAAGCTCTTAGAGCTTATTTTGAAAACTTATAAGTTCTCTACCAACTTAATTTGCCAAACACATTGATTGAGCTTATAAGCTCTTAAACAGCTTATAAGCTATTTTAAAGAGCTTATAAGCTCAGCCAAACACCCCCTAAGTTGAACATGCTATGAAATATAAGCTTATTACTCACTCCAAAATATTTAATTTCATACTCGTCTCATATCATAATTTCATTGAGGTCTATCTACTCTACCTTAGATAATCAGGACTAGGAAATGTGATGAATTTATTAATGGATGTATGAGGTCAAAACCTTTATATAAGAAAAAAATCACCTAAGGAATATAGAAGTCTAAGGGATATAATCACCTTAAAGAATAACCTTTATATTAGGGATATATTCTAAGGGATCAGTACATCAATCTTTTAAAGAATAAAAAAAGAATGGGGGAACTGTGCTCAAATCCACTTCCAAGAATTAGTTCTAATTCCATTAAAAATCTTCAATAAAACGGGGTTAATATTCTTGATCAAGATCATGTCATTCCTTGATTTCCAAAGCTTCCAACAAACACATTATCAAATTAAACAAAAAAAATTGCATTTTATGTAACAGCAAGTCCAAGGTTCTAATGGTTTTAGCACATAATTTCGTTTACAGTTTATTGGACTGCATGTTACGTGACAGCAACTCCGAGGTTGACCTTCTTACTCATTCTATAATTAATTAATTGAACAAATTATTAAAAATGTCGGACTAAAAGACTCTTTATGAAAGGATTATCACTACAAATGACTAAATTAATTAAAGTAACATAGTGGATAAATTGAATAAACTAAGCCATTTAGTTGGGTCAATAAATATTGATAGCGCCACCTAACATTGTTTAATATTTGATGCCAATATCTCTTAATTTTTTTGGCATATGATCCCGACATTGGCTATGTGAGGAAACCGTGTATATCCTTTTGTTATTATGACCTTGTAAAAGTTAAACAAGTAATGTAATGATATTATATAATACAAAAATTCATACGAAGACGTATAATTATTATTAAGAAAAGTGTCGAATATATTAAAAACAAATGACAATTTCCACCGTATGGACGTGCACAAAAGTCTGGAGAACTTGAGGAACATGATATGTGAATATCTGATTCTTAATTAACATTTTCATTGCAAATACATCATGACATCATGATAGGGCATGTGATATTCTAATATAATATCATATTTAATTCATATTACATTATCAGGGTAGTTGGTTTGGTGAATGAGATAAATAAAATTGATAGAATCGAATAGGTTGTGATTATTTTGATTATTTAGTCTTGTGTTTGGATTGTTTAATTGTGGTGCATGATAAATTGAAGGATTATGACTAAAATGTAATATAATACAAAAATTTTCCTTTTAATTTATTTTCCTTCAATTTTCAATTACATGAAAGCATAATATTATCTATTATTATTGTTAATCCTCCAAAATAATTAAATTAAATTAATCGAATTAAAAAAATTTAAAACTAAAATTAATTAAATAATTTAATAAGTTAAAAAAATATTAATTCAATCTTAATTAATTTAAAAGCCCATTTTTGAAAAGATTAAAACCATGGGCCCAAATAAAACAAAACAAAAAAATACCTCAATTTTTTTTGGCCCATCTCTTCAATATCTTTCTCTCTTGTCACTCTCTTCCCCGCTATCTCCTGATTCTCTCTCTCTCAAACCCTTATTCAAAAGCTTTTTCCCTCCATCTCTCTTCTTGGGCCGCCGACAAGCCCCGCCGTTGGGCGCATTTCTCCCTCTGATCTATCTTCTCCTCTCACCCTCCCTTCTCACACTCTCTAAATTTTCCTACTAGAAAGCTCGCCTAACCACCCGTCGCCAGGGCCAACGGCGACATACGCCCCGCATTCGCTGCCTTTCTCCTTCTCTCAGACGGATAGCAGCGACAAAGCCATCGCCGCCCATCGCCTCCACCTCGGCCCAACTGCAACATTGTGCCCATCTCACGACCCTTTTCCACTTCTATCCGTACGAGCGACAACAGAAAGCCGCCATTGTCGCCCTCTCTCTCTTTCTCCAGTCAGCGCCATCTCCGTGGTAATGCCAACAACGTCGGCCGCCTCTAGCACCATCCACGCTCCGTCCCCTCTCTCTCACGGGCGAACACCGGAAGTCGTGGCTCCATCACCTGTTTTCCGTTGTTTCTCTACACCGCCGCTATAGCTGGCAAAGTAACGGACGAGCGAGCTCGGGCCCTTCGGGCATTTACATTTCTCGGGCCGGGCCGGATCCATCCGAAAATTTTCGAGCCTAAAAAATATGAAGCCCAAACTAGCCCCAGACGGGCTTTCCGGAGTGTGGGCTTTTTATAGATCATTTTTCTAATTTTTTAACATATAAAATTAATATTTTTAACTGTAAAAAAATAAATAATTATATAAAATATAATTAATATTATTTAAAAATTATAAATATGTATATTAAATAATATTATAAAAATGTATATTTAATAGAATATTGGGTGAGCTTTTTTAGCTCGTAACCCCCGACTTTTTTGGACCGAAGTCCGGTAGGCCCTGGATTTTTTTCGAGTGGGCTTTTTAGGTCCGATTTTTTTCGGGCCTTTAATTTTTTAAGCCCAAACTAGCCCAAACTCCGGGTAATCCGGGCAGGCTTTTTGGACCGACTCATTCTGCCGGCTCTAACCACCGCCCGCTGCCATCGCCGCCTCTGCCGTCAACCATCCCGACGTCCTCTATATTCCAGCAGCAACTCAACGGTGTCCAAATTAATTTTGATAAGGATATTTCTATAATTTTGATTTAAAATTATAGCATGATTAATAATCCACTTACATTTGAAGTGATTAGTTATCATTCAATTGAATGATAAATATTGATAAGTGTGCGAGCTAAATAATCTATCACAAGCTAGATTTTAAACCAATTGTGTGATTAACTATATTATTGTTTCAATCTTACATAATCACTCAAACATAACACCTCCTATCTAGAATATTGTCACATCGTGGAGTCATGAGAAAAATACGAGACCCTAACAGATTTTTTCACTAGACAATAGAGTTCCACTAGAAATTAATTAATCATTCCATACCTCACTATTAATCCCTTTTACAGATTGATTTACGCGGCGATATCTCCGGATTCTTATCTTCACATCCAAAATTCCCACTAATCTCCCTCCACCATCTCGATATGGTGGAGCCAATATTCCCCGGCATGGACAGGTACCAGTCAACGCGCCACCTCATGAAGGCGGCGGCGGCCGACCAGTCCCGTATGCTGCAGCAAACCATTTGCCACCATAGGCAAAGCAATTGGTCCTTGTCCATTTCTTGGGGCTACTCTGCCCATATATATGAGCAAATCATGCCTCGAAGCCACCTGCAAAAACCCCTCGAGACATTCCAACCGTGGTCGACCACGCGTCCACCGAAACTCTACATGTTCAATACGAGGTTACCTTTTAATGATTCCTGCAATGCCCCCCATGTTTTCTTCTTTAACAAAGTAGACAAGGTTTCAATGGGAATCCTCACCACCTACTCTCGAGCTGCGCCTCGTGGTCTTCCACCTTGCTCTTTAGCTGCTAAAGATAAAGCGGATCTCGTCTCCGAGATCCGTGCCCTTTCCCCAACAACCAAGCGGAAAGAGGTAAATACTTCATAAACAGTCAGTTTGGATGAAACACGGTTCTATTCTTTCTTTTTTCTATTATATTAATTCACTGTTATTTATCCTTTCTTGTTAGATGGATCGTTGCGAATGCTGCGATGTTATTACTGTGGGTGGCACATATGTGGAGCTTAAGTTGAGGGAATGCATGGTGAATGAAGTCATTGCTTAACCTAACCGTATAGTTTTAACATATTAATTATGAGAATTCTATGAATTTAATTTTATTTGTTGTATGCAATTTCAGCAGTGTAACAACCTCTCATCCATTCACTTCATGAACTGAGTTTTTTATCAAATAAATATATGCAAGATACACTAACAGTACAATAATCGGCTCTGGTAAACAATTATAAATAGAAATTTTAATAATTGTTAAATGATAATAATAACTTAACCATACTTTAATTAGAATTAAACAAGGCATGAAACTTCAAAAATATACAATAACTACTACAAAGCATTATCATATCATTAGTGAATGAATTAATTCGTGCCCATGATGATTAAGCTGAGCATTTTCATTTGTTCATAAGACAAAAGAAAATCGTATTATTCATCGAGTTGAAAATAACTACTGGTTACCAGTAAAAGGACTCTCTCTACCCTTATTGAAGTCATCCCAACCTCTCACCCACGGCTGTCCCATTGTTGGTCTTGTTTCAGGAGCACCATGATTGTCAAGGCTGTTAACAACCATTAATTCTCGTAGAGACACAAAAACCTAACAAAACAAATCAAGTATCAGAAAGCAACCATGATTAAAGAGTAAAATGATAAATATGGAGATGCTGGTATGATACTTAGTCATTTTTCGGGCTTCTTTGTCTTCAGCAAAACTGAGTCTCCAGCCTTTAGACCACGATCATCGATACTTCTATCAAGACAATTGGCCAAGATCGTTTTGAACTTCTTCAGCATGTGACCAATCCAACTGCTTGTTCTTCTACTGAAACCTGTAAACAAAAAAATGCTAACTAATATGTGAGCAGCACTAAGTCACATCAGCAATGCAATTATCAGTGAAATTTTGGGATCGAATCAAAATATTAAATTAAGACAGATATTTTTCCCAACAAGAATTAATATCATTTATTATGTTGTTACAAAATAAATAATTATAAGTATAAAAAAATAAATATATTAAATAAATTGAAAATTACTAAAAATAGTAAACTGTAGCTATTTTTATATTATATATATATCGACTGGGACTTTTGTGGCGTAGTCGCTGATAAGCATTTTCTTCGACTGCTAGCGTAGCAATACATGATGTGTTGGAACATAACTAGAGACAAGAAACATTATGAAATATCCAAAATTATTCGTAGTTTATATAAGATATATTATATTATCCGAATGTCAAAAATGCTCATCCTGCTTCCCCTTCTCCTTTTCTCAGACCAGCTATTATTCATACATTTTTCAAATGGGTGGAAATTTTCTTTTCTACCCACAACATCTGTATAACATGTTAAAATACTCACTTATATGTAGAATATACTGAAATACTAAAATAGCTTAAATCACATACATGCTGCAAATTTATCAGAATCTGCAAATTGAAACACAACAAATTCATTTGACGGGTGGCAAATTCTAGTGGCTAATCCATTTAATTGATAACTTTTCAACAAAATCAACACAGAAGTACAAGTTTGTTAAAGTGTAAGAATAGCCGATTATAGGAATCAATTTTACTTTACATATATGTTTTGAGCTGATTGGAGTTTCACGAGCTCTTTTCTTAATTTGTTGGTACGTAATATATCCTATATAATCAAAAAATTCCTTCACCTTATAAGCACGAAAGATTCGAGTATTGATTCTTATACTCCATCCCCCAACTCACAAAAAAGTATATCTTATATACGGTGAAATGTTATGAATGAAGCGAACAATCCGACTACAACATATGTGTCCCTTTCTTGTGCAAACCAAGAGATCTCGAATTAAAAAACATAATCTCTTTTTAAATATTAGATTTTTATTAAATAATTCTCTTTCTCTTTCAAGTAATTAGTGCTCACTCAATAAAAACATACGACCATTCTTACAAGATATCAAGTTGCTGTAGTATAGTGGTGAGTATTTCCGCCTGTCACGCGGGTGGCCCTGGTTCGTTCTCCGGTAAACGGCGTTTCATTTTGTTTCACGTTTTCTTTGTCTTCTTATTTCAGTCGTAATTATAGAGAAGATATATACATATTCAGAAAATAATGCTAACCTTTGGTTTTGTAGTATTTTCTAAAAAGAAATGGAAAGAAACACTTGTGGAATATTGGAATATAGTTGTGGAAATTCCGTGATTTATTAACTAATATTAGATATGCCAATAGAAAATGTTTAAAATCGACGTAACAACAACCCTATAATTTAAATAACAGGTTGATATCTCGTTTGTCGAAAAAATAAGAGAAGCATTTTTTTATGAGTTGGAATTGGTTCCCAATCAAACTGGTCAGTTGTTGCTTTCATCAGTTCATGTGTTTTACCACATACAAGTGTAGAACTACAAAATATAATCTTATAAAGAAGCCACTTTTCATATATTTCACATATATTAAAACGGCTTATTAAGTTTGTCGTATTCATCAATTGATTACGGTTGATAAGTTTATTGAAAAATAATTATTTTCATGATGCCATGATTGATTAAATTGCCCTGTCTGTATTGTTGGACAGCGTTACCTACTTAATTGTTGAAATTTAGAAATGACAAAAAAATAATTATTACTGATTCACGAAAAAAAAAAGTTTAAATAAATAAAACGCTGGCCGTTTCATGTAGACTTTTCATATTAGAGATATTAGAGTTCAAATTAATAATATGAAACTGTTTTATGGGGGCTTGTTCTAATAAAGATATTAATTATTTACAACACTTGCATTTATATAATTTGTATGAAAGTTGGTCTTAGTAGATGTAATTAACCAGTCATAGCACTACTTCGGTCGTCCTTAATTAGTAATACTGATGTTTTATGATTCAGAAAGATGCTCTTTGTATTGTTTTTTTTATTTATAAAAAAATATTATTGTTTTTATTATTGTTATTAAATTACGTAATATTAAAAATTTCATACATACGTTCTTAATTTAAGCTGCATGTTGTCGCAACTAGCAATGTCACACACAACTAGGGCTGACAATTTTCGATACGACACGAATACGCACAAAATTAATGGGTTAGTGTTCAGCCTTATCGTGTTCGTGTCCTTATCGTGTCAACACGATAAGAACACGATAATTTCGTGTCGTGTTTGCATCGGATCCGTGTCGTGTTCGTGTAACACGATAATTTTCGTGATAATTTTCGTGTTGCATTCGTGTTCGTGCCGGACTTGTCGTTTTCGTATAATTCGATAATATTTATATATATTTAATATTAATTTAATTATATTTTATATATTTTTATTTCTTTTATTAATTTATTTTCTAACTTTATTTGAATTTGTCGTTTCGTTTCGTGTCATGTCGTGTCGTGTCAACACGAAAAAAATCATATCATATTCGTATTCGTGTCATGCTCGTGTCGTTTTCGTATCCTTAATGGGTCGTGTTCGTATTTGGCCTTATCGTGTCAATACGATAACGACCCGACACAAACGAATTATCAGCCCTACACACAACCGGAGATGGCAATGGACCGGATCTGGACCGGATCTAACGAGATCCAGATCCAGATCCTGATTTTTTAATCTGTGTCCAGATCCGATGGATCCAAAAAAATAAGATTCAGACCCAGATCCATAAGATCCACAGGGTCTACGGATCTAGACCCGGATCCATCTGATTTCTCTTTTAACATAAATCCTAAATTAACAAAAAGTCATAATAACATTGAATTCCATCCTTATTTAATTATACTGGAAACACAAAACATCCAAGGTGGAATTGGACGCCGTTAAAATTGATGATTACAACATATAAATTGCTTATTCTATTTCAAGTTCGATCCATATCCATAAAGTTAAGCTCAACTAATGCACAAAACGCAACAAAATATGTCTTAAAACCAATATAAAAACATTTGTAAATTGCGAACTTACCTCACGGCAGTGGAGAAGGAATCGACAGTGTAGGAGGTGGAGGAGGCGATGAGCGATGGAGGAGGTGGAGGAAGTGGCAGCCGGTGGAGGAAGTGATCTGTTTTGGAGGAGATGCGACGAACGACGGAGGGGATGGAGGAGATGGCGAACGGCAGAGGAATCATTGGAGGAGGTGGAGGAGGCGACGAGCGCCGGAGGGGTGGAGGAGGCGACAAGCAACGAAGGGCGTGGAGGAGGAGACGAGCCATGGAGGAATCGGTGGAGGAGGCGACGAGCAGCAGAGGGGATAGAGGAGGCGACGAGCGATGGAGAGGAGGCGGAGGGATGGCGGAGGTGGAAGTCGATGGAGGAGACGGCGGACAAGTGGGCAGCTTGGGCTCTTCAAGGGTTTTGGAATGGGAAATTGGGAATGACGAGCTGCGAGCCTGCGAGACGCACGAATAGAAATTAGTTAGGTTAACTAATTTAATTATAATAAAATTAGGCGGGTCCACGGGCCGGATCTTGATCGGATCCGGTCTTAAAACCTAAACTCCAGATCCAGATCTGAAATATTGAGATATGTTCCAGATCCGTCGGATCCAGATTTTTGAGAATCCAAATCCTTAAAAATGGATCTGGATTGGGTCCGGGATCCGTTGTCATCCCTACACAACACTATAGCTGTTAACCACAAATCACAGGACTATGGATACTCAAATATCAGTACATGTCATGAGAATGTTGAGATATGTATATTTTATATATTTATGTATTCCTAATTTAAGCTGCATAGTTTCCGAGATATTATATCATGTGACTAAATATATCATAAATTAAATGTATCTATATATGTAATTAGGGGACAATAATTTTTAAAAAAATTACAGTTAGAACCGAATTGAATTTGTAACTCCGGCTCTATTAATTTGAATTTTTCGAAGAAAAAAATATTACTATATTTTTTAACCGAATCGTACCAACTATTTTTAAGGTCGTCAGTTTGCATACACAAAAAATTGAGTCGCCAGATAATTACCCATATATGGATCAAAATGAAAACATAAAGAACAATCAGGGACAAGTTTGGTTGGGTATGCTAAATTTATCTTGACCGGTTTAACATTAAGTCGCTCTTGAACTTATTAATTTATCGAATACTACAATAGTATTCACAAGCTTAATTGAACCTAAATGAGTTTTTTGAATTTATATTTAAATTTAAAAATATCTATCATTCTCTTTTAAAAAATAATTATTTTATTTAGAGTACTATCGTTGTCGGGTAAATAATTCTTTCAAATTATTTATACTATTAATTTTATTATATGAGTTGCAACTCAATTGAGATTTGAAAGACCATAAGGAGATATTATCTCTTAGTCGTAATTCAGCATTACCTTTGTATTGAACACAAGAGTGTAGATTAATTAATTAATATAACTGCAAGTTCTGTCTTTATATATATAAAAAGGGAAAAGATCTAATTATACATAAACTACAATATGGATTATTTATTGATATTTTTATGCATACTGGAAAGACTGAGGCAGTACCATGAAATAAGCTCAAATAGTTGTTAAATACCAACCTTTCGACATATATGTACGATTAGTAATTTTATGTCTTGAATACAATTAGAAATAATAAGTAGTGATTGGTCAAACATCAAGTCGTTGTAGTATAGTGGTAAGTATTCCCGCCTGTCACGCGGGTGACCCGGGTTCGATCCCCGGCAACGGCGTTTTAGTTCTTTTACACCTCTACTTTTTAGAAGATTTCTGCAGTGGGTTCTATATAAGAAAACTTTATACGAAAATCAACCAATAAGAAAACAAAATATTTTATATTTTTAACTTGCTCGAATACAAAAAGTCATTATCCAATTTAAAAATAAAGTAAAAGGGCATGGACCTCAGAATATATTAGTATAGATAACATATATATACTGATTGACGTGACAAGTTAATATTGTACAAAAACATGTTATTGATGATTTATAGCATGCAAAGACACGTTATTAGTCAATTCAGAACCTACAGAAATACTTCCAATTTAGGGCCTATACTTATTGAAACTCCGATCCCTCATCTTTACATGAATATGAATAGCACTAAGTTGCTTGGTATTCACATTATTTATTGGAAGTTGGATAGTTACATATTTGTCAAGACTTATCCTTACATAGTTATATTTAGTAAAGGTAAATATTTAGAGCATGTTTGTTTGGTAACGATTCTATTCCGGGAAAGTTGTTTGACAATAATTCTGTACTAGAAAATAATATTATTTCAAAATTTTAAATTCTTGTATTTGGTTGTATTATTATAAATAAGAAAAATAATAATAGAAATATACTGCAATATTCTAAGATTTCTATTCCCCAACAAATTTTAGATATTTTTTTCAGAAATCTTAGGATTCTTACACTATTTGTATATTTGATATTTTTCATTATTTAATTAAAATACAAACTATAATTTGTATAAATAATAATAATATTATTGTTGTTGTTATTATTTATTCAAACTATAATTTGTATTTTAATCAAATAATAATAATTATTATTATTATTCAAAACCCTAACAATTTGCTTGGTATTTTTCAAAAAGAATATAAGAAATCTACAAG
The DNA here is from genome assembly GCA_036937905.1 of Salvia rosmarinus. Taxonomy (NCBI): domain Eukaryota; kingdom Viridiplantae; phylum Streptophyta; class Magnoliopsida; order Lamiales; family Lamiaceae; genus Salvia; species Salvia rosmarinus. The sequence continues at coordinate 19,359,555 of CM072816.1, read as the reverse complement.
AATTCATTTCCTAGAAATAATATTCTTAATTAATTACTTTTCTGCCAGACAAAGAGCACTTATTACTAAATCATCTAAACAACTCCATCATATAACGAGCCCGAATAAAAAGAAAAAGTAATGTATTATTTTTAACTAAATAATTACAATCTTATTGAGAAAAATACAAACCTGGCTGGCTCTTAGGGATTTTTTATGGAAGAAAAAAGCAAGTAATACATCATAATAACTAAAAAACTCATATACGTCAAATAGAAATATAATACTCTTTTGGGGCAAATAGGGTAATATTTTAATGATTTTTTCAAATAAATGTCATTTTTTCATTGAACACTAAAAGTAGCAATTGCAACACAATATGAATGTTTTTCGAAAAAAATATTATTTTATCATGAGTATTATCAAAGTTGATGTATTCACCATCGAAGTTTCAGCACTTAAAAAATGATTATTTTTTCATTCCTCATCATGATATTTGTGTTGGATTTGTATACTAAAAGCAGATTAGTTGAACTTATATATAATATTTTCTGTTACCATCATTTCAATCTCTCATCTGAATTATTTACTTGATTTCATATGTTGTCCATTTATCTCATACAAAAGTTAACTCATACAGTGTGTAGAAGATCACAGAAGTTTGCGTGATTGGTTAAGCTGATTGAGATATAAAAAGGATCACAGCCGAGACAACTTGATGATGAGTAGTTGGTATAGGCTGCAGTATAGATAATAACTAACTTGAGTTAGTTGTTTGTCTATGTTGATATGTCTTGACGTATTGATGGATCACAGGGAGATGAGTTCTTTTATCTGACTGTTGTGAAAAACCTAGATCTCAGTGACTTTACATTAATCTAAACCTTGATAAGTTTCAGGTAAGTATGAGTTACTGATCATTACTTTGACTTGTTATGGGTGAGGATTATATGAGATGACCAAATATTCTCTACATCTTGAGTAGTGATAGTATTTGTATGTCAAGTTGGTTACCTATATCGAGTCACTGTATCCTTTTAGGATGATGATGTCCCTTTAAAGAACTCAAAAGGTTTATTGTACTAAACATTGCAAGTTGAGTTAGCTCAAGTACAATAATAAGATTGAGTGATACTATTTAAGGAATTAAAGAGATTAATTATTTTAAGCAGTCATAGTGCTATAAATAATTAATGGACGTGTAATATCTTAAATACGAGAATTCATAAGTCTAAGTACAAATCCGATTCAACTTCAGTAATGAATGGGTAAGTCAGCATTTGTTCTCTAGTAGAATGAATAAATATTTATGAATTAATTTATGTTATGAGCTGAACATAACATAATTAATTCATTTGATTTCCATCTTTATTTCCTTGTACTTGATATATGGACTAGCCCATCAAGGCCTATTGCCAAGGTAATTTTCAGCCACCCCTATAGGATCCGTTGAAATTTTATTTTGATTATTATATTATTTATTTAATACATCTCCTAGTCTAGATAGATATATATGATATTATCATATATCAAGAGATAATTATTCTAGAAATAAATTATCTTCACGGAAGAAGATAATTATTATATTTATTAGATGTGCCAGAGTCCTAGCACAATAAGATTCTAGGGAGAGTATTATAAATACAAGGTAAAAGAAAATCAGATTATCCATCTTTATAAGTGTGATTTTTGAAAATCACAGTCTTATTCATAGGGGGTGAACATTTTGTGGTGTTCTCCATATATTACTCTCACTCAATATTGGAGATCAAACATTAGGGACACAGTCCAAAAGATCAAAGTTAGAGTCAGCTATTGATCATATTTGCTAGAAATTCACATGTAAACATGAGAAAACCTCTATATATTGCAATTAATATAGGAGCATGCTAGGAATATAATAAATGTATGATGAATTAAGCATCCAAGATAGATCATCGGGAGCACGGGTAAACATCGTAGATTTTCATGATCCAACAGAGACAAAAAATTTGAATGGTGTGGATCCAATAACTTTTCCGACGGATTCATCAACTTTCACAGTAAATTAATTTGATTATCATGTTCATACTTTAAAATGGTTCTTATTTCCTATCAATTTGAACTAATATGATGCATTCATCCTAGATTTTCATGATCGAACCCAAACAAAAATTGTGAATATTGTGGATTCAGTAACTTTCTCGAAGGATTCATCAACTTTCACAGTGAATTCATTTGGTTCTCAAGTTCACACTTTAAAATGGTTATTTGAACTACGCTCTCTCTATATATATATATATGTGTGTGTGTGTGTGTGGAGTGGATCAAATGAGAACTCTAATTTTTTTTGAACTAAGAACTAATATGGTCCATTCATTTTTTATAATCTAATGATTAAAATTATTAATTATTATCAGATTTTAATGGTAACTGTTTATCTTTATAATCAAGAGATTTTATATAGTCATCAGCGGTAACTATTCTCATATGCACAATTACTATGATTACATGAACAACAACATGAAATATATGAACAACGAAGAATAGAGTTTGAAAGATCCAAATAGAAAAAATTTAAGGATTTGATTGTTTTTATCATTAAATAATTATGAGTCGTCCGATCTTATTCAATCTAACAATGATTATTGATTTTTAGTTCTTATCTAAAATGTAGTTCCTTCTATAACCAATCCCTTGATGGAAAATCTTAATTTACTCGTACTCCTAAGGATCTATCTTGGATGTTTACTTCATCATACATTGATTATATTAATAGCATGATCATTTGTAATTAATTGCAACACATAAGGGTTTATCTATTTTAACTGTGAGTTTCTGACATATTTGATCAACCACCGACTCCAGTTTTGATCTTCTGCACTGTGCCATCTTCAATATTGAGTGAGAGTAATATATGGAGAACACCACAAAATTTTCACCCTTCGGGGGAGGGGGGGTTGTGTGTGATTTTTGAAAATCACATGTGAGAAATAATAATCTGATTTTCTTCCATTATGTATTTATAGTGTTCTCCCTAGAATCATAATGTGATAGGACTCTTATACATCTAATAAATACAATAGTTATCTTCTCTCTGAAGATAATTCATTTCTATAATAATTATCTCTTGATATCTTATAATATCAGATAATATCTATCTAGACTAGGAGATATATTAAATAAATAATACAATAATCACAGAACATAATTTCAGTGGGGTTCCTAGGGGTTCGTCGAAAATCTACTAGACATTAGGCCTTGATGGGCCAGTCTAAGAATCATATATAAGGAAATAAAGATGAGTCTAAAATGAATTAATTATCTTATGTCCAGCTCAGAATAAATTAATTTATGAACATTTATTCATTCCACTAAAAAATAAATTTTGTCTCACCCCTTTATTATCGAAGTTGAGTCGGGCTTGTACTTAGACTTACGAATCTCCATATTTAAGATATCACACGTCCATTAATTATTTATAGCACTATGACTGCTTAAAATAATTAATTTCTTAAATTTCTTAATTAGTACCACTCAACTTTATTATTGTACTTGAGCTAACTTAACATGTAAAATTTGGTATAATAAACCTTTTGAGCTCCTTAAGGGGACATCATCATCCTAAACGAATACGGTAACTCGATACAAGTAACCATCATGACATACAAGCACTTCCATCACCCAAGATATGGAGAATATTGGGTTATCTTATGTAACCCTCACTCATAACAAGTCAAAGTGATAGCCAGTAACTCATATTCACCTGAGACTTTATTGAGGTTTAGATCAACATAAAGTTACCGAGATCTAGGTTCTTCACGACGGACAGATTGAATAACTAATCTCACTATGATTTATCAATACGTCAAGACGTGCCAGTATAGACAAACAACCAAGTCAAGTTACTTCTTATCTATACTGCAACCTATACCAACAACTCATCCTCAAGTTTCTTAGATTTGATCATTTTATATCTCAACTAGCTTAACCAATCAAACAGATCGACTTACGTGATCTTCTACACATGTATGATCTAACTTTTGTTTGAGATACTGGGACAACATATGCAATCAAGTAAACAATTCAGATATGAGATCGAATTCAGATATGAGATCAGAATAGTGATAACAAGAAACGTTATATACACGCTCAATCAATATACTTTCAATATACAAATCCAATACCTCTATATATTGGAATCGGATCAAATACAAACCAATCTTAACATATAAAATATAAACTATTTTCAGCCCTTGATTCGTGAAGATTTACGGTGAATTCATCACTTTACTTGATGAATTCAAAATATTCGGGTTTGAATCCATGAGGGGTAATTTTTTTTCAATTCAGACACTTTCACGATGAATTCAGACACTTACACGAAAAATTCAAATGATTTCATGAGTTTGTAGTTTATACGTTAATGAGAGTTCTTACACTAACCATTCTCTATATATATGGACTGGTTATGGTATGTGTTATAAATTGTTGGCCAAAGCCCAAAGCCCATTTCACCTCTATAGGTTTACTTAAACCTATTCTCAACCAATGAATTAGATTACGACAATAGAGTTCCACGCCTCCTTTAGGGTGTGAACCGACCGATCGACCAAAATTTTCAAAACCGAAAATCGAACCGAATGAATTTTTGAACCGAACCGAACCGATTTATAATTTTGGATCGATCAAAACCGAACCGAAAAAACCGATCGGTTTCGGTTGGACCAAAACCGACCGAAATATAAATTATATATATATTTTCTAAATAAACATATTTTATCCTAATTATTTAATTAAAATATTAATTAATTATTATATAAAATATATAAAATAACGATTTCGGTTCGGTTCGGTTCGATCGAACCTAAAACGTAAAACCAAAACCGAACCGAAACCGATTTTAATTAAAATTTTGAACCGAACCGAAACCGACTTCAAAACCGAATCGAATCGACCGAAACCGATCGATTCGATCGGTTTTCGGTTTGTTCGATCCATGCACACCCCTACCTCCCTCGTTTTATATATTGCGAGTCAGCGGCGCGAGTGTTAAGTGGGATAGAAAATTGAAGCCTCCCATTCCAATTCACATATACACGTCTTCCATTGCGTTTCTTAGCAGAAGCATAAATAAGAATAACTCAAGCCCCAATCTTTGATTTTGGATAGCCTGGAGCGAGAATCAGAATTCCCGTTGGTGATCGTCATTGTCTGTGAGCGGCTATGAGAGAGGAGTGGGCTGCGTTTGTCGAGCCGACGAGATAGCCACTCCATTTGGTGGAGCCATGGTTGTGTGTGTGTGTAAAAGGAGGAGCCACACCTGAGCCGAATCTCATCTCCATTTTTTTTTTTCTTGTTTCGTTTGTTGTGTGCAGGTCAAGAAATGTTGTCGGGGTCGACGGGAGGTGCCAGGGGGGGCGCGACGACGTCGAGGTGTAAAGGATTCTCAACGGTGGTATCGAGGCGAGGTGTGTCTCATTGTCGCGATCGTTAATCGGTGATTCAGATCGCCCGCCGTATAACGGTGCCTCGATCTTAGGCACCGCTCGTAATCGCTTAACCTCTCCGTAATTTAAATTCCTAGAGACTACCGAGTGGCGCAGCATAGGTTGTATTTAAATCCGTAGAAAACTGCCGATTGGCGCAGTATAGGCTTTGGCATTTGTTGCTGTTTAACAACTTGCGTTTTGGTACGTGATTTGTGTGGTGTTTCAATCCGTTTCTTGCCGTGTTGTTGTGTTAGTTATTTCTGATGCCTTATTCATTTGTTGAATCTTTCCTTTGTGCAATGGCTACTAACTCATACGACATGTCTCCTTTTAATGGAAAATCGGATTTTAGTATATGGAAACATAAAATAAAGTGTGTATTAGTTCAACAGAAAGTTTTTCGTGCTGTCACTCAAAATTATGAAGAAAGTGATAAACATGATGAAATGAATGAACTTGCATGCTCTACCATTATTCTTAATTTGTCTGACAATGTGTTAAGAAAAGTTGGTATGCTAGATTACGCTAAGGAACTATGGGAAAAACTCAAGAACTCTATCTTGAAACGTCATTTCCTTCAAAATGTTTTGCTTGAAAGTTTCTTTCGGTTTAAACTTGATTTGTCTAAAGAGATAGATGAGAACCTTGATGTGTTTACTAAGTTAATACAAGATATTAAACTGACCGTGATAAAAACATCGATGATTATGCTCCTATTGTGCTTATAAATGCTATACCTGATTCTTATACAGTGACGTGAAATCTGCCATTAAGTATGGAAGAGATAATGTGAGTCTTGATACTGTTGTGAATGGGTTAAAAAGTAAAGAATTAGATTTAAGACACAATAAGGCCGGGTGGAAAATCGTCTGGTGAGGTTATGCATGTGAGAGGACGAACTCAACATAAGTTTAATAATCAAAAGCATGCTAGTAATGATGAATTAAGGGGAAAGAACACGTTTCGTTGTAAGAGTAGGTCTAAGTCTAGGTCTAAGGGAAAAAAGTGTTTTAACTGTGTGAAGTTGGTCACTATATCAAAGAGTGTCCACACCCTAAGAAGAAAGAGCATGCTAATGTTGTGACAAATGGTGAAATTATGGAAGATTTATTTATGGTGTTTTTTTGTGAATTCTATGCATTCTTCTATTCTATGTGAAAATGAATGGTTAGTTGATTCTGGTTGCACATTCCATATGTCTCCGTTTAAGAACATGTTTTCAAACTAAAAAGATGTCAGTGATGGTTTTGTGTCATTAGTTGATGAGAAGAAATGTCTCGTGCTTGGTATTGGTGATGTTTGTCTTAAGTTTGATTCTAGTCATGTTTATACCTTGAAAAATATGCGTCATGTGCCTGCTCTTCGTTATAATTTGTTGTCTTGTGCTGCTTTGGAAGATGATGGGTTAGAAGGTAGATGGGGAAGGGGGCAAATGAAAATATTGAAAGGCTCCTTGTTGTGTTTAAGGTGAAAACGCCATAACTTATATATTTATCTTGCTAATGCTGTCATTGATGATGCAATCTCTGTGAATGCTGTCCAAGAAGATAAGACTGTGCTTTGGCATAAACGTTTAGGCATATGAGCAATAGAGGTCTAGAAATCTTGCATAAGAATGGTGCATTTGGTGATGATAAGTTGTCGAGCATGCCTTTACGTGAGTCGTGTGTGTTAGGCAAACAACATAGAGTCTCTTTCCTATGTCTTCTTCAAGAATAAGACTATGTGTTCGATGTTCTTGAGTATTTGCATCTTGATGTGTGGGTCCAGCTAGTGTACCCACTCATGGTGGAATATGTATTTCTGTCTGTGATTGATGATTACTCGAGAAAAGTTTGGATTTTTCTCGCCTAAGAATAAGTCGATGTTTTTGATAAGTTTAAAACTTGGAAAACTAAAATTGAAAACCAAATTGGAAAGAAGATTAAGGTTTTGAGAACGATAATGGCCTTGAGTTTTGTAATGCTCGCTTGATGATTTGTGCTCTTTATCGGTATTAAGAGACATAGAACATGCTTTACACGCCACAACGAATGGGGTGGTGAACATATGAATAGGACTTTGTTAGAAAGGGTAAGAAGCATGTTGGCATCTTACGGGCTTTCTAAGAACTTTTGGGGAAGCTATACATACAATTGCTTATTTAATAAATAGGTCTCCTCATGCCTTTGAAGGGTGAGTGTCACGAAAGTGTTTTCGTGGTAAGCTGTTGATTTTGTAATCTCCGTGTATTTGGTCAGGCCGCTTTTATGCATAAAAGGGTGATAAATTGAACCTAGATTTAAAAATGTGTTTTTAGGATACCGAAGGTGTTAAAGGGTATAGGGTATGAGATAGAAATGAGCACGGCTTCAAAGTCGTAGTTAGTAGGATGCGATCTTTAATGAATCGATTTTCCTTGCTTGTCTGCTGATTCTGTCTCTGACACGACTCAAAGTGAGGTGGAGCAATTCCCTCATTTGATTCATTTTGATGGTTCCAATTATTTGAGTGCCGAAAGTGATAATGAGCATGTTGTTGATGAAAATGTGCCTGTTATTGATGAAACTTTGCATGAAAATCATATTGATAATGCTCTTGATGATGATATGCATGAAGATGATACGCATGATGATGTTATTGAATATGATGATATGCATGATTATCAACTTACTAGAGATAGAGGTAGGGAGATAACTAAAGTGCCTACTAAGTATAATGACTTTGAGTTGTGTTCTTCAATGTGTTTGAATCTCTAGATAGTAATGCTCCTAATATATATCAAGAAGCGTTAAAATCTGTAAATGCTAATAAGTGGCTGGAAGCTATGCAAAAGGAGATGAACTCCTTCAATCGAATGTGATTTGGATTCTTGTGCCCGAACCTAAAGATTGCTCTATTATTGATTGCAAATGGCTTTTAAACCGAAGAAGAACTTGATTCTATTCGTTATAAGGCTAGGTTAGTGGCTAAGGATTTACTCAAAAAGAGGGGATAGACTACAATAAAAATTTTGCTCATGTTGTGAAGTTTACCACTATAAGAATGATGCTTGCTTTAGTTGCTCACTTTAATTGGGAATTAAAACAAATGGATGTGGCTACTGCTTTCCTGCATGGTGATTTAGATAAACCTATTTACATAAGACAGCCCGAGGGCTTTGTTGATCCTAAGAAACCTAATCATGTATGTCTTCTTAAGAAGGCTTTGTATGGTTTGAAACAATCACCTAGGCAATGGAACATAAAATTTGATCAATGCATGAAATCTTTAAAGTTACTAGAAGTGAATTTGATCATTGTCTCTACTTTAAAGATTGTGATTCTGTGCCTATGGTCTTGCTTTTATATGTGGATGATATGTTGTTAGTTAGTCCGTGTGTTAAGACTATCAAGCATGTGCAAAAGTGTCTAAGTGATAACTTTGAGATGAAAGACTTAGGAGATGCAAAGAAAATTCTAGGCATGGATATTCTTAGAGATAGGAGTAAAGGTGTCCTAGTGCTTAATCAAATTTCATATGTTGAAAAGATTTTGAGTAAATTCTCTATGTCGAATGCTAAGTGTTCTAATCTGTCTCTTGCTTCTCATTTTGTGCTAAGTAAGGATCAGTCCCCCAAGACTATTCGAAATGAATGTCATGAGGAAAGTGCCTTACTCCAATGCTATAGGATCATGATGTATCTTATGATTAGTATTAGGCCCGACATTGCTTATCTTGTGAGTTGTCTAAGTCGCTATATGTCTAATCCCGGTATGCCGCATGCGAAGCGTTAAAATGGTTGCTTAGGTACTTGAAATCTTCTATGAATCTTGGTTTGACTTTCTCTAAGTGTACTGATGGAGTTAAACTTGTTGGTTATGTGGACTCTAATTATGCTAATGATAGAGACAATAGAAAATCCACCACCTCTTATGTGTTTACTTTGTGTGGATCATGCATAAGTTGAAAATCTTACACTACAAGAATTTTGCTAATAGACCACGGGAATGCCCATGGTCTATTTCAAAATCCGCGGTCTCTGAAGGTGTAGTCTATTACATGCGGCTATAGACCACGCGGTTTCCCGGGTCTATTCGGTTATGACCACGGTGAAAACCGCGTGGTCTATAATGTTATAGACAACGGCCACCGAAGGTGAACCACGCCTTTCCCGTCGTCTATGATATTATAGACCACGCGGTTTTCACCGTGGTCTATAACTTAATAGACCACGCACATTTTCCCGTGGTCTATAACTGAATAATATATTTTTGTTATTTTATTATTTATTTAATACTTGTTTTCATAATTTGAATGCATGTTTCTGCTAATTAAAAATAATAATCCAAAAATAGATATAAAATATTTCTCATAATATTTATAACAAAATCAAGGTACACATTTCATAAGCATTCAAAACGTTATATCCGGGAAATTCTCAATCTACATGTATTTTCTAACTAGCTACAAGTATTTTCTAACTAGCTACTAAAATTTATCCAAAAATATCCATTCACCATCTTCAACAACAAATATTTTCTAACTAGCTACTAAAATTCATTAAAAAAAAATCAACTTCACCATCTTCAATCATTTCACCATCTTTGCTTCAACAACATCAATCATCTAACTTGATGGTGTGTGTGAACGACACAACAACTGCTGCAACGACACATTGGACATGACATGTCCAAGAGAATGACAGGCTGCTACCGGAGTGAGGATCCCCAAGATTTCCTTATTGATAGGCTGTTTATTGATATTTAGACTAAGAAAAAGTGACTTTACCATGAGAATGACAGCAAAAATTTGAGACAAACTGATGACTTACGGCACGTTTCGGTAGACCTACACTCCAGCTGATAAGGCAGTAGACCACTCCAACATAAAGATGAATAGCTGACACAAAACTATGCAAGGTAAAAGAAGAAGATCAAAAGAAATTTGAAGGATCTGTTTTAGTAGATGTCAGAAAATATATATAACTTACTATGGATATGGGAAATAATTATAAACCTTCTTGTTCAATATGTTGAATATAACATTCAAAAAATACCTGCATCAGAAATAGTTGATGTAACAGTTAGATATGTATGGACAGAAAATAGTCAATTCCAATAGTTTTCTTGATTTATCCTTATCATTTATCATTTACTTTACCATGTAAAGAAAAAGAATCCAGTGATAAGAGCTGGAAATCTCTCTGAAAAACTCTTGTTAGACTCAACAAACCTGCAAGAAAATGATGCAGAAACATTATATGACCAAACAAATACACATTTGCAATACCACTACAAATTTGTTCCAACCCGTTTGTGAGTTCAATCTCATGGCCCTCTGCATCACCAGCTGCAGCTTTTGCTAAGAAAAACTCGGATGACGGGCGGCGCAACTTCAAGAATCCATTCAGTGTGAGAGTCTTCAAAGATGGAATCTTTTTGTGAAGTCATTGCATCAAAATAGCAATGACCTCATGGTAAGTAAGAGCATACTTGAGCCTGTTTCTCAGAATCAGAATCAATGGCAGGCATTCCCTGGATTTGTGGGGTCCCGATGATGGTTTGGGAGCTGAAGCATATAGGTTGAGGATGATTAAAGCACAACATTGTTCACTACTGTGTCGATCACAAATAAGAGGTGAACTATTACTTACAAAAGCACCACCAAGCTTGTCCAACATCCAATGACTAGGGGCATTGAGCCTCTTCAAGTGTTTCTTCAAACCTCTAGCGTGAAGTTCAACAAAGCATCACAAAGTAGACGGTTATAACAAGAATCAGGGAGGATTCAAAGGCAGTAAATATGCCAAAAAAAATTACAGAATTGAGGAGTATCTCAAATCAGAAATGTACTACTATTTCTTTTCGATAGTAAATTTAGAAAAATCATAGTAATTCAGATAAAGTTGGTGTTCAAATAAAGAATTCAATAAACTACTATGAAGTGGGATTTTACTGTAAATAAGCAAGACAATAATCTAGAACTAGTAATAGTAATTAATATGCTGGATTTAGAAGCATAGATTCGTCGAAGAATTTAGAGCTAGAGGCTCACCGTGAAACCAGACAAGGCCGGAGGCTGACCGTTGGCTCTGGATGACGACGGATGGGTTCAGAACGAGGGATGGCAGCACCCGCGAGGCAGAGGCTAGGGTTTTGGAATTGCGAGAATCAGAGAAGATGCTAGCGTTTTGGCTGTGGTGGCATGGCGATTGGCGGCGGAACGGTGGCATCGAAGGAATTGGCGGGATGATGGTGAGAAGATTTGAGTTTAGGGGTGGTGTATGGATGTGGAGTGGTACGTTGGTGCTGTAGTGGCAGACTTGTGGTGGTGGGGCTCGGGCGGCAGATCGATGGCGATGGAGAAATGAAGCTGGGGCTGGGGCAAAGACGGAGGCGCGCGAGGGCTCTCTACTCTTCTTTCGTCGGAAGAGTACAAAGAAATGACAGTCTGATGGGTGAGTGGAGAGAGAGACATTCCTTAAGATTGAATTTTCAATTAAAATTAGGGTTTCTTTATTTTATTAGATTGTGAAGGAACGAATTAAGATAGTGAGAAGCAAATTTGAAAAATTAGGGCCAAATTTCCCAAATTAATTAAGTGTGAGTAAAAAAAATTAGCTAAGGCATGAAGATGGGCTAAAAGACCACATGGCTAAGTGGCGAAAGACCACGCGCTAAGCCCGTGGTATTTAGTCGGCGTGGATGTTAGACGGCGTGGAAGCGTTGGTTAATAAAGTTATGTGCTAATAGACCACGCGGTAAGGCGCCGTGGTCTATCATATGAAAAAACGCTAATAGATCACGCAGCCTTCTCTTGCCGTGGTCCATAACCGTTTAAAAATATGGTTATAGACCACGCGTTTCACCGCTCGCGTTGTCTATGTCATAATAGACCACTTTAAGACTAATGTGCGTGGTCTATGACGTGTGGTCTATGAGCAAAATTCTTGTAGTGTTAATTACAACCTATTGTTGTTTTATCTACTACCGGAGCTGAGTATGTTGCTGCTACTGAAACCTTAAAAGAAGCTATTTGGTTAAAAGGTCTTTTATCCGAAATTAGTTTTCTTGATAAAGGCGTTGTGCTTTTCTCGATAGTCAATCTGCTATTCAATTGTCGAGAACCACGTGTTTCATGATAGAACTAAGCATATTGATGTGAGGTTTCATTTATACGTGACATTGTTGATAAAGGCATAATTAAACTTGAGAAAGTGCACACCGATTTTAATCCTGGCGATATGGGTACTAAGTATTTGCAAGTTGAGAAGCTTCGTTCATGTCGAAGGATCTTGAACTTTGACTTTGGTTAGTTTACCTTGGATCTTTGTGATCCGTCTAAACTATGTTTGTACAAAGTCCCTGTTTAGCCTTTGTGGTTTCGTCGGACAAACTGTCCCTTGTTCTATCTTCGTGATTTTACAAGGGGCTCGTGAGGATGATTGTGCGGTTTGTTCTCCGATGCACACAAAGAACACGATTGGGCCAAATGTGGAGATTGTTATAAATTGTTGGCCCAGCCCAAAGCCCATTTCACCTCAATAGGTTTACTTAAACCTATTCTCAACCAATGAATTAGTATTACAGCAACAGAGTTCCACGCCTCCCTTTGTTTTATATAATGCGAGTCAGCGGCGCGAGTGTTAAGTGGGATAGAAAATTGAAGCCTCCCATTCCAATTCACATATACACGTCTTCCATTGCGTTTCTTGGCAGAAGCATAAATAAGAAAAACTCAAGCCCCCAACTTTGATTTTGGATAGCCTGGAGCGAGAATCAGAATTCCTGTTGGTGATCGTCATTGTCTGTGAGCGGCTGTGAGAGAGGAGTGGGTTGCGTTTGTCGAGCTGACGAGATAGCCACTCCCTTTGGTGGAGCTGTGGTTATGTGTGTGCGTAAAAGGAGGAGTCGCACATGAGCCGAATCTCATCTCCATTTTTTCTTTCCTTGTTTCGTTTGTTGTGTGCAGGTCAAGAAAAGTTACCGGGGTCAACGGGAGGTGCTGCCAGGGAGCGCGTTGACGACATCGAGGCTGTAAAGGATTCTCAACAGTATGGACACCTCTTATAATATGAAAGTAAATTCTAAGCACAAAATTGGATGCCAAGATCAAAAACTTACATATCACATGAATTGATGACACATCACCAATTTCTTTCAATTTTAAACATAAAAGATAAAAATGTAACACTCTCTCTCTCTCAACACTAATTCATTTGCTCACTCGTTCATATGTGTAGGATAACAAATAGATTCGTGCATATATTTTCTCTATCTAATTCATGTGTGCGCTTGTTCATATGTGCATCAGAAGTTGTCAGAATGTACATTTGACAATGTATAAATACACATTCGACATTGTCAGAATGCACGATATATGCACAAACTCACGATATATGCACGAACGCATAATTAAAATTCGACATTCTAAGAAATGTTAAAATTACGATTAATATTACAATTAGAATGCACAAACTCACGATATATACATTCAAATTAGAGAGGGAGTGATAGAAGAAGAGACAATAGAGAGAGAATCCGAGGAAGAGAGAGAAAGTAAGAGAGAGAGAAATGAGAGTATTTATAAAAAAACCTTAAAAGCCAGGATTGATATATTCTGAAATGTTAAAATATTAAATCATCCTTATCTATAAACTAAAAAAGGTTAATAATACAACCAATAATTTTAACCGGTCATTAAGTTAATCAAATGGATATTGATGGTTCTTATTTTGTATGATGAAGTATGTACATGAACTCATCTATGTTTCTAAATATTACTCCCTCCGTCCCGGTATTGTTGGCATATTTCTTTTTACACGTAGATTAAGGAGAGTTATATTTTGTGTGTAAAATAGTGTGTGACAATAAATTCGAGACACTTTTTGTAGTATAAAATTATTTTTCTTTTTTAGAAACGAGCCAACAATAGCGGGACAGTCGAAAATGAAAACAATCCAATAACAATGGGACGTAAGAGTACTTCCCAATATGTAAAATAGGTCTTCTAAGAGTTAGGATAATCTCACAAAATTTATAGACATCTCACATAAGCTTGTTTTGTTGTAGTATTCAACCCTCAAGTCGTAGCGAAGATACGTAATATAAACTATAATCGTTTACAGATATTGAAATATCTTTATTTTTTCATGATTGTGTGCACTCTGTACATGCACTATATAGTATATACTATATACAGAAGAGACGTATACAGTATACACAAGATCGATCTAATTTAATTTAATAGCCGCACTTCCGTCTGGATGTTCACACAGTCTATTTTCCATTTTAATTAATTAATTTAATTATTTTAATTGTTAAACCTTAATTGTGGATTATTAAATTTTAAATTATGAATTAATAAATTTTAGTATCGTGGGTTTCCTCATCATCAAATATACACACATATGACATTTTTAAAATATAATCTAATTATTAAAATATAATTTCGTAATATTCCTTCCATCCTCCAAACTAGTGTTTGGGAATCTTCGACATAAGTTTTAATAAAAGTTGTAGAGTGTATTGTGAGTGGATAAGAGATCTCATTTTAGTATAGTATAATTAAATTAATTAGTGGTGAGTCGTGGATGATAAAATATGTAAGTAAGTTGTGATCTTGAGAATAATACAGATTTTTTGTGAAACAATAAGAAATAAATTTAGAGAACATACCAAAAAGTAAAAATATGAATAAATTTGAGTGACCGAAGAATTATAAGATATCGTCAGTTTTAAAAAAAAGCTTCTTTAAGAACAACAAAATCTTTTAAAAACTTTTATGACCGACATAGGTTATTAAACAATTATTGTTGCTATATCAAAATATCCATATCGTATCTCCAAATACTAAAGCGACATAATTTATTAAGCTTGTAGTGAAATAATTAATTAAGCTTGTAGTATGCATGTCAATTGATTATTTGAAGATTGGTATCTTTATGGAGAATTACATCCTTCTCATGATTTGACAATTGATCAAATTTTCTTTCATGTCTTATTAATTTTTTCAAAAACAACAATAACAACATCAATAATAAAATAATAATAATAATAATAATAATAATAATAATATTATTATTATTATTATTATTATTATTATTATTATTATTATTATTATAATTATGCACTATGCATTTTTAGGATTTCAAAAATATTATATGATATATATTATAGACGTTCCACAAATGCCTAAAACTGGCCGTAATGACAAATATAACTTCACTTTCAATCACCTCAAATGGCCTATTTCAATTATTGAATTTACTGTTTGCTTCCTCAACATCAGCGGTTGATTCCATGGTGAGTGGGGTGCGATCACAACCCCTCACTATTCATTAAAATAGTAATATTATCAGAAGAATGACAAGGGGTGTGCATTGCACCCTCACCATGGAATCAACCAACATCAGCTGCACCCTATTAGCATTTAGTTTATTTATTCATTTTCACATGTTTATTCCCAGAAAACAGATCGGACAGCAACAGGCGTAGCAGAAAATAAAAATGAATGACAAAAAATGAAAAAGACTCTTTAGCGGCCGCCTATAATTATGGTTAATTAGGATTGATCAATTGGGGTTATCAGAGTTAATTAGAGTTGAGGGATTTTGATAAGTATTAATTTAGAATTCTAATTAGGGTTTAGTATTAATATCCATGTTTAGTAATACATAATTTAGTACTTCCTCCGTCCACTAAATTCGTACATTTAATTCCTTTTTGGTCCGTCCACGAAAAATATTCACTTTCTTTTTTTGAAAACATCAACTTTATATTTTTACCCTAAACATATCTACTTATTTATAAAAAAATCACATATGGCCTACCTTTTTACACTCAATATCCATTAATATATTCATTTATTATCTTCATGACACACCTTTTTATACTCACTTACTTTACAATCATTACAATTTATTAAAACGCATGCCACCAAAATCAATGAACGATTTTAGTTGACGGAGGAAGTAATATACAATTAGAATATTATCTCCGCCTATCAAAATTTGTTCATCCGCCAAAAACTTGATTTTCCTCTTTTTGACATCATTTTATACTTATAATGTGAGACTCATTCTCTTGGTTGTATCTTGGCAGCGTTTTGGTTGAGCTTGTATACAATGTTTCCTATTACCACTATTACAATCTCCTATCTCGAATTGATTACTTGATTGCATATATCCGTGTCCCTTATCTCATATATAAGTTAGATCATACAATGTGTAGAAGATCACGAAGTCGTATGATTGGTCGAGCTTAATGAGATATAAAAGTTTCACAACCGAGACAACTTGAGGACGAGTTGTCGGTATAAATGCATGTATAGATAAAGTGACTTGACTTGGTTGCTTGTCTATCTTTGATGCGTCTCGGCGTATTGAAGGATCACGGTGAGATGAGTTCTTCATCGTCCGTCGTGAAGAACCAAGATCTCGGTGACTTACGATGATCTAAACCTCGATAAGGTATTAGGTGAGTAGGAGTTCTTGACCATCACTTTGACTTGTTATGGGTGAGGTTATATGTTCTAACCCAATATTCTCCGCATCTTGGGTGGTGGCGGTCTTGTATGTCATGCTAGTTATCATGTCGAGTCACCTTATCCGTTTAGGATGATGGCGTCCTTAAGGAGCTCAAAGGTTTATTGTACTAAACCTGCGCAGTTGAGTTAGCTCAAGTACAATAATAAGGTTGAGTGGTACTACTTAAGGAATTAAAGATATTAATTATTTTAAGCGATGTAATGCTCTAAATAATTAATGGACGTCGCGATATCTTAAATACGGGATTCAGAATGTCCGAGTGCAAGCCCGACTCACCTTCGGTAATAAAGGGTAAGTCGGCATTTATTCTCTAGTGGCATGAATGAATGTTTATAAATTAATTTATGTTACAGGTGAACATAAGATAATTAATTTATTTGAGGCCATCTTTATTCCTGCATTTGATCCTGGTGGCCCATCGGGCCCGTAGCCACATGAAAATCGGCCCCTATCCTCTAATGGCAAGGATTTGATCCTCTTTATCTATAAGGATATTATTATATTTATGGGATATGCATTGATCATTTCTAATGGGATTATGGTAATGCATTATAAATATAAGGTAAGAGATAAGATCAAGGCTAATCCTCACAATTATCGAAGCATAATTTTCGAGAATCACCATAGTTCCTTGGTGAGATATTTTCGAAAATTACTAGAGGATTAGGTGATTTTACGTAGCATTCTCCATAGATCGTCCTCACTCGACGTTGGAGATTGGGCAACCGGGATACAGTCCAGAAGATCAAAGCACGAGTCTCGATCCGTTCATCCCGTTCCGCCTCGACAGATCCGCAGGTAAACACGAGAAAACACCTACGTGTTGCAATTAATTATATAGGTGCATGCTAGGAATATAATCAATGTATGGTGAATTAAACATCCAAGATAGATCCTCGGGAGAGGGCTAAAACCTAGTTTTCCCTTCAATTGGTATCAGAGCCTGGGATCAGTATCTTGGCTCTGTTGGATTAATTCACGTTTGATTATTACGTGCGCAATTAATTAATTGTTGGATCTGTCGTTCATCGTGACTCGTTTTAATTTTTGTCGGATTTTGTTTTTCACCACGAGAAAATCCGTGGTTAGATTAGATTTTTCCCTGTAAATCTTATCTGTAAAAGAAGAATGAAGACGAAAGCACGAAGAACGAGAAGACGAAGACTCGTCGAGAGAAATCGGACGCACGGCGCGAGCACAGCCTCGACGCCATGCGCGCGTTCTCGACGGCATCGGCGGATTTCGGGTGGACAGGGGCGAGACTCGGCGGCATCGGCTGCATGGGCGTGCGGGGCGCGCAATTCGCGAGACGCCTCGGCGCGTCTGGCGGCGGGCGCGAGCCATCGGGCGTGGTCGGGCGGCAAGCGGCGGCTCGCCCTCGGCGGCGCTCGGTGGGAAACCTCAGCGCGTTCGGCGGGCGGCGGGCGCGTTTTTTTGAGATCCCGGTGCCAGCGCGGCGGCAGGCGTCGTTTGTCGCGCGAGATCCCAGCGCTTGGGCGGGCTCGCGGTTGCGAGGTCGACCGCGGCGGCGCGGCTGAAGCCATGAAGCGGCGTGGGCAGCCGCAGCGTGCTCGTCGGTCGCGATCACCTTCGCGACCGCGAGGCGCCCGCGAGGAGCACGCGAGGCGGCGGCGCGCAGGCTGGATCGCGCGCATGGGCCGCCCCTAGGCGCGGCCCGCCCCATTTTGGGCGAACCCGCCCGGACCGGTTTCCGGCCAGACCGTTTTGGCCCGAATCCGTTTGTGAATCCGGTCCGTGCCCGTGCACGCGAGGCCCGTTTTGAAGTTTATGAAGATCATGCTTTGCAATTCTATGTAATAGATTAGGCGGGAAAGTGCGAGTTCCACGAGTGAGCCACGATGAGCGTTTTATTTTATTTTAATCGTTCATTGCATGTCGTGGATGTTTAAATTACGAAGCATGCTATGTATGTTTAAATTACGTGACAAACATATTATATGTTTTCGTGATTGGATGCGCATAGTAAGCATGCTAGGTTTATCGCGTTTTCAAGCATGTTTTAGAATTCTCGAGCATGTTTTACATGTTGAGTTCTATAGAAAAGCATGCTAGGATTACGTGATCTGCATGGACAAACCTTTTGAAACAAAAGACTAAGCAAGTAACCCGACATATTAATTTTCAAATTAAATTATCAAGACCTCCACTTTTGATCTCTATACAAAGTGAGGCATCGTGAGTAAACGCGTCCACACGCGTGGCTTGCTTTTGCTTATCATAAGTTTGTTAGATGAGATTTCTAAATAAAACATTTTAAATATATTGAGAAGTGGGAGTTTCATGTAAACGCCCACACGCGTGGCTTGCATTTGCGATTTTCATAAGTTCTCTAGAGATGGATATAAAATGAGATAACAAAAGAATTTGGATTGGGCGGTATGGTCTAGTGAGTATCCCAATTCTACGAATTCATTTTACATTGTTAAAATTGTGGTCATTGCTTGACATCACCTCGAGTACAACTTCATGAAGTCCTTCTTGCGATAGTGATGTGGTCTAGTAAGGTCCAATCATTAATTTCATTTGTCATAAGGATAAGTTGACATGGATTGAAATTAAGCGACTAAAAGGTATATTTTAGTGCGGTCGGGGGTTCATGTAGCGTCCACACGCGTGGCTTGCATGTGGAATTCCTTGGGCGATTGGAGGTTTCAATTAATATTGTTTTATCAAAGGTTACAATATTATTATTACAATTATGTGCGATCGTATGCTTATGTGTTTACATTATCTTTTCAGATATGTCTCTTACACCGATTATCAATATGCTCGCACAAAATCTCTTATCCGGTCCGAATTTTATCGAGTGGAAGCGAAACATGGAATATGTTCTTATCATTTGAAGAACACATGTTTGTTCTCACTACTCTAAACCCGATGCCTTCTTCGACGATCGACTAATGAGCGCGAGTCAAGCGGACTTTGGCATAAGTCGAACAATATGGCAAAATGTAATATGATGACTACTATGTCCAAAGGCTTGCAGCTGCAGCATCAGTCGATGTTAGACGCGACTGAAATATGGTCAAGTCTCGAGAGTAAGTTTGGGCAATCGGATCGGACAGTCCGCTTCCATACAATGAGAGAAATCTTAGCGTGTAAGATGGAAGAAGGAAGTTCGGTCCATGAACATGTCTCCCACCTGAGTCATCTCATGGATAGTCTTGATCAGTTGGGAGGAGGTATTGACGGCGAAGCCAAGGTCGATATCATCGTCAATACACTGCCCAAGTCTTTTGAGAATTTTCGCGTGAATGCGATCATGAGCAAGACCTAGTATACATTTAGTCAGTTGCTTAATGATCTCGTGGCCGCGGAAGGAGTTATGGGTAAAGGAGCACATGCTCTTGCTAGCACATCTAGGGGCCCAAATTTTCCGTTGCAAAATGGAAAAGAAAAGGGCACCAAAGGTGGCGAGGCGAGGAAATAGTGAGAGTAGTGGGAACAAGAACATGCACGCCACAGGAGGCAGAAGAAGTCGAAGGAGAGGCGAGTGCTTGAGTGCGGCAAGGCCCGGCATTGGAGGCCAGTGCCCTATGCTCGAGGCTCAGTCGCCATTTGCTTTAATAACGGAAACATGTTTAGTGACTTGTTCTACCCATTCTTGGGTAGTAGACACGAGTGCGACCGATCATGTTTGTTACACTGCGGGGTTCTGCGCGACGAGGAGTGCATGATGGTGAGATAACGATCTCCATGGGCAACGCGCGAAAGTCGAGGCCGTTGCGGTGGGAGATGTTACTTTATGTTTTGATAGAGCAGTTTTAGTGTTAAAAGATGTTTTATATGTGCCCGATTTTCTGGAACCTTGTTTCGTTTGAAATTATTTATTCATGGATATTCATTATTTTTGATAGTGGTGTTTCTATCATAAGAAATGACGAAGTTATACGTGTTGGCACATTATATAATTAAGCTTTATACTATTTACGCTAAACATAATACCTATAACTATGTTGCATCTACATCAAACCTTAAAAGAAAGTTTTCTTCAAGATGACACCATATTTCTCGGCATCTTAGATTAGGTCACATCAATCTAAATAGGATCCAAAGGCGGCTAAGAATGGGCGTTGGGTAATCTCACGGTTATCTGGTTCCCGATCTGCGAATCTGTATAGAAGGAAAGATGTCGACCGGACCCTTCAATCGAAGGGTTATAGAGCGAAAGAAGTGTTGGAGCTAGTCCATTCGACTGTGTGGACCGATGTCCACACAAGCTCGTGGAGAATGCAGTATTTTATCACTTTCATTGACGATTACTCAAGGTGCGGATACGTATACCGCTTCACCGCAAGTCAGAATGCTTTGAGAAATTCGAAGAGTTTAAGGCGGAAGTGGAGCGAAGCTTGGTAAAGTATCAAGTCATCTGGGATCGATCGCGGTGGCGAATACCTCGATAACGAGTTTATGGACTATCTAGTGAAGTGTGGGATTACCTCCCGGTAGCTTACACCGGCACACCACAAAAATGGTGTGTCGAGGCGAAAAATAAGACTCTTTTGGAAATGGTTAGATCAATGATGAGTTATCTTGCATTACTATTTATTTACGGGGTATGCTTAGAAGCGGCATATACTTGCTAAATCTAGTACCATCAAGTCGATCGAAAAGACTCCTTCGAGTTGTGGTTTGGGCGCAGCTGGTTTAAGCCACATAAGGATATGGGGCGATCCGGCACATGTGCTAAACAAGAAGGTGACAAGTTGGAGGCTAGATCCGAAGCAAGTCATTTATTGGCTATCTAGAGGACGAAGGTGGTTTATTTGTTGGATTGTATCTTGAAAGCGCTTTTGGTTGAGCTTGTATACAATGTTTCTGTTACCACTATTACAATCTCCTATCTGAAATGAATACTTGATTGCATATATCATGTACACACTTATCTCATATATAAGTTAGATCATACAGTGTGTAGAAGATCACAGAAGTCTGTATGATTGGTCAAGCTTAATGAGATATAAAAAGTTTCACAGCTGAGACAACTTGAGGACGAGTTGTCGGTATAGGCTGCGGTATAGATAAGAAGTGACTTGACTTGGTTGTTGTATATCTTTGATGCGTCTCGGCGTATTGAAGGATCACAGTGAGATGAGTTCTTCTATCTGACCGTCGTGAAGAACCAAGATCTCGGTGACTTACGATGATCTAAACCTCGATAAGGTATTAGATGAGTATGAGTTGCTGACCATCACTTTGACTTGTTATGGGTGAGGGTTATATGTTCTAACCCAATATTCTCCGCATCTTGGGTGGTGGCAGTGCTTGTATGTCATGCTAGTTATCTGTATCGAGTCACCGTATCCGTTTAGGATGATGGCGTCCCTTAAGGAGCTCAAAGGTTTATTGTACTAAACCTGCGCAGTTGAGTTAGCTCAAGTACAATAATAAGGTTGAGTGGTATTACTTAAGGAATTAAAGATATTAATTATTTTAAGCAGTCAGAATGCTCTAAATAATTAATGGACGTGTGATATCTTAAATACGGGGATTCGTAATGTCTAAGTGCAAGCTCGACTCACCTTCGGTAATAAAGGGGTAAGTCAGCATTTATTCTCTAGTGGCATGAATGAATGTTTATAAATTAATTTATGTTACGTGTTGAACATAAGATAATTAATTTATTTGAGGCCCATCTTTATTCCTTGCATTTGATCCACAATTTGGCTCATCCAGGCCCGTAGCCACATGAAAATCGGCGCCCTACACTCTAATGGCAAGGATTTGATCCTCTTTATCCATAAGGATATTATTATATTTATAGGATATGCATGGATCATTTCTAATAGATTATGGTAATGCATTATAAATATAAGGTAAGAGATAAGATCAAGGTTAATCCTCAATTATCGAAGCATAATTTTCGAGAATCACCATAGTTCCTTGGTGAGATATTTTCGAAAATTACTAGAGGATTAGGGTGATTTTACGTAGCATTCTCCATAGATCGTCCTCACTCGACATTGGAGATTGGGCAACCGGATACGATCCGGAAAATCAAAGCACGAGTCTCGATCCGTTCATCCCGTTCCGCCTCGACAGATCCGCAGGTAAACATGAGAAAACACCTACGTGTTGCAATTAATTATATAGGTGCATACTAGGAATATAATCAATGTATGGTGAATTAAACATCCAAGATAGATCCTCGGGGGAGGGCTAAAACCTAGTTTTCCCTTCATTCTCCTCTAACTACAATTTATTAAAACCTGCATCACCAAAAGCATTGTAAATTTTTAGTGAACAGAGGGAATAATGGAGTAATTCATAGTTAAAATTTAATTATTAAATGTTTAGGGTGACTACACCATACGGCCAGCCACATATGTAACAGTACAAGTCACAAAAATTTTATGTTAGAACGTCTAACTAATTGAGATCTTGACCCCTCAAATAATATATAAAAGCCAGAGTAGTACTTCTTTAATACTTAATCCGTTCACCAAAAGATTGTATTATTTTTGGTTGCACGAGTTTTAATAAATTTTAATTAGTGTAAAGTGAGTGAAGATAATCGATAGTGATATTAAAAGGTGGGTTGTGAAGATAATAAATGAATATATTGATATATAGTGAGAGTAAAATATGGACCATGTTTTCTTTCATATAAATAAGTGGTTAGATTGAAAGAAAAAAGAGTTATGAAGTTGATTTTCATATAAATAAGTGGTTAGATTGAAAGAAAAAAGAGTTATGCAGTTGATGTTTCAAAAAAATAGAAAATGTAAGCTTTTGAGGGACGAATCGAAAAAGAATTAAATATCAGCTTTTAGTGGACGGAGAGAGTGAGTATCCGGTAGTGATGGATCCAAGACAAGTACTATATAGCATGAATTATTTTCGTACCTTAGCCCCAAAAAGTGTATATACAATTTATGATATATAATATCCATGCATGCAAAACACGTCTAATATATAAACACAGAACTCCATCCAACTCTCATACTTTTTGTTAATCAATTTATGTTGATAACATATTATATTCTCAACCGATTAACATTGTCTTTTGCATCAACCTACTTTCAGAAACCCTCATTTATTTGCTCAAAGCTAACAAATTTTCCTTCACTCCAAAAACAAAACAAAAACATGGCTGCAAATTCCAAGTTGAGAAAGCTAGCAACAATCTTGACAATCCTCCTCGTAAAGCAACAATTACAAACCTCAGCAAATGCAAATGCGGTGAAAACCAAGGTTTTCCTTTCGCCGGAGATGGTGTCGGAAGGGGGCTTCGTCTCCAACAAAAACTACTTCAACATCGGTTTTCCTCGCGGCCACATCGGCGTGAAGAGCGTCAACGCGGAATTGGTGGATGAGAGAGGATATCCGGTGCCCCTCCACGAAGCTTATCTCCATCACTGGGTTATCCAGAGATACCTCGCTCCCAAAAACACCACCGGCATCCCCAAAATAGGGCAATGTCAGTATCATCAGAAATAGTGGGATTTGCGATGCGGCTGTGACGCAGTATTTCGGGCTAGGGGCGGAGACGCGGAAAACTGCCACCGATATTCCTGATCCCTACGGAATACAAGTCGGAGATCCGGTCGGTATCCCTGCAGGTAGGCTGGACTTCCACTTTTAATTCCTTTTCTTTTCTTAATTAAATGTAACACATGCAGTAGATTTCATTAATGCTAAATATATCTATTATTATTATTATTATTATTATTCAAATGAGATCCTCTATTGCTAATATGTGTTTACAAGATGTAATAATCCAAATTCATTATTATCATAAAAATGTGACCTTTTACCAATTTTGACTTCACTTTTACCAATGTGTTCTAGCGGGTCGGACTTTCAATTTGAAACAAATTTCAATCGTTCAAATCATTGATTTGAGAAATCCAAGACTGGGTTTTGATGGCTTAGGTTGTGAATGTTGGTGGTCAATGTCAAGTATTTGTTGACGGGGATGAATTTCATCATGACAGTTGCCAACAACTATATGATCTAGATATATTATATAATTACTAAATTATTCTTATAATTTAAGTAAGCAACATGATATTGTAGATATATCAAACTATGTGAGAATATACGTTTTATAATCATAATAGGTATATATTACTCGTTCTGTCTCATTTAAAATGTTCAATTTCTTTTTTGGGTTGTCTCATTACATTTTAGTAAATAATTATCCCTTCAAAAAATATGAGTTCTATCCACCTTTTATCATTTTAATTACTTTATATATTTCTCATAAATATCCGTATTCAAAAGAAAAATGACACTTTAAATTGAGTAATTTGTTTCGTAAGAGTAAATTAATTTATGTAGCTTTAGTGGTTAGGAGTTCGAAAATAATCCTTTTGATGACATGACAAGTTGGCAACGTCATAATCCTTTTGGTGACATGACAAGTTGGCAAAGTCGCATGGGGACTACCACGTGATTTGGAGAATCAACCAACTCTATATTTTGGAAGTGAACCTGGTCACATGGCCTTGGATGGGATTTACATGTATTACGAACATAATAATTTTATTATTATGATATAGAATAGAAAAATATAAGTAGAAGATTTTAGAGCATATCCAGTGGGAGGAGGTACTGAAGATGCATTTTCAAAAAGAGCCATTGGGGGTGAGAGGAGGGGGAGGTAGGGGAGGTGGTTTGGAGAGAGAAAAGGCAAAAACCAAAATTGTGGAGCCATTTTTATTTTTTATTGTTTTTTTATTTTATTTATCTTTTCCTTTTTTATTTTATTTATCTTTTCCTTTTTAAAGTATTTATGTCATTTATTAATTTTATTATAATTATGATTTATAAATAATATATTTATTTTATATTATTTAAAACTATCAAATTAATTATTACAAAATTAAAAATAGTAAATTTAAAATTTAAATGTGGGAATGTATAAAATAATGAATGTGTTGAAAGTGAGTGAAAAGTAGGGTCCATAATGATGTCAGCAAAAACCTGAATTTGAGAAGGTATGATTGAAGATGCTCTTATATGGAAGCAGTCCCGACTTGGAACAGTACATTTATTTGGGTGGTTTAGAATAATAGAAAGATTTTCCATGATTATACAATTTGCGTTAAAGTTATTAGTTTTTTTTTTTTGAAGGTTTCGACGATTTAAATTATCTAATAACAGACTTACTTCATAAAAAAGTTATTGTTTTACATTTTTATTTTTGGAATTGATATGTTTACATCTTATGGTTCTGCTAATTGCATGTTGAGTGTTTAAGCAAAATTTCTGGCTTCGTCGTCACTGTCCGCAGGAAACGAGGAAGGGTGGCTGCTGAACGTGCATGCTATCGACACCCGTGGAACCGAAGATAAGATGGGATGCGCGGAGTGTAGATGTGATTCATACGACGTAACGAAAGAAGACGGAGTAATCCGGCCCCCGGGATACAAGGGCGGCGTACTATGTTGTCCTGATGAGAGCAGATGCAGACTCAAACAAGGGTTTCATGGTGAGAAGAGAAGCATTTATTTGAGGTATACTGTCAAATATGTGGATTGGGATTCATCTTCGATGGTACCCCTCAAGATTTACATTCTTGACGTCACTGATGTTTGGGATCAATCCAAAGGAATCAAAGCTAGTCACCGTTGTGCGGTAATTAATAATCATTCATGATCTTGATCAGTTTGAATTAATGTTTTGTTTTCATGATTTTGCATTATGTTGGAAGATTTGATTCTATAGTTAAGATTAAATCTGAGTTGTTGAGATCACATATATTAATTAATATATTGTGATATAGGTAGAATATGATGTTGAATCTTGTGATGTTGGAGTTGACAAAAATGGTTGCATTGTTTCAAGAACCCTAAGTGTTAGTTTGCCAAGTGGTGGAGATTTGATCTATGGGGTTGGACACCAACATACAGGGGCCACAGGCACAACTCTATATGGAGAGGTAATTTGACATTGTATTGATTCTCTATGTCGCCTTGCATCGATCTTACATTATTTATATAGAGATGACAGATTTGACACCTCTATATGTATTGAAGAATCTAGAAAGTGCATTTTATTGAACCCCACCAAACGCCTACATGGGTTTGGCGCACACCCTGGGTTTCCAAGTGTGGTTTACATCTCTTGTGGTTTGCGGCTATTGCATGAGGACGTGGGGTTTCTTGGTCTTGTACCTGGGTGGCGGTGCGGGTTCCCATGATATCAAAAAAAAAAAAAAAAAAAAAAGAATCTAGAAAGTGCATTTTATTTAAACACAACCGCATCATATCATTTTTTTGTGGGTATTTTGCAATTAACTCTAAATAGGGAGGAAGGGTGGTGTGCTCATCTAAACCAACATATGGAGAAGGAATTGAAGCTGGAAATGAGGCTGGTTATATCGTGGGGATGACGACCTGTTACCCGTCACCTGCTGGACCGGTCAAGATTTCTGCCGGAGAGACACTCACTCTCGTATCCAACTACAGCAGTGTTGAAAGACATATTGGAGTTATGGCTCTGTTTTACCTGCTACTTGCTGACTCATCACTCCAACCCTGGTCAGATTCTGCCCTTTTTTCTAGCTGCGTCTCATACCATAAAATTCATAGTATTGATCCGATGAGGATGTTATTTTAACTATCTTTACATATAGCGTTTTAATCTTCAGAGAATTTGACTTATCATCGTATAATGTAGATAATGTTATGATATTATTTTGGGTCATTAGTATATATACTATGATCGATGGAATTTTTTTCCGTGAGCCAACATTAATGATTCGTTGAAGCATATACAGGTAATATTAATTTAAGATAAAAACACTAGGCTAGTGAGTCAAAAATATTCTTCATATATATTAATTAATTCGTAGAAACCGCATAGACTTTTCAACCTAAGGATGTCAATGGGTGGATTTTACCCGAACCAGAATTAATAAATAAGTAATGGTTTTGGTTCTGGATCCGACCCATTAGACACTGGATCCGGACCATTAACTATAGGTCTTAAGCGGTCCGGATCTGAGCGGGTCTAGAACCAGAACCAGACAAGAACCAGAACTAGAACCGAAACCGAAACCGTTACTTTATAATTTAATATGTGTTATTAGTGATTTTGAATCGATATGGATAAAACTAGCTCATTAACAAGCCTATTTAAACTTAGGCTTGTCAATAGACGGGTTTTACTCGGACCAAAACCAATAAATACGTATTGGTTCTGGTTCTGGAACCAGGACAAGATCCGGACCGGACCGGACCGGACCGGATCATCAAACTATGGATCTAAATGGTCCGGATCTAAAGCGGATTTGGAACCAAAACCGCTGCTTTAAAATTTAATGGGTTTTGAATGGTTCCGGATCGATCCGGGTAAAACTCACCCATTGACATCCCTAGTTCAACCTTATCATATAGTTATCTTCTTATTCATTTCATTTGTCTCTTCCGTCATCGTCCACATTCCCAACTCAAAAAAAAAATCATTTGTATCTTCCATCATAATGATTTAATAAGGTTAATGGCGATGCATAGCAGAAGAAAAATTATAAGATAGAGGCAAATATTACATAAAAGATATCAAACTTCAAGTTACGTATTCTAATTTAAATTCAATTTCAAGCAATTCCGTGGCACTGTGCCAAGTTATCCTTACAGATTTTTGCATTGGTCATTCGTTTTTGCAAATTGAACAATTATTTTTATGTTCTAGGCCTCTGAAATTACGACGGTGCCCAAATTCCTTTGGCCAATTATCCTCTTAGGAGTTGTACTTGTTCTCGTTTTTGCGTCGAAGGGTAAAACTGGAAAAGCAGAAGGTTACGAAGCTATGCTATGAGCTTTCAAAGTTGCGATGTATAATGTCACTGATTTTTGTTAATTCATGCTATTACAAAATAATTTGTGCAAGAACATTTCATGGATCAAGATTTGTATTTGATTGTGTTTGGATCTACATCCCCGTCATACGGATTTTTACTAGTCAGACGATCTCGCACAAGACATTATATAATTAGTAGCTCAAGAGTTTTAAGACTGTTCTAGAATGTAAACTTGCTATATGTTCATGTTGAAAGCTCAGTACCATTCAATTATTTAGGTTTATTTATCAAAAAAGTCAAACTTTTCTTCTATTAAGTGCAGTGCACGTAAATTTATTATATTGCATTTAGCTAGGAGACATTTATTTACAATGTAACAAATACTTCTGTATACATGATCATGCTAGAAGCCTAATAATTAGGTTGTGAAATAAAGACAATAAAATATTCAAGAGTAGTAAATCGTAAATAACTATCAATACTAATAAATCAAAAATCAAACGTTCAACTAGCACCAGTGGTCTAGTGGTAGAATAGTACCCTGCCACGGTACAGACCCGGGTTCGATTCCCGGCTGGTGCAGGACTTTCTTTTGTGTAATATTTTTCTTTTACTAAAAT
Source organism: Salvia rosmarinus (assembly GCA_036937905.1). Taxonomy (NCBI): domain Eukaryota; kingdom Viridiplantae; phylum Streptophyta; class Magnoliopsida; order Lamiales; family Lamiaceae; genus Salvia; species Salvia rosmarinus. The sequence continues at coordinate 19,330,206 of CM072816.1, read as the reverse complement.
CCAAACGTTTATTTCAAGAGAAGTATAATTTTATATCCAAAATTTCAATTTTTTCATAATTGTAGTCCCAACATATGAGAAATTATAAATTAATATATATACTGATGTTATTAAAAATTCTATCCTACTATTGAATTTCTAATAATTGAGATTTTTTTATCAGCAACACAAAAATGATGAGGTTTTTAAGCATAATTTTTCCTAATTTTAACGTATTCAGTCACGTGTATACCCAACGTTTCGAGTCAAAACTCAACTACCACTGAAAATCAAATGATAGGGTATAATTTTAAATTATAATTTTATATACGTTTAAAATACAAGCGAAAAAGTTCATACGCTGAGATATAAATGAATAGTTCATATACGTTGTGATACAAATGAAAAAGTTCAAATGTTGGTTGGCTGTAATATGATTTTATTTCTATTTTAACTTTTTTTTTGCTTTTTCTTTTTTTCTTAAATCTGAAAATAGTAGTAGTAGTAATAATTTGTACTTGTCGGTGTTTGTAAGTTAAGTCAGGCGGCAGAGTAGCTAGGAGAAGTCCAGTCCTCTTCGTTCTTTAATGTTCCATTAATAAAAAAAGCTGTAAATTTATGGTCGACTGCTGAAAGAAAAACTGAGAATAGAAACAAAACATTGAATGATAAAAACTGATTTCATTGATTGCTGCTTTCTATAATACAAACGGCTACAGAGGGAATATGTCTATTTATAGCAACACCATAATGCTAACCCTAGACACAAGAGACAAAAGCGAATATGCTAAACAATGTACTGATCCAATAATCAAACAACACATTATAATGCATCTAGATCATTCTTCTTCACGTGCCTTCATGCTGAGCTGGATGTGAACATCCAACTGCAATATCTTTGAGTTGACAATGCATGCCACGTTTATGCATTGTGTTCTTTGGTTCTAACATGCCCCTCAATTCGAGCGAGTTACGAGATAACCAACAATTTATTCTTGAGTCGAGTGAAGAATTGGAGACCGAGAGGCTTAGTCATAATATCGACAATCGATCGAAAGATGGGACGTGTTGCACGAAGAGTATTTGCGGCGACCATATCACGTACAAAATGAATGTCGAAGCTCAATGTGTTTAGTGCGGCGTGAAGGATAGGATTGAAGCAAGAGAAATGGTGATGGAGTTATCAACCCAAATGGTTGGTGTCTTACCAATATCTATAGAGTTCATGAAAAGAGAGTGAGCCAACATATTTCACCATTGCATTTGCCAAACTTGATATTCGACGGTACTAGAACGAGAAACAATGTGTTGCTTTTTGGAAGCCCAAGAGATAAGATTTCCACCAAAATATATACACATTCAAGAAGTAGATCGACGATCATCGATATCCGATGCCCAATCGGAATCAGAGAACCCAACAATGTGAGAATGTCCAGTACGTGACAAGTGAATGCCATGATCGAGAGTCCCAGCAACATATCGAAGAATCCTTTTGACAGCATTCCAATGAGGGTCGAGAGGGTTGGACATGAATTGACTTACTTTGTTGACAGAAAAAGCAAGATCGGGACGTGTGATCGTGAGATATTGTAAACCACCTACAATACTGCGATACTCACGAGGATTGGTGATGCAGCCCAAGTTTTGTGAATTTAATTTTTATGTGGCATATGGGCCACGTTTTTGTATCAAGATTTTCACAATATTTTTAGGCTTGATTATCTAGAGTCCTAGTCTATTAAAACTTCTTTTGTAAATTAGAGTTGTACTTTGATTAGGAGTCCTTCTTTGATAAGGATTAGACTTCATTTTTCACTATATAAAGGCATAAGCATCTGAAAATATTCGACTTTTGATTGATCAATAAATGTGAGTTTTATTCTCTCTTCATTAGCTCTTGAATTTTCTTGTGTTTGCCAAGGAATTCAATTATCGACGTATCGACGAGACATTCATCCCTCGTTCGTGTGTCATTCATCGTCCCCGAGTTGCTGCGTCAACTATCTAGTTGGGGTATAGGCGAAATACTGACTTATATCACTTCGAGGGTTAGATTCAGAGGTTTTAGGATATTTCATCTTGTTCGTTCTTCCGTTCGTGTCTTGATAGATTCTTCGTACCGGCGAGGATCGTATCATTTGGTATCGGTGACCTTTATTTGGGTCGGTGTCTCATAGGGTTCGCGATCGTGGGCGAGGCGATCGGGTCTTATGGGGTGGGGATGATCGTCCCACATTGTCCATGGAGGCTTATCTGGTGGATATAAAATTTGGATTCCCACATTTGGTATCTTCGAGGCTAGTGAATTGAAGTGGGTGAGTCTGTTTGATATAAGTGATGACTTGAATTTGAGGACAAATCATTTTCAAGAGAGGGAATGATGCACCCAAGTTTTGTGAATTTAATTTTATGTGGCATATGGGCCACGTTTTTGTATCAAGATTTTCACGGTATTTTTAGGCTTGATTATCTGAGTCCTAGTCTATTAAAACTTCTTTTGTAAATTAGAGTTCTACTTTGATTATGAGTCCTTCTTTGATAAGGATTAGACTTCATTTTTCACCTATATAAAGGCATGTAAGCATCTGAAAATATTCACTTTTGATTGATCAATAAATGTGAGTTTTATTCTCTCTTCATTAGCTCTTGAATTTTCTTGTGTTTGCCAAGGAATTCATTATCGACGTATCGACGAGACATTCATCCCTCGTTAGTGTGTCATTCATCGTCCCCGAGTTCTTTGCGTCAACTATCTAGTTGGAGTATAGGCGAAATCTTGACTTATATCACTTGAGGTTAGATTCGAGAGGTTTTGGGATATTTCATCTTGTTCGTTCTTCCGTTCGCGTCTTGATAGATTCTTCGTACCAGCGAGGATCATATCAATTGGAGAGGGCGCGGTATATTTAGACAAAGATTATTGCCACCATAGGAGTAGGACAAGGTTTAGCATTGGTCATATTGGCTTTGGCAAGAATATCCATAGCATACTTCCGTTGGTAGAGATGCAAACCAAGAGATGTATGAGAGACTTCAATGCCAAGAAAATGATGAACCGATCCCATTTTTGAGGAAAAATGAGTTCTGAGGCGCCAATAGTAGGCGAATGCCGGTGAAAGAAGAACCGATTAAGGATATCATCGACGTAAACCAACAAGTAAACTGTTGCATGAGCGGTCTTAAAGAAAAGAGAGTGGTCGACCCTAGATTGCGAAAACCCAACTTGAGGAAGCGATGCGAAAAGTGAGAAACCAAGAGGGAAGCTTGTTTCAAACCATAGATAGCTTTGTGAAGCTTGGACTAAGGAGAAGGGCCCCGATCTCAAAACCGGTGGTGTCTCGTATAAATAGTTTCATCAAGAGTAGTTGAGGAAAGCGTTGTCGACATCAAGGTGAGTGACTCACAATTACATTGAGCAATGAGAGAAAGCATGGTGCGTATGGTGAGTCGGCTTGACCACGGGCCGAAAGTTTCATTGAAATCAAAACCGGGCTCTTGAGTGTAGCCTTGAGCTACAGCGGGCCTTATAGCGAGCAATGGAGCCATCTGCATGTCTTTGATTTTGAAAACCCACTTGCAACCAATAGAGTTTTGTCGGATGGTTGGGGAGTAAGTGTCCGGTATGATTTTGAAAAGAGCTTTGAGCTCACCAACCATAGCAGACCGCCAAAGTGAGGACGGGATAAAGCCTCGAAAGCGATGAGCGGTTCATGATCAAGGAAAGGAACAGCAACAGTGGTAGAAGAAAAACCTTGGTTTGAAAATACCCGCTTTGCCCGAGTAACCATAGGATGATCATTCTTGGGCAAGGCGGCTTGAGTGGGTGAATGGGAGTGTCAACATGGTGCTCACTGGTAGAATGAGATGTAGGGAAGATGGAGTGGAAGAGGTGAGGCAGGAAGAGAGTTAGAGGAAGAAGAGGTAGGAGTAATAGAAGGAGAAGAAAAATGGGTGGATATGGGGTTTGTAATATGGGAGTAGGGTGTGAAATTGTGGAGGAGTGGGTAAGGAAGAGCGAGAATGGAGGAAGAGATATAGGGAAAACACGAAGTATTCGGAGGGATTCGGATGAAACAGGAGAGGAAGATGAGGAAGATGGTGATAGGAAAAATAGATTCATCAAAGAGTATCTCTGAAACTATAACTTTCCGGATGGTAAGAGAATCTTATACCCTTTATGATGAAGACTATACCCAAGAAAAACACCGAGGCGAGCGAGGTTCGAGTTTATGGTGGGTGTATGGTGAAGAAAAGGGTAACAAAGCGACCAAAGACCCGTAGAGATGAGTAGTCGGGTTTGTGAGAGAAAAGCTTTTCAAGAGGAGAGATGAAGTGAATGATTTTGGTGGGAAGGCGATTTATGAGGTGAGCGGAGGTTGAGAAAGCATCGTCCCAATGCTTCATGGGAAGACCAGTTTGAATAGAAGAGATAAACCCATCTCAACTATATGTCTATGCTTTCTTTCAAAGCCATTTCTTTGAGGGTATATGGACAAGATATTTGGTGATGAATGCCATGTTGAGAGAAGAAAGATGTTAAACCCCTATATTCACCCCCCCAATCGGATTGTATGGATTTTATTTTAGTGTTGAGTTGATTTTCGACTAAAGCTTTGAACTATACGAACACGAGCGAACCTCACTTTTAGCTTTGAGAAGGTAAATCCAAACATATCTCTTGGAGTGGTCGATGAAACTTACATAATATGAAAACCATTTGAGCGGGAATGGGTGCGGGACCCCATAAGTCACTATGAATGAGTTCGAGAGGGAAGCGTGTGCGGAGGTGGAGCAGAATAAAGGCGACGATGCATTTTGCATACACGCATGGTTGACAAAGAGTAGAAGACTTTATTTCATGAAAGGAAGATTACAAGAGTAAAGCTTTCTTAACAATGTCAGCAGTACAATGTCTGGACGATTATGTCAAACGTCTATGCTGAGAGTAGATGACGGTTGAGAAAAAACAACGATGAAATTGCAAAACGAAGCCACAGTTGATCTTTTATTGAAAGCGGAGATGAGCTGAAAGTGGTCGGTGAAAGAGGCGAGTGTAAACTTTGAAGAGGAAAATGGTAGAGACCATCCTTAAGGGAACCTTTGAGGAGAGTAGCTTGAGTGGCTTGATCCTTCACCACACAGAAAGTAGGATGAAATTCAAAAAAGACATTGTTGTCTTGAGCAAACTGAGAAACACTAAGTAAGTTTTTAGTAATATAAGGAACATGTAAAAGATTATTGAGAATGAAGGATTTTGTGGAGAAGGGAGTGGATAGGAATCCTTTACCTATGTGAGCAATGTCGACACCATGACCATTTCCATCCGAAGCTTAGTGTTACCATGATATTCTGCTGCGATTTGAGATTTGAGAGATCGTGGCTTACATGGTTAGTTGCTCGGAGTCTGGATACCATGAGTTCTCCTTTGTAATCGTCGGCAAGACATCTTGAGAGACATTAAATTGGAATTTAAATCTTGTGTTCGGAAGAGATGTGCAACATGTGCTCTGGATTAGAATGAAAGGAACTCCCGATGAAGACCATGAACAAGTTATTCTTCTTGTTGGTTGTCTTTGTTTGGCATAAAGTTTTGGTTGAATCTGTGCCGACATTTATACGTGGTGTGGCGGATAGAAGGCGGACTTAGCGGTAGGTTTATTTCACGGGTTTACGCCTCCCACGACCACCAAAAATCCACCACGATTCGAACCATTTACGCCCCTCCTCTAAAATTGTTGAAACCCCCTACCTCCTGAGGTGTGTGAGCTATTCCTTTGATAGCCACTTGAGCAACATAGTTAAGAGAGGGTGTGAACCATCCGAATTAAGGGAGCGGATCTCGTCGATTCCAATCTGTTTTCAAAACTTAACAACAAAGAGTGCACATCTATAGCCAACCATGATTCAACCTTGGAACTCACTGTGACCATAACAGATCATATTCACTTCCTAGGCCATTTAAAACATGCATAATCGATCCTCATTCGAAACATGATGTCCAATGAATTGAGTAAATCACAACAAGTTTGACCTTAGATAAATACTCGGTCATGCTCAAATTTTCTTTTCGAGAGTTTGCAAGCGCAATTTATATTGCATTACCTTTGCACGTGATTGATGGAAAATGAGTTTCCAAAGCATGCCAAATGGAGGCTGAAGAAGAGAGACCAACCACGAGAATCATCACACTTTCGGTCAGAGAAGATTGAAGCCATGCCGAAAGGATTTGATCTTGCCTTTCCCATATAGTGTATTCTGGATTTATAGATCTGCGTATTTCAGCTCCCTCCTTTTCTTCAATCCACATTTGCGGTGGTTGTGTGAGTCCATTGAGATATCCTTCTAGCCCGTAACCTTTTACCGTGGCCAGAACTTGTTGTCTCCAAATCAGGAAGTTTGTATCTTTCAATTTTGTGGGTGTGGATATGTTTTGGAGGAAAATGACGAGCTCATAATGGTTGAGCTCGAGCCTCCTGTTTATAAGTTTAAGTAGGATTCATGATAAAGAAACAAAAGAAAAACTAGAGGTAGGCGGTGTCATGGCTCGATACCATGAAAGAAAAAGCGAGAATAGAAACAAAACATTGAATGATAAAACTGATTTCATTGATTCTTTGCTTTCTACAATACAAACGACTCTGGAGGAATATGTCTATTTATAGCAACACCATAATGCTAACCCTGACACAAGAGACAAAAGCGAATATGCTAAACAATGTCTTGATCCAATAACCAAACAACACATTATAATGCATCTAGATCATTCTTCTTCACGTGCCTTCATGCTTTGGTGGATGTGAACATCCAATTGCAATATCTTTGGTGACGATGCATGCCACGTTTATGCATTGTGTTCTTTGGTTCTAACAACTGCGAACGATAAACATATATGTATAGTAATCTTCTCAAATTTACTTCAGTTTTGCTCAACCGTACAGAATCCTATGCACATACTTCCCCCCATAAGTATATACTAAGGCACATCTCTTTTAGTGATTTCATACAATAGGTGGATTGAATAAATTGGCCTGAAAAAAAAAACTAAACAACCCTCAATGCCACTCATTTCTGAAGAAGTGGTAATCAAATCAGAAACCATCGGACGAAAGCAACGCGAACCACTCTATAAGCTTTAAGTATTCCTCAATGATAGAGAGATATTTTCTGTCGTCAAGATACGCACGCTTCAAGAAAGTAGGCAAATGCATTAAAACTAAAAAAAATCATTGATAACAAAGGCAAAATAAAAGTTTGGCAGTCTTTTACTATGAATTTCTAAAAATAGGACACTTAATTATTTGGAGATAGGAGACTATGGGGGTGTTTGGCTAAGCTTATTTTAGAGAGCTTATAAGATGTTTCAAGAGCTTATAAGAGGTAATGTCTTAAGTGCTTATAAGTTGTTAAAGTGTTTGGATAATTGATCTTATAAGCTAGAGAAAGAATTATGAGTTAAAGACAGAAAATCATAGTTAGAGAGATAAAATTGATGAGATGTGAAGTTGATAATGTATATGTAGCAAATAACGAACTATAATAAGGTTATTTTGGTAAATTCATGGTTGCTTATAAGTTTATGAAAAAATAAGTTAGGGTTGACCAACTTATTTTTAGGGAGCTTATAATTTGTTGGACTATTTTCACAAATTAAAATTTGTTTTAAAGAGCTTATAAGCGGTAGTCCTCGAGGCGACATGAGCATGGGCGATCAGGGCCCATCATTTCTGACCAAAATTTTATATATCTTCTTATATTAATATAAATATTCCTCAAAAATATGATATTCAATGTCCCAAAATTTTGTTATAAACTTTTGGGGCCCAAATTTTGTAAAAAATAATTATTGTATAAATAATATATTGTGCATCTTTTAAATATATTCAATTGTATCTCCATAGTGAAAATGGCCAATTTTGTAGTTTTCTTAGGGTATTATTTGTCGGGAATAGGTACCGCTTATAAGCTCAGCCAAACACCCTCTATATTTGTTTTAAAATTAGAGACTTATTCAGGAATGCAGTATGCTTAAAGGGCAGCTGAGATATAACAACATGATACTTAGCCGAATATGAAAAGGTAATTTACTAAAGTTAGTCAGTAGGTACTAATTAATTTATTACAGGAAACGGACATCAATCACACGACTAAACTTTTACAAGTGAAAAATTCTATCATTACCTTATAACGGACTACTTGGAGCGCATTCATAGTGGTTGAAAATCACTCTTAAAAAAAGAGAAGAAAAGAAAAATATGTGTATATATATATATGTAAGTTGTGTTGCTTGGTAGTCATTGTTTTAAGTTGGACAATTATATTTGTCGGGGCCTTGTCTTAGTCAACTAAAGGATAGGTTCTTTTATAATTGTCTCACAAACGCAATTTATATGAGGTTTATTACAAAATTCCTAGGAGGAAAAAAAAGGAGAACTAAAATATTCTTTCCACATAAATAGTAGTGGAGTTGAACTTTTAAATTAAAAAGTAATGCTTCTCAAACAAAATTGCATATTTAATTTCTAGTTACATTGCAACTAAAAAATCATATTGTTAAGTACAAACATACTAGTCTTTTGGGAATTAATAATAGTTTAACAATAACAATTGGAAAATAAATATTACATATGAACCATAAAATTATTACAAAAAATCTTCATTGTTTGGATATCCTCAAAATAAGATTAATGCAAAAGGTCTTTATTGTTTGGATATTCCCAAAAGGAGTGGAGGAGATTAAATTAGCAAGCCCACAATGAACATCCATTGAAAGCAGTAGTTGGCCTTCCCCATCCCATATAGAATTTCCAACATCAATAAAAGCTAAGGGTAAATTAATGACACCATAATAGATTTTGTATGCATTGCTGGATTTTAAGTAGTAGTTGGCCTTCGTCATCCCATCTAGAATTTCATGTGTTTTGTAAAAAGTAGCATCACCCTCACTTTAATCTTATTGAAGAAATTAACGTAAAAGAAGAAATTTGGGGATCATCTATATTTTATCAATATTCAAATATTTGACATGTTATGACGCACTCACAATTAATTAAGTTATATTATTTAATTTTATATGGACATTCAAATAACAATATGTCACGAGACACGTTAGTTTTACGAATTTTGAGATAACATATAATAATTTAAAATAGATCAAATATATTATCAATCTATCTATTCATATACTAAGATGTGGCATTTATTGATACACACGACCGGCCTATTTTAAGTGCGATATTATACAATATAAACTTTTATTATTATTATTACATATAGAACTTTTGTGCATGTAAAACGATGCAGATATACAAATATAGAACGTCTATTTAAACATCCAGCCCTCGTACTTTCTATATCAGTATGTAGTTACCGTGTGTAATGTTTTTCTCATCTAATTTCCTTCTTTCTAGGAGATAATTATTGTACATAGATTGGTGTAACATGATGTCGTTGTAGTATAGTGGTAAGTATTCCCGCCTGTCACGCGGGTGACCCGGGTTCGATCCCCGGCAACGGCGTGTTTTTGTTTTACTTCAAAAAATCGGAATCATATATATATTTGAAGTATGAAGTAGTGGCTTTTATTGTTTTTTTTAATACCTTTTAAAATTACAATATAAATCTTCATAATCGTCAATACATATTTTTTTGAGAACTCTTTCATAGAAAACAAAGATTACACAAACTGTGTTATGAAGAGATATTTCATTGCAAAACTCTAAAATCCATCACGCGATCAATACATGTCCATCCATATTTCTCAGCGCAATTAATTAATCAATTAAATGAGTGTTACTCAGTTCGATTTTAATTAATTAAAATTAAAAATCTCAAAATTTACTAACTGTAATCGAACCGATCAATTAATAGGTTAGTCAGTTACTAAAATTGCAATATTAAAATTTTAAAAAGAAACCCAACAACAACAACAATACAATCTCTCTCCAAAAAATGGGTGATACTCTTTCTCGTTCTCTACTATATATAATTTCAAATATATATTAATTAATTTCAATTAATCAAATATAAACGTCGATTAATCGATTATACCAGGTAACCGATTTTTTCTATTTCAATTTCAGGTTAATCGAAACCCGAAATATCGATAAGCACTGAGCAGGCCTAGTTTTACCATACAATTATAGAGTACTTGAGTGTTTTACACATGTTCCGCTTAACCAAAATATCCAGTGATTTTCATTTACAGACCATAGAATTCCTATATATACGTATAAATTCAAGTAATATCTTCTATCATTTTTTTTTTTTGTAAATTTCTTAAATCTAGTATTGTCTTAAGAGGGTTTTCTTACTATCCTTACATTACATGTATAAATCCAACTACTTAATTAATTAAAATGTAGCGGTTTTGAGGTGTACGATTCCTCTGATCTGTACACGTAAATACAAAACGACAATAAATAAAAATAAAATAATACAAGAAATTTGCGTACTTCACAATATCAAGTCAAACTGAGTGCTATGTTCAATACATTTTTCGACCAAATTTTAATTTCATTTTTTTTTGGGTGGGGGAGAAGTATGGGCCCTTATACCTTGTAACTTGTGACTTGCAATGTTGAACACCATTCCATTTTTTTCGTTTTCCATCATCTCCATAGTTTATTAAAAGTTGTTTTTGACTAAATATTCTCGACTTAATAATATGTATGATTGCACCAACACTTACACGCACATAATGGATTTTTAGTTTATGTTTTATTCATGTGAAATGCACCATCTTTCCTCGAATAAATGTAATCAATCGTCAAAGCTCGCATAATAAGTAAGTAGTAAATTTTACTCTTCTACATTTAATTATTGGAAAACCAAAAAAAATAAAGAATTTGCATTAAGGACGAGATAAAATGGAAAATTTAACATCATTTTATCGTGAAATTCTGAAACAAAACACGTATTTGATGACAAGTTTCATCTCTAAATAAAACACATATTTGGAAACAAAGGGAGTAATATGTATGATACATGATTATTACATTGTACCTATCGTGATTGGATTAGTAAGGTTTACAGTGACTCAGTGAGATTGTGTGATCACTGCATTGGAGCAAGTTTGACAGAACCTGAGTTTTTTTTCTTAAAAAATCTTGTGATCATTATTTCATCTTCTATTATCATATCATTTACATATATTATGTGTAGTTGATAATGTCATAAATATATATACTCAAATACCATATTATACATTTTTATTATTATTGATTTGCATGTAAAAAATGCTTATAATCAAGTAGTGATTTTATCTAATCTTTAAGGAACGCACAATTCATGGAATTTTTTTCAGAAGGAATAAAACCTTATTAATAAACAATTTCATTAGCTTTATATTTTTCCGTAAATGCTTGACGAAGAAGTAAGCTTTTGTGAAGAAATTAAAAGTACGTCGGTGGAATTATAATCATTTTCAAGTAAAAATGCACAATTCAATTTTCAAAGTAAAATTACAACTCTCTGTAGTTTTTGGAGTTAAAAAGACGTCATTTTTAAGTTAATAAACTAGAATATTTACGGGTTTATCTTCTATTCAAACCATAATTTAATATGTTGAATCACAAGTACACCTTACAATAAATATACTTAATATGACATTATATTCAAAGTATTTTCTCGATCTTTATAAAGTATTTTCTCGATCTTTATCACATATACACTTCTTGAGTAGTTAATCACGTATACACTACAACCAAAAGAAAACTAGACACAATGGATAAAAGAAAATAAAAGGAAAAGACATTACAAAAGTTGATAGGTAATGGCTATAGTAAAGAAATGACTGTCTAAATTTAAATCTCTTCCATATATATAACTTAAATTAACGTGTTTATGAGTATTCGTTTGGTTTTGATAGCTATCTTATATTTTTCATATTTTTGGATAGCTATCACATTTAAGGACGTGAAGTTTAATGCATGAATACAACATTAATTTACATGCAGCTAGCACGTGTTTGATTGGAATTATTATTATTATTATTATTATTATTATTATTATTATTATTATTATTATTATTATTATTATTATTATTATTATTATTATTTCATACCTCCAAATTCATAGATGACTAGATGAGCATGAGCTCGGGTAAATTTCACTTATTTATAGTGACCTATAAATTATATGTTATTTATAGATGAACATTATCTTTTCACGTTTATGCATAGTTTTGAGTTCTAAAAAGATTTAGTTTTCATTAATCACTTCCTATATATATAGGATTGGGTTCCCATAAGACTCGATCCTTAGATAGTATGTAGTACTCAATTCAGATCACACATTTTGAATTATGGATGCACCACAAGATGACACATGACAATCATTTATTTATTTTTTAATTTCCGTAATGGACAAAATGAAAAAGAAAACAAATCAATTTTCTTCCTTTTCTCTTCTCCTATCTTCTTCTTCTTCTATTTTTTTACAACGGCAGTGGCACCGGCGGACAACAGCGGTGATGCATGCGAACAGCGAAAAACAACAAATTTTGAGATTAAAAAAAAAAGAAAAATATTTTGAGTCCAAAATTGATAGATTTTGAGAAGAAGAAGAAGAAGAAGAAGAAGATGATGAAGATGATGAATTTGATAGAAGATTGAGGAATCAAGAGAGATGGTGGCTATGGTGGTGGTTTATAGCGAAATTCGTCGATAATCAGGGAAAGAGACAACAGAATTGACGGAGAAGGATGAATGAAAATTTAATATCAAAAAATATGCTCATGCATATAACAAAACATAAAACTGCATATTGACAAAAAATACAAACATACATATGACAAAATATGTTCATGCATATAACAAAAAATAAACTTGTATGTTGGTCATAAAACACAAATATGCAGACAAAACACATTCATGCATATAATAAACATGTTCATGCATATACCAAAACATAAAAATGCATGTTGGCCAACAGGCGCTAAGGGACACACTAGCACGAGCTTGCATTGGGCGCTGAGTGAACGTTCCAACACACATGCATGTTCGTATTCAACTACATATATTTTTGTGTTCATTTATATGCATAAATCAGTTCAACAACATACATGATTTGTTTTTCTTAATCAGATAACAAATCAAATTACTAATATGCTCTTATTGTAACGAAATCAGCGAAAATAAACTTTAAAAATCTAAAAAAAAAATCTCTATCATAGGATCTAGCAAATGAATGGATGAAATTGAATATTACATATCATTCGAAACCTAATGCAATTTTGTAAGAATCGGAGATATTGCTAGAGATATTTCAAGTCGTTCTGTAAATCAATTGAAACATATACTTAACCGCTTGTCGGGAATATAATAATTAAACCAAAAAAACTAACTCAATTACAAAACAATGGTAAATTATGTATCAAAAGTTTCAATCCCAAGTTAGACTAGTAACAAAGCAAGACTTAGTCCATTTCAATTAAATTCAATTATCGTTCATTACTCCTTATAAAGGCTTCATTAATTTCTACTTTGAGTTTTCTAATCTTCAATTATAATTTATTCATCACAATTAAGATAAATGCATCGTGCATCCGAATACATCGAAATACATTAATGTGCATCAGCCATCAATTGGAATGTATTAGCAACTGAATCAAATTGAAACATATATATTCAATTGTGAAGGAAAAAGCTTAATACAAAATATATGATATCATAACTAAACTGTGAAGCCCAAACCTACATGCAATTCTATATATTTGACACTGAAACCAAAAACATATGAAGTAAATAAGCTATTGAATAAATTCCACTGAGTTTGGGTCTCTTATTTCAATTAAGTTACGGGTTTCTTTTTACAATAAAACTATGCGGTTCACATTATGACTGATCATATGGAGATATTTTAGCAATTATCAATATAATTAATTAATAAAATGATAAAATTAAATTAATTTGTTAATTATTTTACATAAATACTATTTTCCGTCTTATTTTGAAAAACAATTAAATTTATTAGTTTTAAATTTGAATTTTGACGAGAGATTGATAAAGTGGAGCCAATAAGTATGGTTTTAATGTAAAACCAGTTTTTTAAATAAATCAAAATTTAAGTAAACTAATTTTTTTGTTTGGGTCGAATTATGACCGGTCATAATGTAGCCAAATAGTATCACTCTTCTTTTTATTCCAAGAGTTTATTTAGAATAAAACACATGAGTTGTGATGTCAATAGTGTGGTTCATGGACTTGTTAAAATGAGTATGATTTTCCTAACAACAGTGTTTTCAATATTTTTGCTAATATCATGTTCTTCTTCTTCTTTCCCCCACATTCTGCTCAAGTTAAAATTGTATAAACTGATAAACAACGTATTCTCTTTATTCTTTTTAGGTATCATTTACCATCAAATCACACAAATAAAGTAAATAAAGAAATTTACCTTTAAAACTTTTTAATTACCATAATAAATACATATAACACTCAAATTTGAATCACATTAAATAAGAGTAAACTAATAAATTAATCATAATTTTACTCTTAAATTACGAATTATGATACTTGATTAATAAAAATCTAATGATGAGCATTCGATTATTGAACTTGATTTTGACTTAAAAAATAACTGAACCAAATCGATTTTTTTTGGTGACCGAATTAAATATTTGATTTCAATCATTTTAAAACCCACAAATAACAACAGCCTAACAAAATAAGTTGTACTCAACAAGTCCAAATATATATATATATATATATATATATATATATATATATAGGGGATGGTTCTGTGAGAATGAAAATAAGTGTAGAAAATAGGAATAGATATGTAAGTCAAGATATCTTTCATATTTATGTGTAGACAATCGAATTCTTATGTTGCACATATTACTTTAGCACACATTTCATCTTTCGTAGACATATACTAAATATATTAGTTTAGCATCATCCTTCATTCAAACAGCAAGAGAAGGGTTAGTCTTCTTGACAATAATCCGTGATAAGACACACAACACAAAATCAGAAGACAATCGAAATTAAATCTCAACCATTGATCCAAGTAATCAAAGGCCAGGATTCATTCTTATTTCCTACCAAATTATTCATTCTTCCCGATCCATCTCCTATATATATATATATATATATATATATATATATATATATATTTAAGAAATTGTCCAATTTAATTACAAACAAAATAATACTTAAAAATATTAAATATATCAATTGGTTATTTAGATCCAGTTCACATTGGAAAATGTCAAACCGACCAAAAATTAAGAAACTGAATTAACCAAATCAAATTCAATTTTTAGATTTAACTCGGTTTGATTTTAGGAAAGAATTGCTCGACCCCAAGTAAAAAGACCACGCGTCCGAGTAGAAAGTGAAATAAAAGTCTCTCACTTTAGGAAGAAAATAAAATAAAATAGAACCCTATTAATTGTAACGGTCCACGTAGAAACTACGCTTTCTCTACAAAACATTAATTAATATTCTTTCCTTAGTTAGCACAGAGAGAGAGAGTCAACTCTGCTGTTGAAAGTTGAAAGTGGACTCTTTCAGTTTGACCCGACAAAAAACCCAAAGAAAACCGGAGCTCCAATTAGCAATTCGGGTCATCTCTTTACCCAGAAGATCCTTTCCCCAAATTCCATTATTCTCCGTCTTTTTTCCTTCCTCCATTGATACCTACAGTTTCTCACTTTCTCTCTCTAGCAGATCTGGGAAAAACCCAAAATTCCACTGTGTTTCTCATCATGCCGTGAAGATCAAAATTTCCTCAAATTCGGAATTTCTTAAATCCCCAAATTTTGTCTATTCCCGATCATTTATGACTACGGGAGTCGAGAGGCATGCGAGTTTTCCAGCACCAGCAGCTCCGATAATGGCGCCCGAAGCGAAGGACCCGACGAACCGATCCGGATGCTGCAACCCGGTTAAGAAGCCGGGGCCGGTAACGCTGGACCACGTGCTCTCCGCCCTGCGCGAGACGAAGGAGGAGCGGGACTCCAGAATCCGGAGTTTGTTCAGTTTCTTCGACTCGAATAATTTAGGGTATTTGGACTCCGCGCTGATTGAGAAGGGGCTCTCCGCAATGCAAATCCCCGCGGATTACAAGTTCGCCAAGGAGCTGTTGTTAGTCTGCGACGCCAATCAGGATGGTAGGGTTGATTACCAGGAGTTTAGGAAGTATATGGATGATAAGGAGCTCGAATTGTACAGGATTTTTCAGGCGATTGACGTCGAGCACAACGGCTGCATTCTTCCGGAGGAGCTCTGGGATGCTCTTGTAAAAGCTGGTATGTTATCGCGACCTTCTCGTTGCTCGCTTACATTGGTTAATTTGCCTGAATTTTACGAGGTTGTGTATTTTAAGAGGTTTTACTGTATGTGAATCTGTGATAGAAACGGATACATTTTTATGGCTGTATAAAACTTGGCATTGCAACTATACTATGATGCTGATGGGGCTATTTTTATGTTTTTTGATCAAACTGCGCTGCTGTGTTCAGTGCTTCTGTTAATATGTGGGATGAAGAATGATATAATTTGAAAGCTAACTGAACAATTTCCCACAGCAGATAGTCCTTAGCATAGTTAATTTACTTTTGATGGAAATCTGACATACAATATAGGACATTCAATGAGCTGTAGCTATCTCCAAGCTTGCAAAATTTTCTTGTTCGTTTATCACCAGAGCTTCATAAGGTTTAAACCAATATGATCCAAAGTTAACGACCAGAGCTTGAATTCAAAGTCAAGATAAACTTCACTGGAAGCAGGCTCCGTATGATGCCTTTTGTTATGCATTTTAGATAAATATAGAATTTCAATATGTAAATAATATAAGTAGGCACAACACGAAGAATGTCGGGATAAATAATGCTAGAGGGAAGTTGTTAATTTGTAATATCTACTAATTGCCTGCAGTTTCATTTATCATAATTATTTCTTTTGACATTGTCAAGTTATATATGGTCTAATTTTGATTTTGGTAATTTTGGACTGTTTTGACATTGTTATGTGGCCTCCTTTTTGACAATCTCGGATTAAGGTGAATGAAACAAATGCAGATTTGTATTATCTTGGGCTCTGGTTGGAGCTTGCATTTATTTTCAGATAGTGCCAGAGCTGGAAAAAAGCTCGAGCACATCCAAGCAATAAAAAGGACCTTGCATGAGATCAATCTGAATTTGTGAACTTAGTCCAGGAAGATAGAAGAAGGGACAAATGGTCAATGTTGGTAGTTTATTCCTTGAATAAAATATTATATTGTATTTGTTTGTGTGGTGGATAAGGACTTGAGTTTGAAGGGTTCATATGAAGAGCCTTTGAATTATCACTAACAAGGACAATAAGAAAGGATGGGGTCCACAGCATAAGAGGGTCACATAGATCTGATGATGCTCATAGTGTAGCATGGGGTTGGTTCTTTTTGCAGGCTTAGTTGGAATGGCATGATTATTATGTTCAAAATATTGAATTAAAACACAACATTTGTTATTAAAAACTTATGTCTGTTCTTCTCTAGATATTATCTAGTTCAGTCAAACTAGATTTTAGATTTTGCATATTTGTTTATGAACATTATAGATTGTTAAGTACACTGATGAGGGTAGAGTTGACTCCAAATAAACCTGCCCTATATTCGAATATATCTGTCTGATTTATGGTCATGTTTTTATCCACTTTCTTTCTCTCCATTTCAGTTCTATGATTACATGTTCAACTTTTCAAAACACCAACAAGATTTCCGATTTGTACAGCTTTGAGGATTCATGACACTTGCATGATGTTGAGTTCACCTTTTTATCTTGTGGCTGTGGGGATTTTGGGCACAGAAGACTGTGACATATGATATTTTGGGTACCCGTGGTCGTGGGAACAGAATTTGGAAACTTGTACCACCCACAGGAGACTTCTACATTACTTGAGGCCCAGCAGCTTGCGCACAACTTAGTCATTTGTCAATAATTATATTTTAAATGAAGTAAAACATTTAATCCTCTATGGAGTGGCTGTTTTCTTTGTTCACCCAAAATAAAAACTAGACTTAAAGACTTTATATCCCTTGTGAGTTATTTGAGATCAGTCTTACAAGTTGGACGCCATGGTACATATGGAGATTCATATGAACTGGTATACATTGATAAATATAAATGATTATAAGCTCAATCAAATCCTTGTGCTTTTCTCACTTCCAGATGGATAAGGCTGTACCACATTGTATGAATTTTGGTGAACATGAGAAGAACAGTAATTAAGTGGTGTTCCTTATTCCCATTTGATTGTGTCAGCCTTACCTGAAGTTGATTTGTATGAACCTGTACTGTATATTTGCTGTTGAGTCTTCATCCAAAATTCTCCAAAAGCTAGGTACTTAAGTTTTTAGATTTTCACTCTCATTGGGCTCATTTTCCAACTTCTCTTTCATGCAAATTACTTAAGAGCTAAAATTATACACAGATTGTTGTGTCTCAATCATGTGCATTTCCATGTTTATATATGCCTGCTGCTTGTTCTATGTGATGCTTTATATCCTCCATAATGTGTTACCAGTTTCTTTCATCAAACTGGGTCTGCTATTTAAGATCTCCTTGACCTCCTACGGCACTGTAATGTTGTACTGGGTCTGTATCCTGTTACATGCAAATTATACACTATCCTTCTAATTTTCAAATCTATGCTAAACTGGCTCCAATATCTTATTAGTAAAATGTTTGTACTATGTCCTTTGTAGTTTGTTTTGAATGTTTATTCAATTAAATGCGTTAGCATCTACTA
This sequence comes from Salvia rosmarinus, assembly GCA_036937905.1. NCBI lineage: Eukaryota > Viridiplantae > Streptophyta > Magnoliopsida > Lamiales > Lamiaceae > Salvia > Salvia rosmarinus. The sequence goes on along the minus strand of CM072816.1, from coordinate 19,311,490 downwards.
TGGCTTCTAGTTGTCTGGCTGCTCAATTTGAAATACCAATCAAACTGCACTGAGACTTTGGCATTTCAATATATTAATTTTCTACTGGATACGTCACCAAACTACATCTGTTATTTAAATGATTTCTACATGCTTATACTTTTTTCACATTTACTAAAGTATTAATCAAAAGGAAAATTATACTTGATCTTTACAAAGTAGAAAAACCTATGCATAAATGATGGTAAAATCTACATGAAATAGTAGCTAGAACATACTTAACCACACAAAGATATGTTGTGCTTTTTTAACTATTCAATATCATTTGTACTATATTCAATACACAGATGATATACTTGGCATTCAATTTTTTTATGATGGATAATTACTATTACCATATTGAATAAGCCAAAAACAGAAAATCAAAACCACTACTGAGCCAAAACAAGAATTGAGTACCCTACTTTGATTTCTCTTATCTCCTGCTCAAGTTTCTGGAATACAATCTTCATCTTATAAGTCATGACAGTTTGTTTTTGCAGGGATAGAACTTGATGATGATGAACTTGCTAGTTTTGTTGAGCATGTTGATAAAGACAATAACGGAATCATAACATTTGAGGAGTGGAGAGATTTTCTGCTGCTCTATCCGCATGAGGCCACCATAGAGAACATCTATCGTTATTGGGAAAGAGTATATCTTGTAGATATTGGTGAGCAGGCAGTGATTCCTCAAGGCATCAGCAGACATGTCCATGCAACAAAATATTTAATTGCGGGTGGAGTTGCTGGAGCAGCTTCTCGTACTGCAACCGCACCTCTTGACCGTCTGAAGGTGACTTTACAAGTTCAGACTACACATGCTTCCATTGGTCCAGCAGTCAAAAGGATATGGAATGAAGGTCGCTTTTTAGGTTTTTTCCGAGGTAATGGGATAAATGTGTTGAAGGTTGCACCTGAAAGCGCCATAAAGTTTTACAGTTACGAAATGTTGAAAAATGTCATTGGAGGTGATGATGGTGATATTGGGACTCCGGGGCGACTTCTTGCAGGTGGTTTGGCTGGTGCAGTGGCACAAACCTCAATTTATCCAATGGACCTTGTCAAAACTCGGTTACAAACTTATGTTTGTGACAGAGGTAGTGTTCCAAGCCTGGGTAAACTATCGAGGGATATATGGGTTCAGGAGGGACCTCGAGCTTTTTACCGAGGGTTGGTACCATCTCTTCTTGGAATTATACCTTATGCTGGCATTGACCTAGCAGCCTATGAGGCGTTGAAAGATATGTCCAGAAAGCATATTCTTCATGATGGTGGTATGGTGCATTTTATTTGCGTTTACTTGTTCATTTCTCCTTTTTTCCTATCATTCACTATTATTGGAACATGTATGCTGATATTATGCAGAACCTGGTCCTCTTATACAACTAAGTTGTGGGACTGTCTCGGGAGCTCTTGGAGCGACGTGTGTCTATCCATTGCAGGTAGTAAGAACAAGGTACATATCATCTGGCTTTTCACCTCGATCTTTATCCTGGGTAACATAAATAATTGCACTAATAAAAGTTGCATTTCAGAATGCAAGCTCAACCCTCCAATACACACAATAAGATGTCAGATGTATTCTGGAAAACATATCGGCATGAGGGCATTCGAGGTTTCTATAAAGGCCTTTTCCCGAATCTCCTTAAAGTTGTGCCAGCAGCGAGCATTACTTATCTAGTCTACGAGGCCATGAAGAAGAGTCTTGATCTCGATTAGCAGGCTTGATTCTTGCTGGAGTGGAGAAACTGATGATGACGACGACTATGACAACTACTATAGGTGAATAAGATTGTTTGTGGAACTGGTGATGATTCTTGAGTTATACAACGATTTTGATTGCCCCTTTGGATAGCATAGGAGAGGGAGCTGAGCTATTTTGGGGGATTTGACTGACTAACAACTGCCTGCCTTGAGACGTACGGATACGTATTCGTATGTGTATGTGTCTTGAGTGATACTATAGATAATTGTTGTAGGCTTTTCCCATACAATTACGTGCACAGAAATTGCCCATTTGTGGAAACTAGTCATTTTTGCTACATAATTAATAATATACCCATAAATCTTTCATATATGGTTTTTATTTTCCTACCTAGACTATGTTTCACATTATTTTTAGCACATGTATATTTCCGACTGTATGTAGAAAGATATCTAAAATCTTTAACCCTTTGAACAGTTTTTTATTTTTGTCTTGCACGAAATTTGGTTAACAAGCGAAATTTGGAAAGTTGCAATAGTTGCGTTTGGACAGAAGGATTTGGTAGCGGCTGCGTTCTAAACAAAACAATAATAATTCAGATATTGCTAAGAAATATTTTCCTTCTATGTATAATTAGATAGAAAACAAAATAATGGGTTAGTAGTTTATTATTTGATATTTAATATTTGTTTGATATTTGATCCAACTTCAATTCATTTTTTAAAAATAGTCTTAATTTTGCAAAATTGTGTAATTATGGCTCGCATAAAAAGTTCTAGCCTATAAATATGATTATGATCACTTGTAAAACATATTTCTCACACATTAGCATTCATTCTTTTGGTATCTCAATTCGAGAAACATGTTTCATGAGTGATCCTAATTAGACATCTGATGTTGGAATTTTGACTAAACAATATTACAGACATCATACTATTCTAAAAATAAATTGAAATTGAGATCACAAATCTAACAAGTGTATCAATATAAATTGTTGATGTTTAACATATGAATGTTAAAGGTGTAATCTATAGTACCACTCGATATAACTATCTTATTAATATTTAAACAATAATCCACTCAACGTCTCCAAAATATGCGAGTACAGAAGTGTCCACACCGTGAGTTAAATTCCACCACAATTTATCCATATGTATATAAATGCTAAAATAAATAATGAAACATCACTATACTAGATTCCAGAAATTTATGCAGGGTCTACTAGATCATTAAACAGTAACTAACTTTTTGTGATATTTATATCCAAAATTCAAGAGTCTTCCACAAAAATGATGTGCCTTTCTTCTACTGGAATTCTCCATTTTCACTCTATAAATTCGAATATCACCTCATCTTAAGCAGAAGCATAATTTCAAGTAACTTTTTTAAGTTGTGATTGCTAACAACTCATTTACTGAAGACCGAGATGGCTTTCAAAGCTGCGGTACGTGAGATTTACATCATCTCGATCTGCTTTCTTTTCTTTTTCTGTTATTAAGAAACTGTTTACAAAATAACATGATCTAATTATTATCTTGGATTTTGCAGTCTCAACTGAAATCAGTGGTGAAAAGTGGGTTAGGAGGAAGATCGACTTTAACAACTTTAACTTCCGCACCGGACTTTAAGGCCAAGTATTTATTTCTTAATCTCTTACTTTATTCAGAAAATCATTTTTTGTTTTCGAATCTTTAATTGTTCATATGTTTTCATCCACTACTCATTTACGTATAATCATAACAATAAAGATTGGTCATGCCATATGTTATTTGGAAAGTTGTTATCTCCAATAATTTGCAATTAAATATTTTACTTTTGAGATGTTTCTGTTAGATTTTTTCCCTTTAATAAGAATTAGAACGTGATTTTGGAAATCTAAATCCGGACAACAAATTCCCTAATCTTGAAACATTATCTTTAGGAAATTTTGTTTCCCTAAAGTTGGATATATGAAAATGACTAATGAGCCACTGTCTACACGACGTAGTAGTGTCGCCTGAAGTGCCACGACATATTCACTGTGTGCAGATAAGATAAAAAATAAAATAAAACACGAAATTGAAATTGAAATTGAAATTGAAATTGAAATTGAAATTAATGGTAGGTTGGCAAAAGGCGATTTTGTACCAGTGAGCATCGCGATCGGGATGATCGGCGTATCAACATCGTTAGGCATATATACGGCCTTGCATCAGCTGCACTCGGCCCCAAATGTGCACGTCAAGAAATCGAGAAGGGAAAATATACCGGAGGTGGCGGAGCCGGAGCACGTGGTGGCGGAGGCGGAGGACTTTGTTAAAAAATCATTTTTTAGGAAGCTGGCTCATTTAAAGGACTTACATGGCCAACAAGTTGTGCCTAATCCCATTGCAGGTGACATTTGCTCAAGGTACGTATATAAATCTTTAATTATAAATTTGATTTCAGACATCTAAATTAAGTTACAATCCCTAGAAAACATTTATTCTACGTACGTATTTATCTTATATTTTAATTGGAATGAAATGATAAATAATAGTAGTACTCAATTTGTATACTTCCACATAATTGAGCTCATGTATATATAACTTTTTGACATTCATCGTCCATGTCCAATCTTCTGTTTAAAGAAGATAGTATTTCATCTAGCTCATCTCTAAATGTTATTATTATAATTCAGATAAGTTATGTACGTAATATTAATGTTCATATAATTTCAAATGTTAATATAGTGTAATATGATAAAACAAGATCACGAGGAAATACAAATATCAAACCAAAAAAATATTTAAATGGATCGTAGTACGGATGTTTCATATGTTTATTCACTATTACTATTACCAATTATCTATATATATATGATGATTCTCCTCATATTGATATTAAGTCTACGGGGTGAATGATTTTATTGCAGGCCTTTACGAGCTGAAACGTTAAAAGACATTGGGTCGTAGACGGAGATTTGGTGATGTTCTCGTTATGTTTTGTTTCAATAATTTTGTAAATATATGAAATCACTTTGTACTATAGAATATATATATATGCTGTAGTTAGTATTATGGAAACAATAAAATATATGTTGTATATCCAATGTTAATGCTGTGGAAACAATAAAATATGGCGTTAGAGTGATGTTACATATCAGTGTACGTATACCAATTTTCTTTACCACTCCAACAGTGTTTGATTAATAATAGATAACGGCATCTGGTCGCCATGAAAAATATAGATCCGATATACATAAAATAAGAAGCAAAAATAAAATAAAATTTGTTCATTCCTATATGAAATGAAAAAGGATTTGTGGCGTGAGCTAAAAGTATTGTAATTGAACGATAAAATACTTCATAACAGAGGTATAAGACTTATCAACTTAGAGGGTGTTTGGTTAAACTTATTGTAGAGAGCTTATAAGCTCGTATAAGCTTCAAGAGTTTATAAGATGTTTTAAGAGTTTATAAGATGTAATGTCTAAAGAGCTTATAAGTTATAAAAGTGTTTGGATATTTGAGCTTATAAGCTAGAAAAAGAATCGCGAATTAGAAAGAGATAATCATAGAGAGAAAAAATTGGCGATATGTGAAGTTGATAGTGTATATATAGGAAATAACGAATCATAGTAATGTTATTTTGGTGGATTCATTGTTGTTTATAAGCTTATGAAAAATAAATTAGGGTTTGACAACTTATTTTTTGGAGAGCGTATAAACTATTGAAGCTTATTTTCACATCTTATAAGTTGTTTAAGAGCTTATTTTGTTAAACACTCTGTAATAACTTATAAGCTCAGCCAAACATCCTCTTAATTTCGATCGGTTCTTGCCATAGTGAAGGCAGCAGCAGATTGTGAGTGAGAGTGATGGTTCTGAATTAAGGTTCTAGAGAGAGAATCGAGAGATGGGTGTAGAGAGAGAGACATATAGAGATATGGAAGACATGGATCGACTTTTTTTGAGTATTTTTTTTTTGTTTTGATCGGGTCAAAATTGATTTTAATCTTTTTGAAAATGGGCTTGTTAATTAATTAAGATTGGATTGATGTTTTTTTCCAGGTATTTAAAGTAATTAATTATGTTTTAGGTTCAAACTATGGATTCGATTTTTTTAGGTTTAGTTAAATTTTTTGGAGGATTCATAATAATAATAATAATAGGCTCTCATGTGGTTGCAAATTGAAGGAAATTAGATTAAAAGAACAATTTTGGTATTATGCTATATTATAGTTATAATCTTTAAATTTATCATACACCACAATCAATCAATCAATCCAAACATAAGACTAAATAATTCAACTAATCACATCTTGCTTTATCATATCAATCTTATTTATCTCATCTATCAAATGAAATAGAATGAATGTCAAAGATCATAATATATGTTAAATTTATGAATAAGTCAGATAAGCAAAAATTTGTAGGCAGAATGAGTGTTTGAGGTAGAATCCCAATGACAGAGTCCTTAGTTAATTTTGTACAAAAAATGTTGTTATTTTATTGTGATTCAATAAATTCAACACAAAAACTCACATGCGAACCTCCACATCATGCCGACGTTTAAAAATGCCAATTATTCTAAAGAAAAATATCATTTATGCCGAAAAAAAGTATCATTTACTTTTTATCATATAATTAGATTGTATCATTTATTTTTGGTCAAAACGTACGAAATAACATAAAACGGGCAAAGAAATATTACAAACTTAACTCAGGCATACAGGGGATCGACCTATTTTAGAAGAAATGCGGCAAGGGTGGGATAAAACTCTAACACCAAAACATATAGGCCAAAGAGCGACTCGCTCAATCTAGTAAAGCGGTAAAGACACAAAACCACATCAACGAACCCTTAGTGACGAAGAAGGCGGGCCTCATTAAAACCCCATGACCAGGTGGGAAAAGAGTACCGCATGCGGTGAGACCGTGGGGCACGGGGTTTGGGAATGTGAACACATGCACACATGAGGTGCCTCTTGGTTGGGCCTAGCACCTCAACACACACACCCAAAAATCACTATCAAACGTGAAGTACATGATAAGGCATCCCAAAGTGGATCCAAGAACCGATCGAGACATCCTCACCATTACAAAGCCAACTCAAAATGAGAGTAACAAGATCAATGAATACAAAGAATACAAAGCGGCGTAAACATCTTCTTGAATGGTCTTCACAATGGTCTTCACATCAAAGGGATGTCTTGAATTTCAACTTATTACGCGCATACCAAATGTGATTCACCGTCGCTGCTAATCCGACCTGCTTGGCACGGAGGATGATTGCTGACCCCGCCTTCTTCTCCCTCTTGATGTGCTTGATAGCACTCGCAATGGTACTCATCCTACTCGGGAGGCGTAGCCACTCTTTGATCTTATTCCATAACGCATCCGTGCCCTTACACTTAAAAAACAAGTGCTCATGAGACTCGAATGGTTATTACAAATGGTGCATACCGTGAGATATTCAAAATTGCAGCTATCCACCGTCTTAAGTCTCCTCTCATGGCAAGCCACATCGTAATGGAAAACTTAGGCGGTATAAACTCCTTCAGTTGCCTTGTGCCGAACTGCTCTCTCACCCTCTCTCGAAGATAGTGATAGGCGGCCCCAAGCCCTCGGCTCCAAAATGCTCTCCATAAGATCTGCCGCTCTACCATGGTCACCTCCTGCGCATCCCGCAAAAACGATCTCGAAGAGTAAGGATATTCTTGATAAAGGAGATAAGCGAATGTGTGTAGGATACTCCCATATAGTTTGTGGTCATCAAGTACTCGCATGAATCCACTTGAATCCATAGGGAGTCCTTCTTAGTATGGATGTTCCACAAGGTCTTTGCTAGTAAAGCTTTGTTCCAAGTCGAGAGGTCTCGTGAGACCTGACCTCCTTCATTCTTGGGAAGACAAACAGACTTTCCAAGCGACGGGACAATGTGTTGAACCCCACAGGAACCTCCTAACCATCGTATTGATACGATCAATGACGGTGGCTGGCAAAGGTAGAACCTGCAACCAGAAGCACTCCACCCGCTTGCGACCGAAGCGAATCAACTCCAGCCTTCCTGCAGTAGATAAAGTAAGGTTAGACCAACGTTGGATACAAGACGCTATCTTCTCAACTAGGCCACTGTACTGAGTGACTCCTAGTATCCTTGAAGATAACGGGATGCCTAGATATCTTGTCGGGAGTTCTCCCATTGGGAAGCCGAACAGATCTAAGATCGCTTGCTTCTCAAAAGATCGAACTCCGCCATGAATATCAAGGACTTGTGATTATTAATCTTAAGCCACGGCGTGAGAATTCCCCAACGTATCGCCTAAGACCTCCATGGATGCAACGTCACCCCGCCAAAGAGTAACAAATCATCGTGAAGGCTAAATGCGTAATGTTAAGACTACTACACTTAGGATGAAATTGAAAATCCAACTCCTTGTGCGTTTTTCAACATCCGCGAGAGGTACCCATGCAGCGAGAGAAAAGAGTAGGCGACATCGGTCACACCTAAGACCCCACGCCAAATGATGAAACCATGCGTCCCTCCATTGATAGCGAGAGTGTACGTTGCCGAAGTGACGCACGTCATGATCCAGTAAACAAAACAAGGGTGGAAACCAAGACCATCCAAAGCCGCTCTGAGGAAATCCCACGAGATGGAATCATAAGCCTTCTGAAGGTCAATCTTCAGCATACATCTCGGAGTGATCTGCTTCCTCTCATAACCTCTAAGCAATTCCTGTGCCAAAAGATGTTGTCTGAAATGTTCCGTCCTCTCACAAATCCAGACTGTGCCGGGTTTATGATCTTGTTCATCAAAGACGCCATTCTTTCGGTCAGGATCTTTGTGATGGTCTTGTAAATGACATTAGTACAAGATATGGGTCTGAAATCAGCAACAGTCGGATTGTGATGCTTCTTATGGATAAGGGTGACCACCGAGTGGTTAAGCTCCTTGAAAATTACTCCCTTCTCAAAGAACTCTTGTCTGCCGAGGATCACATCGTTCCCAACAATATCCCAATTCTCCTTGAAGAAAGCTGAAGGGTAGCCATCCGGTCCCGGTGCCTTATCACTTGCAATGTCAAACAGAGCATTCTTAATCTCCTGCTGCGATACCTCCATAACCATGTCCCTCCGATCATCAGTATCAAGCCGAGGTCCCTCCTCAAAAACTGAAGGATCAAAACCGCTCGTCGAAACCTTAACACCAAATAACTCGGTATAAAAAGTTTCAAAAGCGCCTATAATTTCCTCCATGTCATAAGTTGGTTCCTCCGTATCCCTGCACAAGAAGGAAATAGTGTTACGCGTGTGGTTCCTTTTACCATTGAATGAAAAACTTAGTGCATCCGTCGGAGAGGTTGATGTGCAAGTTCTTCGCTTCTTTGCTTGAAGAAACTTATCTCAACATCCTCCGAGAACTTAGTCTTCTTGCGAAGACCAAGTTCTTGTTCCGCCATTCCCCATTTAAGGGTCACTATCAAGAGCTAGTTGCATAGAATGCAACGCAGCTCTTGAGATACTAAATCCTCTCTGTCGGTGGTGAACTCCTTGAAGTTGAACTCCTTGAACACGTCTTTGCATCCTCTTCAACTTTCTTGCCAAAACCCACCGAGGCCGTCCATTCACTTGTTGACTCCAATTTTCTTCTAGCGGTGTTTGAAGTCCGGGTGCTTCGTCCACATGTTGAAGAACTTGAAGAGCGGTGGTACTGGTCACATCTCCAAAGAGGTGATGAGTCTTGCGGTGATCCGACACAGTGCCTCTAGGCGTAAAGTTAGTCCTGCAAAAAGGTTAGCATCTAACCAAGCATTATTAATCAAAACCTATCGATCTTAGAATACTTCACCGTATCCGTCCATGTGAAGTGACAACCCGTCGAGGGGAATCTCGAGTCCCACGAGGCACAAGTATCAACGAAGTCCTTGTACTCGCCTAAAGGAACTCTTCCTCCAATCCTCTCATCCGGTCGAGGATACGGTTGAAATCTCCATGACGATAGATGGTTTGAAGGATCAATGTTGACGATCATGGAATCCCACGTTCACGCCTATCGTGACCCGCCGAACCCATAAACAATCGAACATCCAAAGGTAGAATTCGTAATTAAGCAAGTAAAATTGGAATGAATAACTGTTTCCCGACCAAGGACTTACTCTTAACCTCTTTGGGTTCCAGATTATTAAAATCCTTCCCCCAGGAACCTCGTCGAAGTTGTGAGCACATTCCCACTGGACAAAGTGCTTAGCCATGAAATTCTTGAGCTTCAGCTTAGTTAGCTTTGTCTCAAGCATCGCAATCGCATCAAGCTTATGATGGAACACATGGTGCGCAATTGCGGGGCGCTTTTGAACCTTCCGGAGGCCTCTCACATTCGGGTTGTAAAAATCATTGACCAGGGTTTGCGACTAACGATACTCCGCCCTCTTGATTGGAGGGCTCTGGCGGTCGTGTTCGACTTACTTACGTATCTGGATAGTAGGAATTCTACTTCTTCATTGTTCATGACTCTCCGCAAGGTTAGTTGCGATATAATCATGAAAAGAACTTGAGGAGGTAGAATGTACGAAGATTCGAACACGATGTTATGAATGAGTGGTCTTCCAAAGCGAAACGAGGTCACTTATATCGGTGAAAAGCTTTCGTTGTCCCCGCTATTGGTGGCGAGCTAGGTTGGTAATATGCGGGTTGGTGGTTTTGAGGCTCGGTTGCTGTCGAGGATTGTCGGCGGTGTTGAAGGTTCAGTTACGGTTGGGTGAGAATCGGTTATTGGCTCGGGTGGTTGGGTGTGCGAGGTTGGGTGGGATGGGTTAGATCTAGAAATCTCGCCCGTGTGTGAGGTTGGCTGAGAGATGTTATCCGAGGAAGGGGAATAGAGGATGTTGTTTTGTGCGAAAATTCTCGGCGAGTTTGGTGACCGAGAGTTGCTTGCCGAGGATGAAATTTGGAGGCGGGAGGGAAGTTGGTGGTAGGTGTTTGCCTAGTGCGAGATTTCTCGGCGAGCTAGACTTTGTTTCTCGGCGAGAGGCAGTCGGCAGATTTGGCGGTGGCGAGATTTCTCGGAAGGGGCGAGGTGGCGTGAGTCTTGAAGGTGCGATGGTTGGTGGGCGGTCTCGGTAGGGAGGCGGGTGGCGAGCAGCTCAGGTCTGCGGGGTTGGCGGACGATCTCATTGTTGCGAAGGTTGTGAATTCAAAACTTGGGTACTATTAGAGGTTTCAAAGTGGATATGAGTGTTTAAGGCCTCAAATTTATTTCTAGTCTCAATCCCATGTGAGATGGGTTGAGTCCAATTTCTTTGTTTTCTTGGGCGAAACACTTCTCCTCCTCCATTCGGTTCTTGGGACCTGGGTCTTAGAGGCTCGGCCACGTCAAGGGGCGAGGTCTAGGATCTCTTCCTCTAGCGCGTTGCCATGTATCGTTCCCTGCATGGTTAGACGTGGCACGTGGAGGGTTCGGCGCCCCACGTGTTCTAGGCATATTCGAACAGTTTGAATCCAAATGTCCCAATTTATGACATGTTTTGCACATTTTTGGATAAAAATCGAATTTAATATATTGCATAAACGTGTTGCCCGTGTGCAATTGCAAATTAACATATTCCCTAGGTTCATTCATAGCATCTACTAACACATGAAATCTAGGTCCATCTAAGTTGTTCTTAGCAATAGTTCTATAATCTACCTCTATGGGATCTCCTAGTAATGAAGCAATTTTTCCTATTGCATTAGGATTCCATAGTTCAAGAGGCAAATTTGGCAACGAAGCCCACACAGGAAACTTGAAATCAGGAGCAGAGTCAAACCTAAACTCTACAGGCATATGTAAAAGGATAAGCGGAATACCGAACACCGCATATGGTCCTGAATTTCGAACATGTTCCATATCCTCCTCCTTTTCAAATCTGAATGCAATCCAGCCATTGGGATGATAAGAGATCTTTGTTGTTTTTTTCCATCCCAAGGTGAGTCGTTGCGTAGCTTCTTTGCCAGGGAATCGTCCTGCAAAAAATCCAAGCAAAGAAAAACCCCACCCTTCGAAATAGGGTGTAATCATTAGCCTCGAGTTAACACATCATTGACAATACTTACCTCGAATTTGGCTAAAATTAGGTCCGTTTTTCTCACGGGGTCGGATTTGAAAAATTCCCCGCATTTCTTAGCCATGGTGAATGATCGTGTGGTGGTGGAATTCTCTCGGCATTCTCTTGAGCATCTTCGGCGGTGGTCGAGTATTTTGGGTAGCCTGTGTCGTGTATGTCTCGGGAATCAGGTTCCGAGAATCCTCGGCAGGTGGGCGTTGATCATCGATCATGGGTTGCCGAGAATTATCGGCAAATGGTGGCTGATGATTTCTCGGCAGTGTAGCGAAACGCGATAGCGGCGGGAATTGCTCGTCCATGTCGACATGCATGATTCGGTTTATACTGAATAAGAACGTCATTTATACTAAAGAAAAATATCAATGTCCATATATGTGGACGTCTACGCAGGATGTGTCCACCTCTAATTTTAATGATGCACACGGCAAAATAAATCAATGTCTTGTTCATACATTATTTATATATCATTACGAGGATACTTTTTTTAATGATTAGCATGTGCATCTAACTTCTCATTTAAAATGATGATTTTTTAATTAAAAAAATTATGTAATAACATTACATAATCATCTTTGAATTCGAAAAAAAATAAAAGGAATGTAATAGTAGTAGAAATAATTAATAGATAAATATGGTATATTGATAAATATGGATTTTGTATCTCATTTTAGGATGAAATGAATGTGTACTCATATTTTCCATGTGTAATAAAAAGTTTGATGAAGGTGTACTTTGATGATTTGCACTTTTTGGGTCGTTTTTATGAAATTTCATGTAAATCAAATCAAAATTGAAAGGGAGTGGATATGACGGCGTCAAAGCTCGGCTCCATACGAACTTGCAGCAGCGTATAAGAAATAGGAGTTGGAACGATTGAGAAATTAGCCGAAACGAAGAAGCCATATAACCCGAAGGAAGTTGTAGCTCAAGGTCGGAGGCCTTAGATGGAAGAATGACCTACGACCTCTGACCAGGCCTTCAACTGAGGCCTTTCGTAGCTTGGACACTCTAGAGGGGTATCCTCACACGGACCCCTGACCTGAACTGGCTCTCGATCGAGGAGGGCTTAGTCGAAGCAGCGATTTGGTAATAGTATTTTGTCCGCGTTTTTTGAGATTTGGGTCATTTACTCCTAATTATTGGCTTGATATCTACCCATTTTAAGCCACTAAAGCTATAGATACCACAATTTCCTCGTGTTTCGGTGAGAACTTGGAACTCTAGCCTCCACAACATATCATCCATCTTTCTCTATCATTTTTTCTCTTTTCAATCTCTCTCAACAACACCTCAACCAAGAGAAGAAGAGGAAGAATTGGAAGGGAGTTCATCAACACTCCACAATTGAAGATCAAGATTATAAAATTTATCTTTTGATATCTATTTTCTTATATCTTTGATTATGTTTCCTTATGACTTGTAAATATGTTTTGATGTTGAATATGCTTGGCTAAAATCCTTTGTCTTTAGATTATGTGGATTTGTGATGGATTAATTTATGTTTTAACGATTTGCTTGTTGGATTTCCTTCTTTTTTTTGTCATTGGCCGCGTCACGGTGGACTCGAACCCGAGACCTTTGTTCTTAATTTATTTATCATCATTTGAGCATGTCTATTATGTTGAATTGAGATTCAAGAAAGGGGGTTTGACACTAGAATAAGAACACAAGGCACATAGCTTCAACAAATCGAGAGGTTGGTGATGCTTATGAGAGCTTTTATATCATTGGTGCTTTTGGAAAATTTGGATTAATAATCGATTACAGACAATGGTTCTAGATTGTAATCTACTGGTATAGTATATTTGAGAGGGGGCTATAGCTAATCTTGAGATCGCCTTGGGTAATCGAAATCTGAACATGCATGGTTGGAATGTAGAGGAATCTAGTACAACTCCACCGAAATTTAATCTATAGGATAACTTTATTCAAGTTTCTTCCCCAACTCATTCACTTAGTTTAACAATTTGTTATTAGAATTAAATGCTTTATCTTAATATTAGTTAATCAAACTAACTCTTGATGTTCGGCAATCTAAATAGATTGAGAAAAACTTATTAGTAGTAATTAGAAGTTTGAATTCATCACTCGTCCGTCTCACTTTCAGCAACAAGTGCATTCAACTTCCCATTTTTCGGACAATCCCTTATGCGATAGTCGTCATTGTAAATGAAGCATCCCATCTTCTTTTTGTCCCCGGCGTGTTGACTCGTCTCGTCCGAGTCCTTATCACTAGCATAATCGAACCAAGGATGTGCGGGATGCATCGGGCGAGCTGAGCAGGCACATCATAGAGCAAGGTTGTGTGGAGCGTGCACAAATGTGTGCTCGTCCGGCGAGCGTACCTTGTGGGATACGACATTGCTTCCACTAAGTGTAACTATACCGTGCACCTTGCGATATCATTGCGTATAAAATTAGATGACATATATCATATTGCAATGTTGTCATTAGATTAAATATATAATATGCAAAATAAATATTGTAAACATAGCTTTTTATATAAGTATATATTTGTAATGCTTAAGTACGTTATATTTCTTTTTAGGAGTGTTGGGTCCCGAGAGCATAGTGTTAGGTGTATGGGGGAGGAATACACCTAACTGATTTTTTTTCCATCAGCCTTAGCAAAGAGTAACTGAATCAACCGATAGTGTAGCTGAGTGATATGAATTATCAAGCAGTGAGACTTCTTTGTTGAATCTTAACGTGTGTACAGAAGGTGATAGAATTGAAAGGTTGAACTAAATCCACTCAAAAAACTTGTGGAACTGAGTTAGAGGAGAATTGTTATATGAAAAAAGTGAGAAATAAATATCAAAGATCGAAAATTGTAAGATGTTGAAAGTAAAGAAAGAAAAGACCAACAAGATGTTTTTTTTTTTCAAGTAAGGAAGTCACATATTTATAGACGAATATAAGCTTCAACTAGCCATTAGAAAAAACTTATTTGAAATTCAAATTCAATCTCATAAGTATGACCGTTGGACTTATTGTCTTGCGCTTTGTCTCTTTGTGAGTCGGCTAAAAACTTCTGGCTATTGTCAGCGTATTTGACTCTTCTTCATCAGCTTCTATTCAATCTTCAGCTGAGTCCATGCCAATCATGTGCTGGCTTCCGTTGACTTCTTCTGACTTCATCTTTAGATAATCTGATCTACAATAAGGTTGCGACTGACCTAGATATGGATGAGCTTTATATTGAATCTTATATGTTTTATGAACTTAATCTATCTACCTAGATAGGATTGTCGAAAGTTATCTGATCATCAGCTTATCTGTTAATCAGGTATACTGAATCCTTTCAATAACTTTGTCTTTTTGACGGCTTATCTTTCATTAGGCTTCCTTCTTATGCTTTTTAAGTTGATGTAGTTTTAAGCTCGATGTCTGTTGCTTTTGACTTTATTAACTCGATCTCGTTTCTTTGAGGCTTATCTCTTCTTACGTGTTAACTAACTCTTTGTCTAAATTGATTTATGACTGAACGCCTTCATTCCAAATCCTCTTCAAATAAAGTATCTATCAAGCTAAGTACAACTTCAACAAGAAGAGTTGACTTACAGATACTGCATCAGTTAGCTTGTTATCGAGGAGATATATTTTTATATATCTTTTAAATTAAGATTTTGGGATCTAATCAAAATAATGTTTCAGATGTCAAATTCTCAATAAAGGGGTTTGTGTTATTTTTGGACTCTTAGAACATTGCAGTTCATCCAATTATTTTTAACATCGCTCTTATACCTATTTCCAATGAGAGAAAGAAAAGATTGTGTACGAGTAGGGTTCGTCCAAAACAAATTGATGGTACAGGACAGGTTGCGGAATAATGTTTGAAAATAGGAGAAGGAAATGATTCCAACTCTAAATCACTCCTCTAATTGGTCAAACTAAGTTTGATGACCAAATTGTGACCACGGGCCATAATTATACATATGGTTAATTATAAAAAAGAAAAAAGAAAAATAAAATTCTGAGTTTCTTTTTAAATGCGATACGAACTTCTTAATATTTTAAATTATTTAAATACTGTGAACATTTAAACCTTTTGAATAAAACATTTTGAGCCAATTTCGAGGGAGAGCCTTGAGAGATGACAACCGAATTGGGTACTTTTTTGTGTAGTATTTCCTTCTTCTTTTTAATTTAAATTTCACCAATTTCCATTATATTGGGGTACATGTATCCAATCGTGCTAAGAATAAAAGGTTCTCTTCAGACTTCCACCAAAATTAAATCGGAATATTTAGATTGAAATAATAAAGAAAGATCTAATTAAAAGGTACTAATTAAAGTTTCATTTTCCTATTAAAAAATCGACTAAAAATTCGTAATTCTTTAATGATAAACACTTATATAGATATTATTTACTAAGATTATCTTGCATTATTTTCTCTCAAATAAATTCGACGGAAGACCTTCGCAGAAACTACATATCGAGGTGCAAATAATTAATAATAGGAAAGAATGGTGTTCGAGTAGTAATTTGTTATACACCTCCATTATCATATTTCATATTATTTTTTACAAGGGCACTCCCATAATACATTGTATATATAATATACATAACCTAATAAAAACATAGGAACGAATTGTAATATAAAATGAAAATGAATTAGATTTATTGAAAATATAAGTGTGTACCACGTCACAATGTCGTTTTGTGCTTAGTACTGCTTGGAACCTAAGAAAAGAAAAACCGAAGCTAATTAAATTTCTTTGTAATTTCCTCTCAGTTTTCCTTGATTTGCCTGAAAAATCCCCCTAACTTTCTATTGGTTGCATCGTTCATTCCCTAGCTTTTAACCAAAATTTTGTGGGATTTTATTAAAATAAACATGCTACCATCATATCAATAACTCACACACCTCACTACTATATATATTATACGTACACCCACATACGCTCACACACAGCTTCTACTTCTTCCTTTCTCACCTAAAATTACACCATATTATTTTTGAAAGATTGTCTTTCTCTAAGCTCTCTCCCTCAACGGCTCCACTTGCACTCGAGCTTATTTTGCTCGAGCTTCGAGATAAGGAGACGTTGGGGTTGAGAGCTAAGAAATTGCCAGTCTTCCTCCAAAATCTTTGGTGAAATAAATATTGCATTTATATGGATTGTTATATTTATAGAGCTAGGTTTTTAGAGATTACTTGAATTTTTTATTTATTTATTTTTGCATTGAGCATTTCATAATTCATGGTTTATATATGCATAAAGTAAAGGGCTGCAGGAAATAGTCGTCTCAATGGTTTAATTATTTTCCTTCATCAACTCCATAAAGGATTTACTTCAACTCCCATCAAAGTGTTTGAGGAAGAATTTTTTTTATCATTTAAAGTTTAGTGGTAAATTAAGTGTATTTACTTGAATAACTAGTAATAAAACTAGTCTAGCTTTCGCCCTGATAAAATAAAATTGGATTTATTTATCTTTTTTGAATTGGAAAATTGAGCAATATTTATTATAACTACATTACTGTTTAAGTATTTAGGTAAGATTGGTATGAAAATAAATTAGGAATAGGAATGCATTTATTATAATAAAAGGATGGGTACGGAATAGTATAAGAACAACATTATATCTCTTAAACTCATAGTGGATGGAGAGAAGGTCTATTTGTTAGTGATTTAGTTTTAAAAAACTGAGTAATATCTCGCTTTCATGTATTTTCTTGTGGTAAAACACATAATTTTATAGGAATTGAATGGAATAGTCTAGACTATTCTACGTTTCGAATATATGACCATGATATTATGTTTTAATTCAAAATCAAATTTCAGTTAATAAGAAGTCACTTGTTAAATTAGTCACTAATTGAACTTGGACTTGCATTGCATAGTGCTTGGAGTGCAAAAATGTGCACGCACACGCCGCCTACATCAGCCTCGCCTATCGTGCCATGGTCTTGCTCTTGCGTTATTATTTATACATGTTTATATATGTTATATATAGGGATGTCAATGGTGGGTTTTACCTGGACCGATTCGGAATGACTCATAACCCATTAAAGTTTAAAACAATGGTTTCGATTTCAATTTTGATTCAGTTCTAGACCCGCTCAAATCCGAACCATTTCAGACCCATATTTAATGTTTCGGATCCGGATCTAGTATCTAATAGATCGATTCCAAAATCAGAATTGATATTTATTTATTGATTTTGATCCGAGTAAAAATCCGTCCATTGACATCCCTAGTTACATATTTTTGATTTGGATTAGTGATGTTACTATTCGAAAGACAATTATTTAATTTTTGAAGACGATAAGGATAGTCAATCTCTATCTTTTTTTGTAACCTCATCTTTTATATTTCTCTTATTACCAACAACAGTGTAAATAACAATATTAATTCATAATCATTTTTTGAGGGGAACATAGATTATAATCATGAAATTTGTCACCCCCAGTTAAATAACGCATCATTCGGATGGACTAAATATTTTGTTTATTTAGTTTTTTTCTCAACACGAGATTAATTAATAGATATGGGTTGAATTATTTGAATATTGTTATGCAAAACAATATGAAAAGTTGTGTGTTTGTTTTGGTCATAGTGGTAGAGTGATTAATGCTTGAGGCCAAATGTCTCATATATATTCGAGTCCATCGTGATACGGTCTTTAAATTTCTATATTTAATTGACCAAAAGAAAAAAAATTGCATGCAATAGTTTTGATGCTATATATATGTGACGTAAATTGTCATATTATAACAATACATTTGATGTAAGTTAAAGACCCTACGCTACGATAAGATTATATTTATTTCTATGTTAGGTCTCCAACTTAAAATTCGACGAGGTTGGGTAATATTTAAACAACAAATAAACACAATATAGACATAATTTTTTTAAAGGAAACCCACAACAGTTTACTAATTCTTACTCGAAATATTGATGCTCAAATTAATTCAGAAAATTTACTATCTTTAGAAAAATAAAAAATCGTTAAAAGGAAAAATGATTTTTCATGAACATGTTCCGTGGTCAAGTTTAAGATTTTCACAAATCTAATAGTAAAAGCTAACCTGTTTTGTACAGAACTAATCATACCATATTAGAAGGTTTTATTTATGACCACATATAACGTCATAATCAATAGTTATGCCAAACTCGACAACAAAAGCATCAAAAACAGGAAAGGAAATTAATTAGCACTGACATTTTGGTTCGATGAAATAGTAAATAAACAAAGCAATGTATTACAATCCTATTGAGAATTTGAAACTTTAATGTTAATTTTGTATGCATGTAAACCTAAATGCGTTTTTTACTGAGAAAAAAACATGCATCAGTTTGTTATACACAACAGAAATTAGAAAATAGGGAAAATGGGAAATAAAAGGAAAATTACAACAATTACACGGTCAACGCAAACGGGTCAACCCGCAAGCCGGCCCATCGGCACGCATCCACTGCCAATACGGGTCTTTTGCTTGGAGCTCGTCACTCACCACCACGTGGAGTTCTCTGATTGGTCCAGATCTCGTGGCATTTGATATCATTGGTCGAAGCCACCCGACTCCATTTGCTCCTGCTAGATCTATATATACACTCCCCTTCGGCACGCTCTCAAAAACTCAATTAACTATCAAATACTACCACTGCTCTGTCTCTCTCTCTCTCTCTCTCGTTCTTAAGTCTCACAATCAGATCTATATATCTGAGTGCAGCAAAATTTCATTTTGTTTTGTTCTTTGCGGTTAGTTTCGGTCGATTCTTACCGGAGTCGAGAGTTCCAAATGGAGTATCCAAATCGGAAGATTTGGATAGTGCAGTGTTTGTTAGTATTCTCCGCCGCCTGCTTCATTTCTCAGCTCCACGCTTCCGATGATGTGGTATGGAGTCGTTTATTGTTGATGATGATCTTTTGGTTAAGCTTGGATTTATTTGTTGTAGATCTGTTGTGGATGCTTGATTTTATGTTTTGTGCTGTGGCGGTTTTGGTGTTTGTAGATTTTCTACGAATCGTTTGATGAGGATTTTAAGGGGAGGTGGATTGCGTCTGAGAATCCGGATTACACGGGTTAGAATTTAATTCGATCCGCGTTGAGTTTACTTGTGATTTTTGCTTTTGATATTTCTTAATTACTGATAGTGTGTTGATTCATTATTTGCTTTTCGTGCTCTAAGAGTAGAGATGGTTGTTTTGTCTATTCTTTCAATCATGATTATACCTGCGTAAATTCAATACTTTTTAGCTTCTATATTGGGATTCTCAATTGGTCGTTTCACTACACAGCTGAATCGAGTCAGTGAGCGTAATTGCCCACGTCTTTGTGCTGAATTTGGAAATCGATTTCAACCTAGATGTTGCCCAACCCGGTGTTTCTATTCTAAAGCTACACGTGGTTGGCTGTACTAAAATTTTGTTGATGTCGCGACCAAATTTGGCCTGATTTATTCTGAACAGTATGACTAGTTCCAGTAAAAAATATAGCATTTTATTATCGAAATTGTTACTCTTATCGCAGTTTTGGTGGGTGTATTGGTTAGTTAAGAGTCAGGTAGACATGGTGTTGGTGAAAGATTACCACTATATCACAGCATATATCCATTTTTATCAAGTGGCTTACTGTTTTTTTCCTCATGTATGATTTCAGGTGTGTGGAAACATGTGAAGAGTGAGGGACATGATGATCATGGACTTCTTGTTGGTGAGAAAGCCAGGAAGCATGCCATTGTGAAGCCACTTGATGACCCTGTGGTCCTCAAGGATAAAACTATTGTTCTTCAGTTTGAAGTTCGCCTCCAGAATGGCCTTGAATGTGGTGGTGCTTATATCAAGTACCTCCGTCCCCAGGATGCTGGATGGGTTCCGAAGGGATTTGATAACGAGTCTCCCTACACAATAATGTTTGGCCCAGACAGATGTGGAGCCACAAACAAGGTTCACTTCATCCTGAAGCACAGGAACCCCAAGAGTGGAAACTTTGTGGAGCATCATCTCAAGTTCCCACCATCAGTACCTTCTGACAAGCTGACCCATGTTTACACCGCCATCTTGACACCCGATAATGAGGTGAGGATCTTGGTTGACGGCGAAGAGAAGAAGAAGGGCAATTTCCTCTCAGGTGATGACTTTGATCCTCCTCTGATCCCTTCCAAGACTATCCCTGATCCGGATGACAAGAAGCCCGAGGATTGGGATGAGAGAGCAAAGATCCCTGACCCAGAGGCCACCAAACCAGATGATTGGGATGAGGATGCTCCACTGGAAATTGAAGATGCAGAGGCTGAGAAGCCTGAAGGTTGGTTGGACGATGAGCCTGAGGAGGTTGATGATCCTGAGGCGGCGAAACCAGAGGATTGGGATGATGAAGAAGATGGTGAATGGGAGGCGCCCAAAGTTGATAATCCTAAGTGTGCTGAAGCTCCTGGATGTGGTGAATGGAAGAGACCAATGAAGAGGAACCCTGCTTACAAAGGAAAATGGCACGCCCCACTCATCGATAACCCCAATTACAAGGGTATCTGGAAGCCCCAGGAGATCGATAACCCTGAGTACTTTGAGCTCGAGAAACCTAACTTTGAACCCATTGCTGCTATTGGTATTGAAATCTGGACAATGCAAGATGGTATACTGTTCGACAACATTTTGATCTCTTCCAATGAGAAAGAGGCGGAAACCTACCGGGAGACGACATGGAAGCCGAAATTCACAGTAGAGAAAGAGAAGCAAAAGGAGGAGGAATCTACCGACTCTGATGGGCTCAAGGGCTTCCAGGTAACTAATATATCTATGTATATTTATGTGCATTTCTTACAATGTTTAGTTCTATAATCTGACTCCTGCTTTTTTGTAATCAGAAAATGGTATTTGAATATCTTTACAAGATTGCTGATATTCCATTCTTGGGCGAGCACAAAGTTAAAGTCTTGGTGAGTGATCTGTGCCAGTGGAAATTAGTTAAGTTTCTTCTTTTAAACTTTACCTTACACTTGTATATTTTACTTGCAGGACTTACTTGAAAAGGCTGAGAAACAAGCAAATCTCACAATTGGTATCCTTGCCTCCGTTATTGTTGTTACCTTCTCGATTTTATTGAAGCTCATCATTGGAGGAAAGAAGCCTGTGAGTATTCATAAGCATCCGTTGGAAAAAACTGCAATATATGCTTCTCTGCATTTTTTAGGTTTATCATCTCATCCTTAATGTTTGGAAAATTCAGGCTAACGTGGTCCCAGATACGAAGAAAACAGACGTCGCTGAGACTTCAGACGATCAGGGAAGCTCTGAGGTGAAAGACGAGAAGAATGAGGATGGCGCTGCTGCTGCCCCTCGCCGCAGGACCCAAAGGCGTGACGAATGAGGAATGCGGAAGGGGGAACGAGGTAGAATCTCGTGTCAATCACGAGGCTTAGGGAATGAGGGAAGAAGATGCTCCGGCAGCAATGTTGGGCACTTAGTAGTAAGTAGGGTTTTTGGAACTTGTTTTACAATGTTCAAAATTTTCATTCGCAGTTTTTGCTCCTGATTTAGGTTTTGTATTTCCAGACCATTGATTGAGATATGGTATTATCCTCTCTCCATACATTTAGTAGTCGTGGCTTTGAAATGAGGATTTTTTAGTTAATTTTGTTATTTAATTCTTTCCCCAATCTGAGCTACCACGCAATTTGTTGTTTCTGAGGAAAAATTGCTTTTATATGTTATGTTTCTACTTTCTTGCCAGTGGCAAGAATGAAATTTTTTTGGGTCTTAAAAAATCAGTAACTTGTTTGACATGAACAAGGCCAGTTTTACTTGATGCACATTCAGGAAAGAGGAGGGATGCAGGGGCTTTAGAGGTCCGTGTATGAGCTCGGGTTAGAGGTAGTAGTACGTCGGTCTAGCCTTGCCAGGCCCATCGTGCTTTGGATACTATGTGGGTCGGGCTGACTCGTCCAAAAATCTACCGGGTTGAAAAATCAGAGCGTAGTCCAACCAAGTCCAGGCCATCGGTCTTTCGGGCTAAACCCGTTCGATAAAAACAGGATATTTTTTGTCCTTTTAGTAGTTTTAATATAATATTTAATATATTTAATGTTTAGGACACTAAAAAGTATCCTATTAAGGGAATAACAGTGGATTTTAAAATGAGAACACTTAAAAGTGTCATATTAAGTGTACTAATTAAGTAAATAATATTGATTTTTAAAATGGGAACACTTAAAAGTGTCATACTTAGTGTACTATGTAGGGCTTTTCAGCCCGGAAATCCCGAGCTTTTTAGCCCCAAAATCCCGGTTGGCCCGTTGGGGCCATCTGGGCGGTTTTTTTAAGCCTAATTTTTTTCGGGCTTATAATTTTCGAGCTCAACCCAACCCTAATTTCGGGTATCCCGGGCTGATCCATCGGGTCGGACCCATTTTGTCAGCTTTAGTCTTGGGGCTATGCCATTTGATTGAAATAAGTTCTGTGCTGCTCACCACTCCTTGAGGCCAAGGACGGATCGAACCGTCTTTCCATTATGTACCTAGCCAAACCCGCCACCTCATGTGTCAAAGTCAAACCTTAATTCTTCGAAACAAACTCACGGTAGATATAGCGTGGTCGTGTGTGTTTAGTTTTATCAGCCCAATATAAGAAAGAATCACTGGAGTTGCATCGATAAATAGGCAAAAGGTGGCGTAAATTGGTATTCAATGCTATGCGTCAAATAAATAGCAAGTTATTTATCACCCGTGGATGATGATTCAATAAATACATAATACTAGTGATGTCTAGGGCTTGTTGACCGATTGGTTGAATCCTTGTATCATGCATTGTTGGACTGAGCCACAGCTTATGACAAGTAGCTGAGCTACGTTCATAGGGGGTTGAAGGAGATGTTACTTTGGAAAACACTGTCCTAGAGCTAATTCGTGGCAAATTATAAGCAATGTGTGTAGATAAATGTGATATTATACACTCGGTAGAGCAATAAATATTTGGAGGGGCAACTAATAATGTTAAAAAGTAATAAGTGATTTCAATGAAGTTAGAAACAAATTTACACTTTTGAATTTTGATGCGATCATAATCTTTTTTAATTATAAAAATGATCAACCGATGAAGTTGAAGTGAAATATAACAAGATTAAATAATAAATAAGGTACATTTAGCTTAAGCTAGAAAAGTTGTTTAGAGCTATAAATGTTTGCAATCAACAATGAACATGTCCCGTAATCAATTATTAATTACTAAATTTGCTTTCCTGATACACCTTAAAATTCCTAGCTCGAATAACTAAATAAACTTTAATAAGTTAATGTAATTACAATATTAAAATATGTATCTAATCAAAATAAGTTTAATCTACTCGTATAGTAGTTTTAATGTTACAAGTTAACAATTAATAAAAACAATGATTGTCAAACCATACTCCCTCGTTTATTATATATGTTTTTAGTTTTTACCCTCACGAGCTTAGTTCAGTTGGTTAAGAACTAATATATTTGAAATATTGATCAAGGATCAAGTCCTAACAACCGCTGTGTGAGAGTTTCACCTTCTTTATGTAGCTCCTTATGAACATTAGGTAAAATCCTCATAACTTCTCAATCGTTGAGTCATCGTGATTTACCTCATCACATTCTCATGAGGCGGGGTGTGGGGGCTCCCAGGGGAAGAACTTTCCCTTTTGGAACAAGTTTTTGCTGACATGAGTTTTAATAAATACAATTAGTGTAAAGTAAGTAGAGAATAAGACTCACATTATAAAATATGTTATGTGAGTGGAAAAGGTGGCTCATGAGTTAATTTTTGTAAATAAGTGGATTGTGTGTGGATAAAAGTGTTGACTTTTGAGTGGAGTCATTGTCTATAAAAGGAAAGTGAACTAATTTTATGGACGTACCGAAATGAAATTAATTGAACAAATACCAACGACGGATGAGGTATTATTATATACACAAATGAGGAACTTTGAAGGGGAATTATCAATTTTTCTTAATTCTTATAATTATTAAGTGTGTAAGTATCAAAGTGCTCTTGATTCTTCTCAAAATTCAAATGGGACCCAAGGCCATGACCCTAAGACTTCGTTTATCGGTGCCCACACCAGTCCTCCAAGCCATTAAAAAAAAAAATACCTCAGCATGAAAATGGTGGGTGGGATTGAAGGCGTCCACAGACCTTCACCCACCCACCCATTTACTATTTTTTTAATATATATATTACACATGTCATTTTATTATTGGTGGATGTATATTTATCATAATATTATCATAAAATCAATTTAACTTTTATATGATATATTTAAAAAATAAATAAATTATATCAAAATTCTTATTATTTTTTTCTCTATAAATAGAGACCAATTTGACATAATTATTCATAATTTAGAAATCATTTCTTATTCTCCTTTCATTAACATCTCATATCTATTTTTATGTTAATCTTTTCAATTGATCCCAATAATCCCTACTCAAATTACCAAGATTTCATCTCCTCTCAAGGTTATTATCCTAACCTTGACAATATCCAAAACTCTGAAGAATTCCAAAATTTCAATACTGGTTTGAATTCACAATTTCCACAAAATTCCACTCAATCTCCTATCTCCGAAGATCACCAACCCACTGCAAATATCTCTCCAATTTTTTTGCAAAATTCTCAGCTTCCACAAACAAACACTTCAAACATTCCAAAAGTCTGGACAAGTCAAGAAGACATTATGTTTATGTCTTCATGGTGTATCATTAGTGAGAATCCAGCTATTGGAACCGATCAAAAGAGTCTCACGTTTTGGAATAGCATTTGGGAGCTGTACAAAAGGTGCGGAAGAGAAAACAAGATACCTTCATTCGACATAAGAACTGCGGAGTCTCTAAGAGCTCGTCATAAGAGGCTTAATCAAAATGTAACAAAGTGGATTGGATGCTACAAGGAAGCTTATCACATGCAAAAGAGTGGTTGGTCAAATGATGATATTGAAGATCATGCACAAACATTTTATGGGAGATCTAAATTTATGCATAAAGATGCTTTTGATAAAGTGATGCGTCGTCATCCCAATTGGGAGATGAATTTGAGTGAAGGTCGTACACGGTCTCGTATGGAAGATGAACATAGCATTGAAGAAGATCGTGACAACTCAAAAAAATCAAGAACTGATGGAGATGATCCAACTGACTCCACTCCAGAAACTCCTCTCAGTGATGCAGCAACAATTCGTCGTCCAATTGGTAGAGATAAGGCTAAAGCTAAGGCAAAAGAAAAGGGAAAGATACAATATCATAATCTTATGGTTTTTCCGATGAGTTCACTTCAGAACTGCGAGCAATGAGGATCACACGTGAAAAAGAAGTTGACACAATGACTAAATTAGGAGATTTGAGGATGAAATCAACTATGCTCAATACCTTGATAGGAAAGAGTAACTTATCTCCGGATGAAGAAGTGCTAAAACATCGTCTAATGGCATAATTGTTTCCTTAGGAAATTGTATTTTTATTTGCTAATTCTTGTTTGTTTTTTTGATCGAATTATTGTAATTTCAATTTATGTAATTTTCACTTTTTGTGATTTTAATCACATGTGTTTGTTACTTTATTCACATGGGTATGACATTTGCTACTTTAATTGATGTGTTTGTCACTTTATTCACTCACATGCATATAAGGGTATTTGACCACAGCTTTATTCACATGCATATGACATTTGCAACTTGATAAACTTGACCATAACTTTATTCAAGTGCATCCGACAACTTATGCAGACTCACATGCGTATGTTACATCACTTTAATTTCGCAAAAATCAAATTATGGTATAACTTGACACTATATGTATTGATAAACTTTCTAACATTGCAATACATCTAGCATTTGATTCTTTTCTTTCACATCTTCAAACTCCTCAAAAAAAAATGTCATCAAGTTCCAATTTTGATTCCAGCTTCATCGAATTTGACGAGTGGGAAGAACGTATTGTTGATCAAAATAAAAAAAGTTGATCGCATTGTCGAAGATGTACTCTTTCGTATTCCAACTCTATACATTCAACCTACAGATCACACTTCTAGAGCAACTAGACGGTATATTGAACGTATACGTGAGAAGGTCCATGAGAGTGTGTTCGAGCAATACTTTTCAGCCAATCCAATCTACCATCAAGAAATTTTTCGTAGAAGGTTTCGCATGCAAAAGCACTTGTTCGAGCGTATAATGAATAAGGTGGTTGCTTCAGATGAATTTTTCAACAAAATCGTGATTCTACTGGACGTTTAGGTATGTCTTCGATTCAAAAATGTACTGCAGCTATAAAGGTGTTGGCCTATGGAACTGCAACTGATTTTCATGATGAATACCTTCGGATGAGTGCAGCTACAATAAGGAAATCAATTACCAAATTTGTTGAGGGTGTCATTTCCAACTTTGGTGATGAATACCTTAGAAAGCCCACTGAAGAAGACATAGCATATATATTGCATGTTGGTGAAGAGCGTGGTTTTCCAGGGATGCTCGGGAGTATCGACTGTATGCATTGGGAATGGAAAAATTGCCCTAAAACATGGGTAGGGCAATATGGAGGAAGAAAGGGTAAGCCAACGATCATCTTAGAAGCAGTTGCTTCGCAGGACTTATGGATATGACATGCATTTTTCGGAACTCCAGGTTCGAGAAATGATATTAATGTACTTGATCGCTCTCCTATTTTAATGATGTTTTACAAGGCCGAGCTCCAAATGTTAGTTATGTTGTAAATGGTCAGGAAAAGAATATGTGATACTATCTCACCGATGGCATATATCCTTCATGGGCAACATTTGTCAAATCTATTATTGAACCACAAATTCAGAAGCACAAATTATTTGCTCAACATCAAAAGGCTGCCCGAAAAGATGTTGAGAGAGCATTTGGCGTTCTACAAGCTCGTTTCTCTTTTATCAAACGTCCGTGCCTTTTATGGGATCGTGATATGATGACAAAAATAATGATTGCTTGCATTATCATGCACAACATGATAGTGGAGGATGAAAGAAACACTTACCTAAACTATCGTGATCCCACAGAATTTATGGAAGATCGACGAGCTAATCAAACTGCAGGACAAAGTGAAGAAGTACAAGAAATTGAAGATGATATTTTTGTATTTTCTACAGAAATGATTGCAAGTCTGAAGAAATATATGAAGAATAGGACACAACTCCGTGATAGAGAAGCTCACAACAATCTTCAAAACGATCTGATCGAGCACATATGACAAAAGTTTGGTTATGATAATTAAATGTGTAATTCTCGTATAATTATTAGGTGATCAGTTGTTTATTTTGATTTTCGTGTTTTAGTTATTGTAATTTCTATGTTTATTTGAGAATTCTCAATTTAATATTAGTTTGTACTTTTTTAAAAATTTAAATTTTACTTATATTATTAATTTTTCACATAATTAAATTATTAAAAAAGTTAATTAAATAATAATATATAAAAAATTAATTTAATAATATAAAGGTGTGAAGGTTGGGTTGAGAATGAGGTAATTGATAAACCTATAAAAATGAAGGTGAGTGGGTGGGAGGAATAATAAATTTATAGAAGAGAGAGAAATGAAAATAATAATATAAAGGTGGGAAGGTTGGGTTGGGGATGTGGTTGTTGATAAACTTAGAGGGTGTTTGGCTGAGCTTATAAGCTCCCCAAAACAGCTTATAAGCCGTTTTTCAAGCGTGAAAAACGGCTTAACTTGAAAAACGATTTATAAAGCTGTTTTGTGGAGCTTATAAGCTCAGCCAAACACCCTCTTAGTCTAAGATCACAATGATGCCTCCACTGATCGTCCGTCACGACCGCAACCACCAACACCTTGTTGTCTCTTTGTTGTTGCCATCTCTACCAAGTTGGGCGACATTCACGTCGCAAAATCGACAGCTAGGAGTGAACACGGTTCAATTGAAAATCAAACAATATCCAATCTAAAATTAAAAATACAAGCATTCAAACAAGAACAAACTTAAATTATCTATTGAATAAAAATTAACCTAATAATAAAATAAATAAAACACTAGTATTCTCATCGACAGTAACATAGAAAAATAATTAGATATGTATACTAAAAACTCTATACAGTAATATTGTTGGGATTTCAATAGTACATAACATACATATATGTATTGATCATGTACTAATTATCTATGAATAAAAAAAAGGTTATTGTTTGTATGTGTATATATCTCGGTCCAATATGTGTATATTTTCATTAAATCGTTACACTTTTTCATGTATATAATAAACATATATGTATTGATCTTGTACCAATAATCTATGAACTAAAAAAATAGTTATTGTTAGTATGTGTATACATGTCGGTCCAATATGTGTATATTTTCAATAAATCGTTACACTTTCATATATAAAAACATATATATAGATAATATCATTAATTCCTATATGGAGGCGCAAATCATTAAAACTGGATTGGAAAAATATGATTTATTATAATGTGAAGTTTATTTTTAAATATAATTGGTTCTGAGTCAGGACCGTAGTTTTTTATTACTATATAGAGTTTATCCATAGTGATATCAATATAGCCCGAAACTTATAGATCGGCCAAGAATAAACCAACGATCCAAAAGAGTTAGAGCTAGATATTTTTAGCTCGAAAAAATTTCAACCCGAATTATTCGTAACTGATTAGTCAAACAACCCTATAAGGTTGGTCGAAAAATAGCCCCAAACCAAAATGATTGGCCCAAAATCGAGTTGGTTGACCAATTAACTAAAAAATTTCTTGTTGCATGATTTTTTTTTCATGAAATGTGTTTTGATTTAATATACAAAACATATATTCATCATTTCACTTCTTTATCTTGTTACTCCAATGCTTAATACAAATATTTATTATAAATATATGATTATCAAGAAAAAAAGATATATAAGTTATTTTATTTCTTTAAGTTTTCTGGTCCGATTAGCCCGATGGGTCAGCCCAAAACCCCAGAATTTATTATTAAAGTTGAAAATTTTAAACTCAAAAAAAAATATCAATCAGAATATTCCGACAACCTTAGTGTGGCTTGATTGTTATCTTCTATATATCAAATATAAGGAGTTTATATCGTTTACATATTAGTTTTAGTTCAGTCAAACTCGAATACATTATACAAATCGAAAATTGACCGAACTAGTTCGATTTTTTTAATTGGAGCGAAATAGAAATCCTTTATTTACAACAGAACCGATAGAAATTTATTAGTTGAATGCCAATTTTTTATTAGGGTTATTGGCGCCTAAATACATGAACTTTGAGCATATTTTGATTTTTCCCACGAAGTTTAAAAATTATCAATAAATACACGAACTTAACTTTATTGTAATATTTTTCACAAATTGAATAATATTCAAAATTAAAGATGACATAACAATTAATTTGTCATCACTTTATCAAAACGATGTCGTTTTACTTATACAATATATATTTAAAAATATCTTAAATACACCTCATAACTCTCTCCAATCCAAATCTTATCGTAAGTTGAGGTTAGAGAAATAGAGATAGGGTGGGGTGGGGTACGGTATGGGTGTGAGTTAAGGTGGATTTAAGATTTTTTAATACATATTGTATAAGAAAATGATATAATTTTAATAATGTGATATCACGTCGATTGTTATATCAGCTTTAATTTTGATCGTCATTCAATTTGTGAAAAAAATTACAATAATGTTAAGTGTGTGTTTATTGAAAAAAAATTAAAGTTTGTGGGAAAAATCAAAATAGATCTAAAGTTCATGTATTTAACCATCACTTAATATATATTGTATAAATAAAACGATGTCGTTTTGATGAATTGGCGCCACATCGACTGCCACATCGGTTTCAATTTTGACCGTTATTCAATTTGTGGGAAAAATCACAATGATGTTAAGTTCGTATATTTATTGACAATTTTTAAAGTTCGTGGGAAAAACCAAAATATACCCAAAATTCATGTATCTAGGCGTCAAAAACCCTTTTTATTATGGTTCGATTATGCTCGTCTAGGGGTGTAATCGAACCGAGCCGAGCCGAACACCATCGTGCTCAAGCTTGGTTTGTTTAGTATCGAGCCGAGTCTCGAATCTTATTTATCGAATATTTCGAGCTCACGAGCTTATTCGAGCTTTAATCGAACCCAAACAAACTTTCCAAATTTATATATATGTTTAGAATATTAGTTATTTTATTTAAAAAATAAATTATTTTATTCACAATAACACAGTATATTTATTGATTTCTTATACAAATAAAAGTAGTTAAGAGATTTAACACAGTAATTACTAATTATATAAATAAATTTATTGTATCTAGTTAATAATTTTATATTTTTAAGCTAAATCAGTTAACGAACTTGTTCACGAGCTAACGAACCGAATACTACTGTACTCAAGCTTGGTTTGTTTAGCTAACGAGCTTCACTAAACAAATTCGAATAAACTTTTATCGAACTGAACTCCGAATAACTCACAAATAGCTTGACTCATTTACCGCTTCATGCTCTTCCCTATTGTAAGCCACTGTAGTCGTATTTGTTCCAATGTCTGTCTCATTGCCGCCACTCTACATTGTAGGGTCCACTGACCTCATATTCATCTCCAAGCTCCACATATGTCGAATTAATTTCTAGGTTCGTAGTATTCAACTTAATTCTAGATTCGTGTCTTAGTCTTCATAGTTCTTGCTCCCAAGTCCCAACTATTAGGGTTGTCTAAATAGTGTTTGATTTTTTATTAAAATTGAACCTAATCAAAAATAAAAAATTCAATTTTGGTTTGGTGTTCGATAGTTGAATTCTTTTTTCGATTATCGATTAACCGATTGGTTCAAAACCAAAAAATCATATTTATTTTTAATTATTATTTTAATTATTTGTATTAAATTTCAGTTTTTTAATTATTATTTTAACTTTTTAAATAAATTCCAGCTTTTTAAATTTATTATTATTATTTTAATTATTAATTTTTTTAATTTCAATTTTTCGGTTAACAAAAATTGAACCATACTAACCGATCGATTTTTAATTAACTAAAATTTAAATCGATTCGATTTCGTTTTCATTTTTCGGATAAACTCGATTCGATTAACAAAAACCAAACTATTTTCCACCCCTACCAACTATGAACCCTAATTTCAGTGGCCGTTCCCATTGAGCATGAGAAAAGAGAAAGGGTGCTTTTAGTTTAATAAATGGAGATGTCTCCTTTTTTTTGTCTCTTTTACTTAAATTTCCCACATCAAAACATAACATTTGCTCTAACAGGCTTCATGTTTTCCATATCAATCTCAAGTTGTCCATGTCAGCAGTAAGGTACCGGAGTTCTCATCTCTAGGCCATATTTGTTAACAATCTTAGAAGATAATGTACCAACTATAAATATTTGAAGGTTGAGCATTGAAAATAAACAAAGAAAATTCTATCCTGATAGGTGACAACAAATCTCACGAAAAAAGTCTTACCTGCTTTATTAAGGGTGTCTATAACTCGAATAATAAATAAAGAAAACAAAATTCCTCGCTCAGCTACCAAAAAACACAGTCCCGTGGTGGAAGTTCGATAAGTTACAAGTTACTGGCCTTCACTATTGTATGTTCCTCTATGAGCTCGCACCACGCAATTCCGTGGTTCAACGTCAAGTATTGGTACAGGCCGGAGACGAGGCAAGTTCTCACCGCTTTCCAGCAGCTTTCCTAAGAGGAGGCGCTTCGTCATCATCAGAGGCGATGTCTCCATACTCCCACATCCCTAGCCTCTTCTCTCGAGCTTCCGTCTGGAATTTCTCCAGTTCATCCATTGCCTGCTGCTTATCCTTAGGCTCCCATCTACGCCTCTTCTCCAATCGAGCGAGTCCCTCCTGAAACCAAATTTACACGATACATGTTAGGCTGTAACAGAAAGATGTGACAAATATTCAACAGAATTCGTAGAGTTAACAAATAAGCTGCAAGAGGAGATAGTCCATTCTCATACCTGTAGCATAACTGCGTTTATGCTCGTCTCAGCCTCGGTATCAATCAGAGTTACCAAGAAGATTGTGCCCGTGCCCTGTCCTTTCACTTTTCCACCTGACATGTCCTTCTCTTCTATGATAGCTCTGAATTCTTTTGGAGTGCTCAATAGGTGTTCGCTCAAACGGATAGCTGATTCTTGACCATAGTCGTCTGCCAAGCCTGGAACCTTGACGAATGCCAGACTGCATAGCTGAGCAAGGCCTGGCGCAGCAGACACTGAAGAATCAAGAGGACGCAATTGGCTGTAGGGGACGCTTTCTTGATTCCCGTAATCAATGTAGAACACCTCAAACTTGTCGTTTGCAGATTCCACGGCACCACGGGGAGCATTAACAATCTTCAAATTAAAACCAGATTGGGTTAAAAATGTATATGAACTAAAACACTAATAATTAAGAAACATCGACAGTGAATAATAGAAACATAAATTACTTTCATAGAAGACACATACGCGACAATCTGCTACAAGGCAAACAAACACAACAGAAAGGCAATAGTAAAAAGAATGTCTTGAAGTTCACCATACCTACAAGGAATAAAAAGACCCCACTATCACTAAAATTTGGCCCAAAACTTTAGTTAAAATTTAGAAGCACTAAAACTATCACTTTAACAAGTTCACCCAACGAAGATCAAATCAAAAACCCTTAAAGACACATCCAACCTAATTAGATCAGTTTCATATAATTGCAACTTCATATAATAATCTTGAAAAAGAGTAGATAATCCCAAATAAGCAACAATAAAGGAATAGTTATGGGCAGTTTCACTTTCATATTTCAGCAGCAGAAACTATTGTAATAATCAAGGATAATACGACATTGCAGTATTACATTCAAGAAAAGTAATGCAATCCTCTCACCATTGCGCGGTTCCAAGATTTATCGGCACTAAACTGAGCCAGAACAATATCCCCCTTTTTAGGATTAAAGGCGCCAATTACAGGAGCTTCTTGAAGGCTTAATGAGGAAAGCTGCTTCTGTATGGCAGCCACTTTCTGATCAGCAACTGACTGAATATAAAATTTACCACCTTCCAAGACTTCCGTAACCATAACCTGAAAAAGAGAATATTGTTATCCATAACTGCCTGTTAGATAATTGTTAGTGAGAGCACATTTATGAATGAAACTCATACCTTAAACTCCTCTTTTTGTCTTCTCTCAACAGATGTACCATTGGTAACTTCCTCTCCCTCGACATAATTCTCCCATATCTGCAATAGACGCTATTAGCAAAAGAGCACCAATAAGAGGAGCCATGAAGGAACTTGTATATTTACCTTCAACTTCTTCTGTTTTGCTGATTGCTCGGCTTGAACCAGGAGATGAGCCTCTGGGATCCTATCGAGGCCAAAGGAAGTTTGAAGTTTAGCCAAACCCGCCTCCAGAAGTGGTATTGCCACATTAATTCTCGACTCCCACAAGGTACCCAAGAAAGTTCCAGTTCTATCAACAGTTTCCACTTCAATCTGCATGCAGGTAGACCGACACAACAGTGAGACAGAATGCACATATAATGGAGAATGCGAAGCCTAAAAGAAAATCACTACCTCAACATCCCTCTGCATTATTTTCCGCCTCATAAATGCAATGGCTTCTTCAGAGTAAGGCTCACCACGGCCAGGACATCTGACACCAGACAAGGATAAGGCGATACTGCATGTCGCCTTGGGAATATCTATCTTATACCTATGTCCACTGAGAACATATTCAACAATAGCAGACATCCTTCTATTACGTTGCAAGAATGGAAGGAAGTCTTTCGCTTTCTTTGCATTAGCCTGCAGATGTTCAATTCCAGAAACAGTTAATTTACACATATTTGTTAAACTACAAAGTTATATTTAAACACAGAAAACTATATTTAAAATATGATTCAGAACTAACCGTTAGCAGATCTGTCATATGCCTGACGGGAGGATCCTTAGCAGAATGCATACCTTTCTTTCCAGAAATAGCACGTGATTCAGCAGATAAGAGGGCATCATAATAATTTGACCTCTCCTCAAAATCTCGATGCCTAACAGTAGTGGCGAAACCACGAGCAACTAAAAGCTCAGCAATATTAACCCCATTTGGTTGGCTGCCTGCTCCAGCAGCAGGAGCATCATCATCCCCTTCCTTAGCTGGATTAACAAGAAAGACAGTTCCAAAATCCATCACCCGTGTATCTCCAGACCCAGCCGGAGCAGCAGCTCCATCTGTCAGGCCGACCTTCCTGGAATACTCCATAGAAACGTTCACCTGAACAGTTAAAGGCAATGTCAACATTATAGCACTTCATTACAGGAAGTACAAAAGAAAGATCAAGAATAATACCTGACGACCAATTAGGCGCGTCCTCAGGAATTCCTTAGCATCACGAGCATAGGGGTCGGGTTTTTGATCTCTACGAGGATTGCCCATTTTAGGGCCCCGTATACTTGAGAGATTGACTCGCCGCTCTGCAGCAGGATCTCCAAATGGCAAGGAATCATCAGCAACAACAATACAATCTGCACTTGCAACTTCAATTACCTGCATAAAATAAGTCGTCACCAAATAAGTAATTAATCCAAAAGAAATTGAGAATCACTCAATGTTAAATCCAGGGCATGACTCACTTTTCCTGTAAAGTTCTGGTCATGAATGGCCTTTGAGTTTGTTGCTGGGGAGATAATTTGTCCAGATTCTTAACCTCGACTTCTTTGCTTGAAGTTCTGCATTCTTCAACCTCCGCCTGGCTTCATCTTCCAGCAAGCTAGCACTCCAGTCCACATATTTAGCTAAACCCTGGGACAATAACACATTGGGGAAGGTTATACAATTTTCTGGTATAAGCAGAAGACACTAAAGGATTGCATATGCATTAGACGGTAGAATCGAGTGAGTGACTGTGTGCGAGAGAGAGAGAGAGAGAGAGAGAACCTAGACAGCAAGTATATAAGAAAATAATGAAGCAACAACTGCCAATGCATTTGAACACAAAAACGTAATGAAGTAATTTGTCAACCATCTTCAACACAGTCTGGACACAAAAAAAAGCAAAGGAACTCAGAAACCAAACATAGTGTTAAACTTAAACTAACAATGGATGACAATGGAACATTATGTGGGAATGTGGTCAATTCATAGGGAAGAACCTCGTCCTAGGCATAAGCTAGCACATAATCAGGAGCTTAGGATAAAAAAGACAGAATGACTCCATATTAACATTTTGAAATGCCTTACATTTTCAATAAGCTCCAATGCCAAATCCTTTGCTGAGTCACCATCAGGATAGTATACTGAACCGGTCAGATTGCTAAATTTGTCAACACCCTCCAATACAATCCTGACCTGTATCACATAAAATGACAGATGCATTAACAGACCTACAATATCCCATGTATTGCTTCTAAAGATAGAAAAGGAAAGAAAGAATAAAAATAAGTCTTTGTGTTTTAAACAGTGCTCACATCTCTGTGCAACACACGGATTTCGGTGAAATGCTTGGCTTCTTTCCCAAAGGGATCTGCAGGAACTTCATTTACTGATGCAGAAGATGCAGCAAGCCTCTGTGCAGATGTCAAAGGAGCCCGACCTTCAACTGCTGAATCTCCATTTTGTTCAGCAGAGACCACCTCAGTAACAATGGCAGATTCTGCTGCAGCCCTTCTACCAGGAGATGGAGACTAGTGGAAAAATTGATACTGATGGCATCAAAATTTATGGATAGAAAATGAAACTATCTAAAAACATATCAATAATCAATATATATACCTGAATCCCAGCAACAAAAACTTGGACATATTGAAAGTCTGGAAGCAAATAAACACGGATTGTGCTTCCATCACGACACTGGTCGACAATAGCCTCCAAAGGACTGCCCTTCTTAGCAGCCAATAGAGCCATAGCATCAAAATTACCAGGGTCGCTAACAGCTGAAGGAGGTAGGTCTCTAATGGCTGCCTCAGCAGCACCTGGGGTCTGAACGAAGCAACAACAAGACAGAAGTTATCATTATAATATTCTGAACCATATAATCTCGATAAAGATAATAAAAACACTTCGAACACTAAAATACAGAGACAAGAAATATATATACCGACCCTGGTCCAACGACCAAGACCCTGTTGCTTGGCCTGCTCTTCAAGGCGCAGCAAATCTGTCAAGTAAGGACTAGCTTCTCCTTTCTGTTGACCTTGTTCCCTAACCTGTGTAATGGAAAATATCATGTGAGATACTGCATGAATCAAAGCAAACAGTAACACTTTGAATTGAACAGGTCTAAAAACAATAGAAAACCTTTGCCCAGCCTCCAGCAACCACAAGCAAGGCCACATTCTTTTCCCCAAGGAATACAGAGCCAAATTCCCGGTTAATGGATGGTACAGTGTAATCCACTCTGAAAGTGACCTCCTGGAATGCAAGAGACATAAATTATTAAGCCCAAATTTCTACAAGAAATTATATGTAAATGAGTGGATATCTTAGGGGACGAACAAAGCCACAATAAAATCCACCTTTCCAATACTTAGCTTCCTCAAGAATTCTCTGCTCTGCCATGCAAATGGCTCATCAAGCCCACCTCTTCGGGGAGCCTAATAATGGAAAAGAAGTTAACACAAGGACAAAAGTAAGTGAATTGTCAATTTGATGTCCCAGACACTATTTGAAGGAGGTAGTCATCAACCAAATTCAATATTTAAGAAGCCTCGCAAATTAAGATTATGAAATAAGAGAACATCGACATGAGCACTCAACACAACAATGGAGTACATTCATTGATAAATGTAAGGGGGTAATAATTTAGCACAAAAGACTTCCATAAAATTAGGACAAATTAAACATGTTCTCAAGAAGAATTAGGTCTAAATGCATGCTCATAAAAGACGCTTACTAAATGATATCTCAAATCACCTAAAACCTAGTGCAGATGCAAAACAATCAGATCCATTTCAACAACATAAAAAATTAATAGAAACCTGTGTGCAGTCTGCAATGCAGAGACCCGCTGTGATCAACCAAAGTTAAATTAGTTACATACATATAAACAAAACTTACCAACTTAGGAGCCATTAATGAAGACAGAGTGATTGTCTTCTCTGGGGGAATCTCAGCCTTTGTGTTCCCCATTATCACCAAGCAGTCCCCAGATGGAACAGCTTTTACTATTCCCCTCAACCATCCTGTGGCTCCAGCTGTTGATGCCATTTCAACAGCAAAATCTGCAAAACAAGAGGTTTGAGGTGGCGATGTAGAAAAGCACAGCAATACATGGTATCATGAAATTTCTGAAAGAACAAATTGGGAAAAGACAATAAAATTGAAACCCACAAATGAAAAAGTACAAAAAAAACGACAGAATTCAGCTCCAAGGCTCCTTCTATATCAGCATTTTACATATGGTTCCCCGAGGCGGACTTACAATAACAGTACTACCTGAAATAACTAAGCAATCAAACTCACATACTGCAAAACGATTAAATTGCACTACTGAAAAGCATAAAACATAAGGCCAAAAGATCGAATCTTTATTTTCAAAACTAATTCAGATACAAGGTTGGTAAAAGACTCATCTTTGATGGATCATAAGGACCACAAAAATATCATGGAGAAATTTCTATCGGTGTAAATCATGAACAAAGTGCCAAAAAATTAATTTTTCATTAAAACAGAAAGAAGTATTTGGCATCAACGCAAATAAAATAGCCGAATTAACAGATCCATGGTCTCCAAAATCATAACATTCTATAACCCCATTCAAACCTAATATCAATCTAATTCACAAATACAGTAGTCTACTAAGCCACGCAAATGCTCTTCTTGAACCCATAACTCCAAGATTTAACAAAAGAACAAATGCAAGTGATTAATTACTGTCTAGCAGCTTCCACACGCCGCCTGATGCAGAATCACAGACACCACATAACCACAGGAGCAAATTCCATTGCACAAACATTAACAAACACATGCAATTAGATATACGATAGAGATCTACAACTAAACACTAGTGATCAGCACGATCTCACACGGTAACACTCGAAACACATCCAGAAACAGTCAATCACTATACATAAACGCGTGCATTAATCAAAACAGCTCCAGATCACCGAGATCTGAAAAAACCGTACCTACAAAACCACCAGAAAAATCTCCGATAAGTCCTAGCCTAGTGGAGGTTGAAGAGCGAGAGTATACGAAACCGATCTGATTTCCAATTCGATTACGATGAACTCATGAAATCGAACCAGTTATTTCCAAAAATTGAAACGGTGTTCGTGTTCACTTTTCTGGTTCAGTTTTCTTACTCAGTTTGGAGCGAAATTCGAGAGAAAGTGTTCAAGAAAAGAGACGACGGCGGAGCAGGGAAAGCATATATCAATGTCGATGTAAAGATTGGTCTTTTATACCAAGGGGGTGGGCCTCAACTGAATCACCTCACTTTTTGCCAGAATTACTGAATGTACCACGGAGGCGTGGGATTTTGTTCCTAGCTAACATCCGCTCAAGAATTGTATTTATTTCCAAATTCATATATTCTGATTTTATTTTTTCGAATTCTATTCGGATAATGTGTGTCGAGTATTCAATAGCTAACCGATAGCGACAGAAAAATATTGTGTTGCAGTGACGAGCATGGACCGCCACGTGGAGGTCATGGCCAATGAGAGCGCGCCATGTGGGGTTGGTTGTTATTTCTGCCACGTCGGAACTGGGCTGGACAGTAAAAGATTAGTATATCTTAATCCAAAAACTATTTTGCTCAATTTGTATTTTATTAGGTGTGTTTTAATGGTGTTATAATTGCCAAATCTATAAAAGGTTGAAAAATATTAGTATATCTTAATATTGTGCATGCACATCTATTGTCAAATCTATAACAGGTTGAAAAATAATTTCTACCTGTTCAGTTCGCGCCAATTTTATAAAAAGAAAAATTTACAGTTTAATACTCGAGTCATTTTGTAATTTTTCCTTTTATAAATTATAACATCAGTTTTATGGTAGAATGGTGTCGTATATCAGAAGGACAAACAATAATTTTGTTTTTAGAGGAAGGGTAAAGAATAATTGAACACGCTTAAAGATGTGGCATATGATATGACCAATAAAACCAAATTAGTTCGTATAGTGAAAAAAAATTTGGCACGAGAAAATTAATTATATACTTGTTTATAAATATTAAACACGTTTTCGTGTATGCAATCATAATATATATATTAATGATACATAGTATGTGCTGTACTCATTAGCTTGTGTACTATATATATTTTTATATAGGAAGCAACTTGTACGTTGTAATATTTTTAATATTTCATTTGTCCCCAAAATTCCTTCCTGGAATGTTGGGTGTGAGTTTTAATGAAAGTTGTTTAGTGTGAGTGAATAAGGATCCCACATTAATGTAATATTAAATTAGTTAGTAGTGGGCCATATGTGGTAAAAGGTATAAATAAATAGGTTGTTGAGGGTAAAAAAGAAATAGTGGTGGGTCATGGGTGGAAAAAAATGTAAATAAAGAATATTATTGGGGTAAAGTTGAAAAAATAATTTTCATAAATAGATAAGAAGGAAATTGGGGGACGTCAAAATGAAAACTAGGAATGAATTTTGGGGACGGATGGAGTATTAGTTAATAGTGTAATGGATTTGTAGTGAATTGGATTTTCAACTAATCTAGTACTCCGTTATTTTATAAGTGTCTTCGATCGTCAAATTACACATATCAAGAAAAAATAGAAAAAAATTACCTTTATAACCTTATTTATCATAATAAATGCATACATACAACTAATTATCAAATTTCAAGAATACTAAATAATAACAGAAAAAGAATTTATCATAACTTTACTCTCAAAACATAAACTATGACATTTATTAAAAAATAAGAAAACAGTGTCAATATGGACACTTAAAAACGAAGGGATATATACAGGGTATATTATTTTGGGGGCTACTTATGTTTTATGTCCTCAACTTTTTTAGTGTTTTTCATAAATGTCCTTAATTAACGTTTTCTCTTCAAAACCCTCAACTTTGGAAAAAAGTTTGATTTATGTCTTGCTTTACATAAGTTAATGATGAATCACTTGCCGAATTCTTAGATGAATTATACGTAGATTTTTTTCCATCTAAACAAAGGTTAACAATGTTTTGTGTCCCTAATTTTCAATGTTTTCCAAAAAATGTCATCAATTAACGTTTTCACATAAAAAATCCTCAACTTTTGAAAAAATTAAATATCCGTGCAGAGCTAATGGAGTACAATCAAACGAATCGAAACCATATATATTTTAATTCAGTACTTGCTTTAATATTTGTGATTAGCACTGCAAATTTGACTTGGATTCAGTGTCTTATATTTGGTGTTCCATTTTGTATCTCATTTTTTATTTTTATTTTTAGGTTTTTTTTTTCCATATTTTTTCTTCAATTTTAGTTTTATATGCTTTAATTTAATTTTGTAACTATTAAGTAGGGTTTATTCCATACAATTAAAGTATATAATTATTTTTATCATTTAATTTCACTTTTATTAGTTAATAATTTATTATTAGGATTAATAAATCAAAAGTTAGGGCACATATTTTTTAAATTTAATTTTTTGAAATAAAAATTAAGTATGATTCATAATGTTATAATAAATTTTATTTTATAAAAATATTATTAAAATAATAAATATAATAATGAGATGTGGTAGCACACAAAAAATGTGGACTCTTCTCCTGCAAATTATATCTTTTAAGAACCATTTATTAAAACTATAACAACTCAATATCCTTAAGGATGGCTTGGCATAGACTATTACTTGGGATGATAATTAAGAAGGGAAAAGAAAATGAGATATCGAATTGTGAGAAATATATCAAGAAATCATCTAAAAACACCAAGGTGATGAAGATCAAAGTAGACATAATTTACATACAGGAGATTAGTTATCAGATTCTCAACAAAAGGTTCAACTGATCTGAAAGGGGACTAGTTCTCTGATCAAAATATAACTTAGTGTTCTTGCAGCGGAAAACATGTGAGGTACACATATGAAGATGTGTACTCAAGGCTCTACTATCAGCGATAAAAGATTTCTACAGCTCAACACTGCTCCATCTCATTACCAGCTCAACATGCACATTTAAAAACAAACATGCATGGCTGAGTACAAAGACTCAGTGGACTTGTGCCAAAAACATACATTATAAACTTTGAATTATACTGTCTCATCTGTAACACACAGAGTTTTATTTGAAACTTACGTGCTTACTAAACATTTTCTATCATTTTCCATAAACTTTATCTGGTCAGACATATTTTCTGTCTGTATGATCCATATCTAACTCATCTTGTGCTGTAGAAGGAGGCTTCCTTCCACGGACGCCGTGACCGATCGAGAAAAATCTTTCAGCACACAGTCACCTGTAACTCGCTGAGCAAACCTTTCAGCAACACAGTTACTTAGTGTATACATTAACCCTTGCTAGGAATACTCCATCTAGTATATGATCCAAATTCGATTAAACTTACGTTGGCGAACCAACACTGATATGATTCATACATAAAACATAAACACTTTGGACAGGTAATTAAATAGTAACATCTCATCATCATTTTCTCAAAAGAAATCATCGTAAATAAAACATTTGTCATTTCATTTTATCCTTGAGGAGAAAAGATCACCTGATACGATTTCCTTCTCAACACGAGTCTCATTCATGTACTTTCGTTGCTCACTTTCGTGCTCCTACGTAAGAAACTAGTTTAGTACGTCGGTCACATCTTTGAAAATCGTCGAATGTTATTAGAACTCGATTGTTTTTTATACCTTATTAAGATTGATAAACTGAACACAATTCATTTTTAGGCTTTTGTATCTTTAATCAGTTTGGGTCGTATATTCATCAAAAATTCTAACTTATAAACTCTCGTTTCTAACTGAGACGAAGCATCGGTTCATACCTCATAATAATAATTTAGGTCAATCATTTGAATTCGTATTAGTCATTTTCCAATAAAATGATTTCAGTTATGAAATCAATTCTTATAAAAGAGATATTGCTATATCTCTAATTCGTCTCACACGTCATAATTTATCTATTCAGAGAAACCCATATTTATATTAGGCGTAAAATATAACTCTGTGAGTTAAACATAACTCTACTCACGCACTAACATGATTCATGCATTCATACTTTAATGAAGTCATTTCAAACTTCAAATTAATGCATTTCTCAAAATTCACTTTTAGAACAATTAACTTGCATAATATGCTCTAATTCTAATTTATTACTTATCATGATCCAATAAATCTCATAATTTCACTTTAACATTCATTTATGCCCAAAAATATGTATATGAAACTAATTTATCCATAGCACTTTATATTTTAAAAATTTCTACGTCACTTAGCAAAACGTCTCAATGTAGAAATATTATATCTCATTTTAAAAATCTCATAAATTCATAGCATACCTTATACATGTTATTGGGCCTAAATATGTGATCACATTTAATAAAATAAGTTTGAAACTTTAAAACTTCTAACTTAAGACTTTTCGAAAATTTTAGAAAAATTAGCAAAACATTTCCATAAATTCCTATAAATCCATATAACACTCTATATTAATATAGGATCATTAATATCTAATAACATTAGACATAGAAAAATATGACATCAAAATCCTTCATCCTATAGTTTTCAAAAAATTTGGAAAAATACCTAAATAATTTTCAAAAATTCTAATTAATTCACACTATACATTATTCTCATCATACATCAACAATATACACTAATATCCATCATGAACAAATCATACCTCAATAATTCATGAACAAAGGTTTTCAAAATTTTCTTAAAAAATTTCTAACATTATCCAAAAATTATGAATTAATTGATACATGCTTAAACAATACTCACTATTATTAATTCATGTTCAAAACAACTATCAAAAATCATGATCACCTCCATATAAACCTCATATATCTCAACTATACTAAGAAATTTTTTAACATGCTCAACTTTGTATCAAATTCATAATATGTCACGCCCCAATTCCTAATATAATGGAAGCTCGTAAATCGAGACACGACTAATAAAAATAAAAATAAGATAAAAAGTTGACTCGAATGATCAAGGCAATAAACCCTTAGAATTTGGGAATAGCTTCCCAAATGAAAGTGGAAGACATCGAATGATGTAATCTAATCAAAACAACATTTATCCTCAAGATCACAAGTTTAGTTTCATGCTTCTGATAGCGAGTATACATCAAAATACTAAACATCAATGATTTAGAGTCTAAGCTCATTAAAAGGTACAATTCAAGTCATAGACAAGAAGGAAAAATATAATTAGAGCTAGCTTATCAGCGGAAGTCAAAAATACGGAAATAATCCGTCAAAACACGGAGTGAACCTAATCTCGACTACGCCTATCGGTAGCCCATTGATCAACCTGAAAACATTTGAAAATATTTGGGCTGAGTACTAATGTACTCAGTGGACACGCATTTGCTAAAAACATTTCATAAATTCGTAAAAGTAGTTTATCCAATCATGATAACATAACTTAGAAGGTTTTAAAAAAGGAAACCACTTCTAAGCATGCGAAAATATTTCATTCATTGGGTCCATTGTCACGACTCTTCTGTTACTCGCTTTGATCCCGGACCTCTAGCCACCGTCGGATCACATGCCCACATTATTGTCATCGGGGACGTAACCCGGATAAATTCATAATTTCATGACGTACTTCGGAACGCATCCAGACAAGCACCCTTATAACGCCTCATGATTTTGTTAGTGCCCGATGGAGATCAACCCACCGAAACAACTAACTAGTGTACACAATTCTCAATTAACATATCAAGTTTAAAAGAGAATCTCGATCGATACATTTACGAGCCTTATACAGAGTAGAGCGCACAAAAACATTTTATTGGATAAACAGTTTGCATTTTATGAAATATCAGAGCATATAACTCAAATATACTTTGTAAATAAAGCCCACCTTGATAGGACAAAGCCT
Organism: Salvia rosmarinus; assembly: GCA_036937905.1. Taxonomy (NCBI): domain Eukaryota; kingdom Viridiplantae; phylum Streptophyta; class Magnoliopsida; order Lamiales; family Lamiaceae; genus Salvia; species Salvia rosmarinus. The sequence continues at coordinate 19,266,748 of CM072816.1, read as the reverse complement.
GAAGAATTCACTATAATATGCGTCTCGGGAAGCAACGCTATTCCTCTTGATCGACAAAACCTACAAGAAGCACTAATCTTAATATGTCTCGAAAAGCTAGCCTTAAGTTCAAGTAAAGTATGATACTAACTTATGATTCGTTAAACCCGAGTTTTCAAAATATAAATAAATTTGAAAACTAATATATATCGGCTAGGGGCACCAACAATACCCTTGCTCGACTTTTCGTTTAAAAACGCATTTAATTTCATAATCTTCTTATGATAAATACTTTTTACAAAAAGTATAATGCAATTGAAATACATACTAAATTCATATATATTAAGGACTCTCGCTTAATATAACACATAATAAAATTCTCAAATTATCCACTTGTGTAACATAATTTAATTTATTAAATATTCTAACTTAATTAATTTCATTAAAAAGAATTTAATTCAATTAATTAAATAGGTCATGATCATAAATAAAGTAACTTAAACTTGGACTTAACCTTGACTTAGTCAATTAATTAATTAAACTTAATAGCAATTAATTAATTAATTAATTAATTAATTAACTTACCATAATTAAATAATCTAAACGTATATTTAAGTTTAAGTTAATTATTTATTTAATTAGACTTAATATAATTTAATTAATTAAGTCTCAAAGTTAAACCTTATTTATCTAATTAATTTAAGTCCAAAGATTTAATTAATTAAAGTCCAACTACTAATTAAATCTAAGCCCACATTTTAATTAATTAACTAAGGTCCAACTATTAAATAAATTCACTGGAGCCCAACCCATAATTTTCGGCCCATTCCTTTATTATGTTTCTGGCCCAAAATTTAGAACAAATTCAGAGCCCATATCAATTTTTTTTTTCTAATGGCCCATCTTCAATTATTATACTCGGCCAAATATTAAAATAATTTGAGCCCATTAGAAATTTACAATAAATAAATAAAAAGGGCCCAGCCCAACTCATGAAATAAAAATAAAACAAAGCCCAACACATTTCAAATAAAATAGAACCAGCCCAATACATTAATTAAAATCAGCCCAACACTTTGAAACCCTAAACCTATATCCTTCCCCCACTTTTCCGGCGCCGCACACACGAAGAGACTGTCGCAGCCGCCTCCACGTTTGGCCGGCCACGTCGTCGATCGGTGAGCTGCGCCGCGACCGCGACCGCCACGGCCTCCTCCCTTCTCGGTTCCCTCTTTGCCCGATGCACACACACAACACACGACGACGCACACACACACGCACGACGGCAGAGACCGTCGCTGTCGACGCTGGATTTCGGCGTCCATCGATCCGATCAGCCACCACTTCTCGTCTCCTGCCTCTCTCTTTCTCTGTAAATCCACGCATACACACACACATTGACGGCAACACACACACACACACACAACAACAACACACAAACCTTATTCTCTCTTTTCCTCCACCTATGCTGCCACCACCACCACCACCGCCGGCGACAGCCACGGCTTCATCGGCCAGAACCCTCCCCTTGTTATCCCCCTCTCACGGACAGCACACCCACACACACGTATACGCATATACACACTAATTTCAAAAGGAGGGTGAGAGTTTAAACCTTGTGTTGTTGAGGCTACAGGGGAAATGAGTGAGTTTGTGAAGCTAGGGTTCAAAAAGAGGGATGAGTGAAGCTTGTATAGTGTAAGGTTTGGGTTGTCCCATGGGCTTTACTTTTGGGTTTTTTCAAACAAAAGCCCATTAGATAATTTATTTTTACGGGCTCAAAGTTCGATCCTAAAGACTATGAATTAATAATTAAACATTAGCATAATATTATTGATATAATGATTTATAAATATATATATAAATCATATTCGATTATTATATAATATATAATAATTCTCGTAATCACTTTATAATATTTAATGAAATAAATTCTTTTTGTTGGAATTTAAAAAATTTCTTTCACTGGGTACGAATCATTTTAAAATTCTAAGTTCGAAAGTCATTCTAATCCTATTGAGAAAGACGGGGTATGACATCCCTCCCTCCTTATAAAAATTTCATCCTCGAAATTACATACCTTGGTAATCTAGTTCGGGATACTTAGCTTTCATTTTGTCTTCAAGTTCCCATGTGGCCTCCTCCGTACCGTGATGGTTCCACTTTACTTTGACGAGAACAATTTGTTTGTTCCGTAAAACTTAAACTTTTCTATCCAAAATTTGGACAGGTCTTTCTTCATAACTCAAGTCTTGGGCTAAGACTACCTCATTGTGCTTAATTACGTGTTTCGGGTCAAACACGTATTTTCTTAATTGCGAGACATGAAACACATTGTGCACGTCTCCAATGCTTGGTGGCAAAGCCAACCTATAGGCTACAAGGCCTATTCTGTCTAGGATCTCGAAAGGTCCTATATAGCGGGGTTGTAACTTTCCTCTCTTGCCAAAACGTATAACTCCCTTTGAAGGAGAAACCTTAAAAAAAACTCGATCCCCGACATTGAATTATAAGTCGGATCGACTCTTATCGGCGTAAGACTTTTGTCTGTCCTGAGCTTCTTTAATTCTTTGCTTAATGTGATCGACTTTCTCGACCATCTGCTGTACTAGATCAGGACCTAGCAGCTTCCTTTCTCCCACTTCATCCCAATAAAGAGGTGATCGACATTTCCGACCATACAATGCCTCATATGGGGCCATTCCAATCGTCGCCTGGTAACTATGTTATAGGCAAATTCTACCAGCGGAAGCAAATCTTCCCAACTTTCACCTTTGTCAGAGACTAGAGTTCGCAACATATCTTCTAAAACGTGAATCGTTCTTTCTGATTGGCCATCGATGCGAGGATGAAAAGGCATCTTGAAATTCAGCTGGGTTCCCATGGCTTCTTGCAAACTCTTCCAAAAACGCGATGTGAATCTAGAATCTCGATTAGACGTAATAGATACAGGTATCCCATGAAGGCGTACTATCTCCTTAACGGTGGTGTCTCCAGATCTTCAAAGCATGCACGACTGCAGCTAACTCTAAGTAATGTGTCGGATAATTCAACTCATGAGGCTTCAATTGCCGAGATGCGTATGCTATCACCTTCCGGTTTTGCATTAGTACACAACCCAGTCCCAACTTTGAGGCATCCGTGTAAACAACGAATCCTTCATTCTCCTCTGAAATTGCTAACATTGGAGCAGTGATTAGCTTTGTCTTAACCTCTTGAAAACTCTTTTCACATTCTTCGATCCAAATGTACTTGGTCCCTTTCTTAGAAGTGTGTCATTGGCTTAGCCAATTTTGAAAATCCTTCAATAGATAAATGCGTAGTATCACCGCCAAACCGAGAAAACTTGATCTCATTGGCGTTTGATGGTGTCCTCCATCCTTTAACGGCTTCCATTTTAGCAGAATCTACTTTGATTCCCTCGGCTGACACGATATGTCCGAGGAATATCACTTCCTTTAACCAAAATTCACACTTGCTGAATTTGGCGTATAATTTCTCGTTTCGCAAAATCTCGAGTACAACACGCAAGTGCTCTTCGTGTTGTTCCTCGATCTTAGAGTGGATGAGAATATCATCGATAAACACTAAGACAAAACTATCGAATCTTGATGGAAGACTCTATTCATTAGATCCATAAAAACAGCTGGGGCATTTGTCAACTCAAACGGCATCACTGTGAACTCGTAATGTCCGTAACGTGTTCTAAACGCTGTCTTAGGGATATCCTCCCTTCTCATTTTGAGCTGATGGTATCCAGACGTTAGGTCTATCTTGGAAAATACTCCAGCTCCTTTCAGTTGGTCAAACAAGTCGTCCATCCTGGGGAGAAGATATCTATTCTTATAGTGAGCTTGTTCAGTTCTCTGTAATCGATACACATCCTTAATGTTTCGTCTTTCTTCTTAACGAATAGGACTGGTGCTCCCCATGGCGATACACTAGGTTGTATGAAACCTAGATCCAACAGCTCCTACAACTGAACCTTTAGTTCTTGTAATTCGGGTGGGGGCCATCCTATCACGGTGCTTTTGATCTTGGGCTGCTCTCCGGGTTCTAAGTCGATTGTGAACTCTAATTGCCGATCTGGTGGCATACCTGGAAATTCTTCTGAAAAAATATCTTCGTACTCTCGAACCACTGGAACTTCTCCAATTATTTTCTCCACCTCTTGATAAACGCGCATTTTACACGTTTATAGTTGATATTTGAAGAGGAGTTTAGCTCGTTTAATGACGCGTTTATGTATCGATTCTTAATGTGTTATCTATTTCTAGAAGATACTGCTCTTGGGTGTTCCTTTGACGTTTTGTAGGTTTATATGTTGATAATCGAAACAAGGAACGAAGCACGAGCCAAATGAACAATCTGTCGGTTTCTAGCGACCAACCTAGCGGTCGCTAGGGTGGCCGCTAAACAAGCAATGGCGCCGAACGCGGAAGAACCGCGACCTCGACCTCGTGCCGCGGCGAAACTGCGCCGAGAACTCATGGACGATTTCTGCGACCACTTCATAATTGCTAGCGACCGCTAGCCGGTCCATGAGTACAAAGCGGCCTTGAAGAAGCAAGCAGCGAGTGAGAAGAACAGCGAGATATACTAGCGATCGCATTAGCGATCGCGAGGACGATCGCGAGGCGGCGGCGGAGAGAAAGTAGGGTTTCCACACTTTTCTATAAATAGGGGATCACCCCACTCGCGCCTCCTCGGACCCCATCGCCCCGGACCTATTTTACTTGGTTTTCCTCGGTTTTCCATTCTTTAGCTTTAGTCTTCGTTTAGTTTAATTCTAGTATTGTTCTTACGTTGTTTTAGTTTAGTTTATTGTTTCGTTATCAATCGGAACGTTTTGTCCGATCGTTTTCCTTTGGTTTCCGTTCGTTCGCTTGGAATTGGATTCAAGACCAACCTTTGTTCATCCGACGCTTCCCTACGGGTTTTATATATTCAATTTCCGTTTTTATGGTTAAATCGTATTTCATTCCGTTTATTATGTCTGGCTAGTTTTCCGTTCTAATCCTAGGGTTTGCATGATTCGATCCTATATGTTGTGAGTTCTGCTATTGTTATTTACCTTCCAGGCATTGATTCATGATTCATAGTGCTTATTTATATGTGTTGATTTCTGATCAATCTTGATGCATATCTAGTTGCCAGTTAATGACGTAACTGTATTAATTGTCAATCGATCTTGAATGCATGATACGAATAAGCCTTGAGTCGTAACTGAGATAGGACATTCGTAGGAAGCATATTCTTAGTGATCTGTTTGGAGTTGCTTATTTTCCTCTAGAGACGTAACTGTGATAGGGAAAATTAGTAATCAACTGCCCATAATTATCGTGGCGAAGTTGTTGGTTATATATGTGATCTTCCGTCTTATGCGGATTAAAGCGGTTAATAATAAGCGGGATGAACATCGTTGTGGATAGGATTAGTGCATCCACAGGGTTAGTCTTTCTTTATAGTTATCTTCGTGTTTTATTGCGTTATTTATATTTTACGTTTGGTTACCTTTGCTTTGGATTAAATTCAAACCACAAAACCTCTCACCTTTATCGTGCTTGAATAATGATGAATAGTCGTTGAGCTAGCTTACGTGTTTTCGGATTGCAATCCACATGGATACGATACTCTGCTTACCTTATACTTGCGCGTTTTCGTGTTAGAAAAGTGAGCGATCAAATTTTAAGCGCCGTTGCGAAAGTTATTAAGATCACATAGGAATAATTTGTGATTTGGATTTATTAATTCAAGTTATATATATTATATTATTTTTATTTATTTTGTTAGTGCTAATTTCTCTCTTCGCAGTGGTTTATGCGTACAAGATCTCGGGGACCTCACGAGTATTATTAGATCCCGAGATCGAAAGTTCTCAAGGAGAAGAGGACGAGAGAAGAGACGGGCGCAATGGCGGCCAATCCATGAGCAGGGCATTCCTCCCGAGCAAGTAGCACGCATGCTAGGCGACTTTGCGAGAGATGCGTCGGATGGCGAACATGGAATCATTGTCCACTCTCGGAGGAAAGACCTCGAATCACATGTACCGACATCCCACGAGCAGTTCAAGGAGGCGGTTGGGGCCCGCGTGAGATGCAAACAATTTTGAGCTCAAACCGTACCGATCGGTATGGTCGAGGAGAAGCGGTTTGGGGAGGAGTCACGGAAGACCGAATGCGCATCTCGAAGCGTTTCGATATTTGTGACACCATCAAGCAGAATGGGATGCCACAAGACACGATCCGGATGCGCATGTTCGGTTTCTCATTGCTGACCAAGTGAAAGATTGGTTCAAGTTTGGACCGAGTGGCATCGACACTTGGAAACTTTGTGAGAAGTTTCTTTCGAAATACTTTCCGCCGGCCTTGAAGATCATCGCGAAATCTCTCATTTTGCCAAAACCACGACGAATCATTATTCGAGGCATGGGAGAGATTCAGAGGTCTATTGAGACGATGTCCACAACATGGGTTCTCGGAGCAACAAATCACAGTTCTACGGTGGGTGACATGGCGGGCGAGGAGCATGGTGGATGCGTCGGCGGGGGCTGCTTATTGAACCGACCGGTGGGAGGCGAGCCGTATTTTAGAAGAGATGGTGCCAGCGACTATCAATGGCCAGCGGAGAGAACGCCATCGTTCAAAGCATTTCTTGTTGAGAGTGATTGAAATATGACGATCTCATGAAGAAGTTCACTCTTTTGAAGAGTCGATTGAGACGAGAACGTCGACCACATCAATCGGAGAGTCGTTCAATTTCCAACAACCTTGAGCAGCTTCAATATTCGAATTGATTCAAGAGCCGAGGAAGCCAAGTCTCAAGACATGATGCGGCGGTTGGTTGTAAGCAACCAACAATTGGCAACGAATCGAATTCGTTCATAAGCAACACCGGCGAAGATAAATCACTTGGAGTCCATTGTGGCGGCTATGGGGAAGCACATGAAGATGTTGGAAAATCAAATTGGTCAAATAGCCGCAAGTGAATGCACTACGAAGACGGGCGATTTCCGAGTAATCTGGGTGAACCCGAAGAGTCGATGCTTCGCCATTCGGGCGAGGTGGGCGAGCTTACCCAAGCCCTACAGAAAGAAGGGCATGATAGCACACCGACGCAGAAACTTCGCGACCGAGCTCGCGACCATGAGCCCGATCGCGAACCATCCAATTTTTCCACGAAGCCCGCGACCGAAAGCGCGCGCCAGCGCCCGACCATGAGCCATCGAGTATCTGGCGCTAGATTTGTTCGCGGCGACCAGCCCATAAGCTCGCACGCCTGAAGACGGAGATCGCCGCAAGCGATACCTCGCGACCTTCCGGTGATCGCGAGGTCGACCATGAGCAACCCCGAAGCTAATCGTCGCACGTACATTCCTCGGTCCGTTTTCGAGTCGACTTGTCAAGTCGAAATATGACGAGTTTGCTCGCTTCAAAGAGGTCTTTCAAAAGTTGAGATAAATGTGCCTCTCTTTGAGCATGCGAAACATCTTGCCGGATACATGAAATTCTTAAAGGCGCTTGCAAGCAAGAAGAAGGGAAATTTGAGAAAATTACCTATCCAAGAATGCGTGTGCCGTCTTGCAAAGGAAGCTCCTCTGAGCGAAGGATCCCGACAGGTTTCACGTTAGAGTGCGAGATCGCCGGCGAATTTTCCAAATGTTTTGTGCGATGCGGGGCGAGCATCAATCGATGCCGTTGAGCGTATTCAACCGGCTACACCTAGGAAAGATGAAGCCGACGAAGATTTCGCGATGATGGCTGACCGATCAGTCACATATCAAAGGTATCGTCGAAGGCGTGTTGGTAAGAATTCGGGATTTTGTCTTTCCGGTGATTTTGTTATTTTAGATATTCCGAATTCAAACAACAACCACTAATCCTTGGTAGACCATTCCTAGCAACTGGTCGATGCGTTGATTGATGTCTTGGAAGGCAATCTCACGTTTCGTGTTAACGATGAGGAGCTCAAGATTTCTATATCTGACGCCATCAAGCAACACGGCGTTGGAAAGCCGGAAGATTCTTTGCTCGATCATGACTGCTTCTTGCCGCACGTCTCATGCTTAGAGGTACTCGACCAATCGAGGTGTCGTGAGAAGAAAAAGTGGACTCGGCATGGAACTCCAGTGTTTCGTTCAAGTTTGGGGGCCACTTCCATAGTCGATGGTGGAGATCCGTAAATGCTAAGTTTAGGAGGACCCACGAGTTGAGAAGGATTTACTGTTGCCACAAAAACGCGGATTGACAAGGTTAGTGATGGTCAGCTAAAGGCGTTAAAGTAAGCACTTGTTGGGAGGTAACCCAGCGTTTTCTTTGTTTTGTCGTTTTCTTTGTTTTGTTTTCATGTGTTGTCGTGTCTTTCGTTTGTGTTGCTTTTTGTCGTGTTTACGTTTTTCTTTTCGTTTTGTAATACGTCGATCAACGAGTTAAGTGAAGTGTGTTAATCCATGTGGCGATGACGATAGAAAATTTTGTGAAATTTAATGATAGTGCACATGATATGTTAGAAAATGACGCATGAATGACGTTAGATGGCTTAGAACATTGTTTTCCACCATTTGCTTAACCCGTGAGACTTGAGCTTCTTGTATAAACATCTTGATCTGATTTCTTTTAATTGTGTGATATCATGCATGTGATTATCTTCTAGAACTTGCCGTTCTTACGTATCGAGGCGCAATATGTGTTTCAATTTGGAAAGGATAAAGGCCATCTTTGTTAACCACATATTCACCCAAACACTAACTTGATGATATATACCATTTGTCGCCTTCTTTGAGCCTTTATTAGACTTTTCTTTCGATTAACGGATGATAGGAGGTGAGGATGGATATGGGAATCAAAAGGGTTGAAATGTTGATGTAGTTATGACAAGACATGTTTCTTTTAGAAAAATACATACGTGGTGAAGAATAGTACCTTTGTTGTGAAAGTTAAACCCATAAGCTCTAGAAAAGAAAGAAAAGAAAAATGTTAAGTTCACTATGAGTGTTGAGCATAAATGGTCTTTAATCAAAGTATAGGTACCTTACGTGGCATTAAGCGTCAATTCACGACGTTGGGAAAGAAGAGGAAAATGGACAAAGTCCATATGTGTCGAAATATACAAATGGTGGTGCTTGGGTTTACTTGAGTCACTTAGCCATATATTATCCTACCTTAACCAATGTGCCTACATTATAACCTATCAAAAGACCTCTTTGATCCTTATTTGAACACATTTGACGCGGTGGAGATGTTAGAAAGCGGCAAGCCTATGGTAAGATGTTGCATTGCATTGATCGTTGAGTGTATACACGTCCTTAATTTCTTTATGAGTTTGAGTGTATCCTATATATTTTACGCACATGCCTTTGTGAGGGTTGAAAATAAATGAGTTTTTGCCCTCGATGGTTGTTCGTGTTGAGTTGGCTAACGTCGTCATGTGCGCTAATGTTTGTTGAGCGTTAATATGTTTTGAGGCTTATAATGGTTATCCTCTTTGCTACGCTTCGTTGATCTTCGTTTGTCTTCTGTTTTGGTTTTGTTTGAGGACAAACAATGCTTTAAGTTTGGGGGTTTGATAAGCGCATTTTACGTTTATAGTTGATATTTGAAGAGAGTTTAGCTCGTTTAATGTGCGTTTATGTATCGATTCTTAATGTTTTATCTATCTCTAGAAGATCTGCTCTTGGGTGTTCCTTTGGCGTTTTGTAGGTTTATATGTTGATAATCGAAACAAGGAGCGAAGCACGAGCCAAATGAACAATCTGTCCGGTTTCTAGCGACCAGCCTAGCGATCGCTAGGCTGGCCGCTAAGCAACCGCCGGCGCCTGAAGAACCGCGACGCGACCTGCGTGCCGCGGCGAAGCCTGGCGTCGAGAACTCAGCGGGCGATTTCGCGACCACTTCATAATTGCTAGCGACCGCTAGCCGGGTCGCGAGGTACAAAGCAGCGCAAGGCGGCGGCGAAGAACGCGCGAGATATACTAGCGATCGCATTAGCGATCGCGAGGACCGTCGCGAGGGCGGGAGAGAGAAATGGGGTTTCCACCCTTTTCTATAAATAGGGATCGCCCCACTCGCGCCTCCTCGGACTCCATCGCCCCGGACTATTTTACTTGATTTTTCCTCGCTTTTCCATTCTTTAGCTTTAGTCTTCGTTTAGTTTAATTCTAGTATTGTTCTTACGTTGTTTTAGTTTAGTTTATTGTTTCGTTATCAATCGAACGTTTTGTCCGATCGTTTTCCTTTGGTTTCGTTCGTTCGCTTGGAATTGGATTGAAGACCAACCTTTGTTCATCCGACGCTTCCTACGGGTTTTATATATTCAATTTCCGTTTTATGGTTAAATCGTATTTCATTCCGTTTATTATATGCGGCTAGTTTTCCGTTCTAATCTAGGGTTTGCATGATTCGATCCTATATGTTGTGAGTTACGCTATTGTTATTTACCTTCGAGGCATTGATTCATGATTCATAGTGCTTATTTATATGTGTTGATTTGATCAATCTTGATGCATATCTAGTTGCCGATTAATGACGTAGCGTATTAATTGTCAATCGATCTTGAATGCATGATACGAATAAGCGCTTGAGTCGAATGGCGAGATAGGACATTCGTAGGAAGCATATTCTTAGTGATCTGTTTGGGTTGCTTATTTTCCTCTAGAGACATAAGCGTGATAGGAAAATTAGTAATCAACTGCCGCATAATTATAAATGGAAGTTGTTGGTTATATATGTGATCTTCCGTCTTATGCGGATTAAAGCGGTTAATAATAAGCGGGATGAACATCGTTGTGGATAGGATTAGTGCATCCCAGGGTTAGTCTTTCTTTATAGTTATCTTTCGTGTTTTTATTGCGTTATTTATATTTTCTGTTTGGTTACCTTTGCTTTGGATTAAATTCGAAGCCTAAAACCTCTCACCCTTTATCGTGCTTGAATAATGATGAATAGTCGTTGAGCTAGCTTCTGTGTTTTCGGATTGCAATCCCTGTGGATACGATACTCTGCTTACCTTATACTTGCGCGTTTTTCGTGTTAGAAAAGTGAGCGATCACCTCTGGTTTTCTTGTCAAGCTGACTAGAAATTCATAGCAACCTCATTTCTTCATAATCTTGGTGGCTTTCATGGCAGATATTACCGATACTCCTTTTCCCATTCTTATCCCATGGAAATTCGTCCCCTCATTTCCAAGGGTCTAGAAGGAGATCTTTCTCTTGTTACACAAAATTGTGGCATTGACTTTGGTGAGCCAATCCATTCCTAAGATGATGTCAAATTCTATCATAGAGATGACATATAAGTCTGCCCTAAATTTTTGCACCTATGTTCGATTCTAAGTTAGAGACAATATATTGACGGACATTCTTTCTCCATGGGTGTGCTAATCACTAAAGCTTCACTAGATGGTTCGGAGTTAAGCCAAAGCCTTACAAGCGACATGTGAAATGAAAGAGTGTGATGCTCCCGTGTCAAACAAAGCTATAACAGTGTACCGGTCACATTGATCATACCCGTCGATTTCCACGTGCTCGGGCATTTCTTACGGTTGAGCATAGGCCCTCGCGTTGGTGGTTGTCCTTGGTTTCTCTGGGACCATGGATTTGCCTTTGTTGATTTCGAGGGTTTGGCTATTTGTGGTGCTCTCCCATTTTTCTTTGGGCACACAATGGCAAAATGTCCAGTTTCTCCACAGTAAAAACAAGCATTTGCCCTTTCGGACATTTGCTAGGTGGGGTTTACGGCATTAGGGCAAGGTGTTCGACCTATCATTAGAGGTGGATTACTGCTTACGATTACGGTTCTAAGGTTTCTTTCCATTTCAATGTTTCCTCCATTACCCTCATTCCATTTTCTTTTCATTTTCCATTGTCTTGAAAGGCGTATGCACGACTGCAGGGAGTTTTTCTTTCTCTCTTGGCGGTGACTCGATGGTAAGAGCCACACTCAGACATTTGTGCATATGTAAGATCACCACGACTTGCTAGGAAAATCGATATTTCATGGCGTAGTCCGTTTACGAACTTCTCGGTAGCGTTTTGCATCGGTGTCCACGGATGTGGAGCATACCTTGACAGTTGGTTGAAAGCTACATCATATTCGGTGTTGTTCAATTCTACGCTTGATTCGAGAACTCGTTACATTTTCCGACGGTAACATCACGGTATGTACTTCTCATACGATTCGGTCTTGAATTATTCCCATGTGAGGTTCTCGAGTTCGCCTCCGGTCATGGTGCGTCTCCGACTCCCACTGATCGACTTCTTCCCTGGTTGGTAGGTGGCGCCTTCACTTTTCCTTGTCTTCACATCGGATATAGTTAAAAATCCGTTCCACGGCTCGTATCCACTTCTCAAAGATCCATCGGATAACCTAGTCCATCGAACAGCGGGTTTCTGCTGCGGAACCTTTCTTGATCGTCTGGTCCGGTGGTACTTGTGGGTTAGGTTCACGATGGACAAAGCTGTTGGTTGTATCTTGAAAGCGCTTTGGTTGAGCTTGTATACAATGTTTCATGTTACCACTATTACAATCTCCTATCTGAATTGATTACTTGATTGCATATATCTGTGTCCCCTTATCTCATATATAAGTTAGATCATACAGTGTGTAGAAGATCATAGAAGTCTGTATGATTGGTCAAGCTTAATGAGATATAAAAAGTTTCACAGCTGAGACAACTTGAGGACGAGTTGTCGGTATAGGCTGCGGTATAGATAAGAAGTGACTTGACTTGGTTGCTTGTCATGCTTGATGCGTCTACGGCGTATTGAAGGATCACGGTGAGATGAATTCTTCTATCTGACCGTCGTGAAGAACCTAGATCTCGGTGACTTACGATGATCCAAACCTCGATAAGGTATTAGGTGAGTATGAGTTGCTGACCATCACTTTGACTTGTTATGGGTGAGGGTTATATGTTCTAACCCATATTCTCCGCATCTTGGGTGGTGGCGGTCTTGTATGTCATACTAGTTATCGTATCAGTCACCGTATCCGTTTAGGATGATGGCGTCCCTTAAGGAGCTCAAAGGTTTATTGTACTAAACCCGCAGTTGAGTTAGCTCAAGTACAATAATAAGGTTGAGTGGTACTATTTAAGGAATTAAAGATATTAATTATTTTAGCGATCAGAATGCTCTAAATAATTAATGGACGTGCGATATCTTAAATATGGGGATTCGTAATGTCTAAGTGCAAGCCCGACTCACCTTCGGTAATAAAGGGGTAAGTCAGCATTTATTCTCTAGTGGCATGAATAAATGTTTATAAATTAATTTATGTTTTGGGCTGAACATAAGATAATTAATTTATTTGAGACCCATCTTTATTCCTTGCATTTGATCCCTGGGCTGGCCCATCCAGGCCCGTAGCACACATAAATCAGCGCCCCTATCCTCTCCATGGTAAGGATTTGATCCTCTTTATCCATAAGGATATTATTATATTTATGGGATATGCAAGGATCCTTTCCTTATGGGATTATGGTAATGCATTATAAATATAAGGTAAGAGATAAGATCAAGGTTAATCCTCGATTATCTAACCTAATTTTCGAGAATCCCATAGTTCTTGGGAGAGGAATTTTCGAAAAACCTAGAGAAAAATAGGGTGATTTTCGGTAGCATTCTCCATAGATCGTCCTCACTCGACGTTGGAGATTGGGCAACCGGATACGATCAGGAAGATCAATGCGAGTCTCGATCCGTTCATCCCCGAAGATTCAAAGGTAAACACGAGAAAACCCTACGTGTTGCAATTAATTATATAGGTGCATGCTAGGAATATAATCAATGTATGGTGAATTAAACATCCAAGATAGATCCTCGGGAGAGGTCAAAATCGATTTTCCTGTTGGAATTGTATCTTGGCGGTTTGGTTGAGCTTGTATACAATGTTTCCTGTTACCACTATTACAATCTCCTATCGATTTGAATACTTGATTGCATATATCGTGTCCCTTATCTCATATATAAGTTAGATCATACGATTGTGTAGAAGATCACGAGTACGTATGATTGGTCGAGCTTAATGAGATATAAAAGTTTCACAACCGAGACGCGACTTAAGGGCGAGTTGTCGGTTTAGGCTGCGATATAGATTAGAAGTGACTTGACTTAGTTGCTTGTCTATCTTTGATGCGTCTACGGCGTATTGAAGGATCACGATGAGATGTGTTCTTCTTCGACCGTCGTGAAGAACCAAGATCTCGGTGACTTACGATGATCTAAACCTCGATAAGGTATTAGGTGAGTATGAGTTCTTGACCATCACTTTGACTTGTTATGAGTGAGGTTATATGTTCTAACCCAAGATTCTCGCATCTTGGGTGGTGGCGATCTTGTATGTCACGCTAGTTATCATGTCAGTCACCGTATCCGTTTAGGATGATGGCGTCCCTTAAGGAGCTCAAAGGTTTATTGTACTAAACCCCGCAGTTGAGTTAGCTCAAGTACAATAATAAGGTTGAGTGGTACTACTTAAGAAATGAAGTTATTAATCGTTTTAAGCGATGATTGCTATAAATGATTAATGGACGTTCGATATCTTAAATACGGGGATTCGTAATGTCTAAGTGCAAGCCCGCTCAACTTGTAATAAAGGGGTAAGTCGACATTCTTTCTCTAGTGGCATGATCGAATGTTTATAAATTAATTTATGTTCGGGTGAACATAAGATAATTAATTTATTTGAGGCCCATCTTTATTCCTCGCATTTGATCCACAGGCTGGCCCATCCAGCCCAAGCTTAGCAAGAAAATCGGCCCCCTATCATGCTCTAAGGCGAAGATTTTATTCTCTTTATCCCACAAGGATATAATTATATTTATGGTATATGCATAGATCCTTTCCATATAAGATTATGGTAATAATCTTGAGAGTATGGAAATAATCCTAAGAGTATGGAAATAATCTAAGAGTATGGAAATAATCCTAAGAGTATGGTAATATTCCATATAGGATTATGGTATTATTCCATATAGGATTATGGTAACATTCCATATAGGATTAAGGTAGTGCGTTATAAATATAAGGTATGAGATAAAGTCTAGCATGCTCATTATTGGAAGCAAAATTTTCGTCCATAGAGAGCAATTTTAGAATCACTATAGTGCTTAGTGAGGATTTTTGAAAATTAATTGAGAGAAAAGGGTGATTTTCGAAGCATTCTCCATAGATCGTCCTCACCGACGTTGGAGATTGGGCAACCGGGATACGATCCGGAAGGTCAGCACGAGTCCGATCCGTTCGATCCGTTCATCCCGTTCGATCCACCTCGGCGGATCGAAAGGTAAACACGTGAAAACCCCAGCGTGTTGCGATTTAATTATATAGGCGCATCTGGGTTTATAATCAATGTATGGTGAATTAAACACCCAAGATGGATCCTCGGGCGAGGGTTAACATCGTTTTCCTACAATTGGTATCGAGCACGGGATCGAGAATCTTGGCTCTGTTGGATAATTCACGTTTGATTATTACGTGCGTTATTATAATTGTGGTTTGTCGTTCATCGTGGCTCGCTTGTTTTGTTGGTTTTGTTTTACACCACGAGAAAATCCGTGGTTAGATTAGATTTTTTTATGTAAATCTTATACGTAAAGAAGAACGAGCGAGCGAGCGAAGAACGAAACGACGGGAAAAACGGGGTTCTCGGTACATTTACGGGTGGTTTCTGCGGCGAGTCTCGCGATCGCTAAAGGCGTCGCGAGGGCTGCGGCGACGGGCGCGCGCTCGCGCGGGATCCTGGCGCTTAGCGGCGAACTTCGCGATCGCGAGGATTACCCGCGAGGCTGCGCGGCCGTGCGAGCTAGCGGGCGACGGGGCGCGCGTTCGCGCGCGAAAACCCGCGCGGGCGGCGAACACGGTCGCGAGTTTGGCCGGGCGGCGATGTCTCGGCGGGCGTTCGGCGCTTGGGCGTGGCCGTGCAGCGTGCTCGGCGGGTCGCGGTCGCGTTAGCGACCGCGAGGCAGCCCGCGAGGCGGCTGGCGGCGGCGGTAGGCGGGCGCATGGCGGCTTAGCCTCAGCGCTGCCCGGCTCTTATGGGCGACCGGCGGACCCGTTTTCAGAGATTCCGGCCCGTGCCTGTGCGCGAGGCCCAGTGTTGAATCCGGTCCGTGCCGTGCACGCGAGGCCCGTTTTCGAAGTTTAAATATCATGCTTTGTAAATCTATGTAATAGATTAGATTTAATTGTCACGTTTTCACGATTGGGCGCGATGAGCGTTTTATTTTATTTTATCGTTCATATGCATGTCGTGGATGTTTAAATTATGCGATAGCATGCTATGTATGTTTATATTACGTTGACAAACCTTTAAGTGTTTTACGTAATTGAATGCGCATAGTAAGCATGCTAGGTTTATCGCGTTTATCAAGCATATTTTAGAATTCTGCGAGCATGTTTTACATGTTGAGTTCTATAGAAAAGCATGCTAGGATTACGTGATCTGCATGGACAAACCTTTTGAATAAAAAGACTAAGCAAGCAACCCGACAAATTAATTTTCAAATTAAAATGTCGAGACCTCCACTTTTGATCTCTAAACAAAGTGAGGCGATCGCGAGTAAACGATCCACACGCGTGGCTTGCTTGCCTTGTTTATCATAAGTTTGTTAGATGAGATTTCTAAATAAAACTTTTAAATCTATTGAAAGTGGGAGTTTCATGTGTACGCGTCCACACGCGTGGCTTGCATGTGCGATTTTCATAAGTTCTCTGAGATAGATATAAAATGAGATAACAAAAGAATTTGAATTGGGCGGTATGGTCCGAGTGAGTATACCAATTCTAAAATTCATTTTCCTTGTTAAAATTGTGGTCGATGCTTGACATCACCTCAAGTACAACTTCCCAAGTCCCTTCTTGTGATAGTGATGTGGTGCAGTAAGGTCGATCATTAATTTCATTTGTCATAAGGATAAGTTGACATGGATTGAAATTAAGCGACTAAAAGGTATATTTTAGTGCAGTCGGGGGTTCGTGTATGGCGATCACGCGTGGCTTGCGTGTGGGATTCCTTGGGCGATTGGAGGTTTCAATTAATATTGTTTTATCAAAAGGTTACAATATTATTATTACAATTATTTGCGATCGTATGCTTATGTGTTTTACTTTATCGTTTCGAGATATGTCTCTTACGCCGATTATCAATATGCTCGCACAAAATCCGTTATCGGTCCAAATTTTATCGAGTGGAAGCGAAACATTGTGAATGTTCTCTACCAAGAAAATTTATATATACTCACTACACCTCGTCCCAAACCTCTAAACGATTTATCTCATCGATGAGGAGCGCAAGGAGCACGAAATGGGACAAATCAAATAGAATGGCGAAGTGCTTCTTTGGTCACCATGTGCGAGTCCTTGCAACTCCAACATCGAGATGGATGATCGCCACGATATGGCTAAATCTCATGAAATTGTATGAGAGTCGGACGAGAATCGCTTGTCATAATTTGACAAAATTAATTATGTCAAGTTCTATGAAGGAAAGCGATTGATGCATGACCATGTAGAGCGGATGATCAATCTCTTGGAGAGCTCGAATTGGTTGGAGGATATATTGATGGCGTAGTCGAATCGATATGATCCTCAATTCTTTGCCCAAGTCTTTGATGACTTTCGTTATGGAGTAGTCCTTTATGATAAGAGTTATACTCTAGATTCATTGCAAGAGGACTTAGTAACGGAAGAAAGCAAAATGAGCAAAGGTGCTTGTGATCTTGACGCACCTCTGGAAGACCACCGCTTTTATCGAAGATGAAAAGGAAAGTGGAACTCTAGAGATGCTAAGGCTAAAGAAAAGAGTGGGAGTAATATAAAGGCTCTACCAGTGGTTTGAAAAGCCAAGGAGAAGGGCAAATGCTTGAGTGCGGTGAGGCCGGGCATTGGAAGGCAGTGCCCTATGCTCGAGGCTCAGTGCGTCGTTAGCTTTAGTAACGGAAACATGATTGGCGACTTGTTCTACCCATTCTTGGGTA
Organism: Salvia rosmarinus; assembly: GCA_036937905.1. NCBI lineage: Eukaryota > Viridiplantae > Streptophyta > Magnoliopsida > Lamiales > Lamiaceae > Salvia > Salvia rosmarinus. The sequence goes on along the minus strand of CM072816.1, from coordinate 19,248,795 downwards.
GTAGATCTGGGCGCAAATGATCATGTTTGTTACACTGGCGGGTTCTGCGCGACAAGGGAGTTGTTTGATGGCGAGATAACGATCTCCATAGGCAACGCGGCAGTCGTCAAGCTGTTGCGATTGGAGATGTTCTTTATGTTTGAGAAAGCAGTTTAGTTTTAAAAGACGCTTTATATGTGCCGGATTTTCATGGAACCTTGTTTCGCTTTCAAATTATTTACTCATGGATATTACATTATTTTTGATAGTGGTGTTTCTATCATAAGAAATGACGAAGTTATCCGTGTTGGCACCTTATATAATTAAGCTTTATACTATTTACGCAAAACATAATACCTATAACTATGTTGCATCTTCATCAAACCCTAAAAGAGAAAGTTTTCTTCAGAAGATGACTCCACTTTTCTCTCGGCATCTTAGATTAGGTCACATCAATCTAAATAGGATCCAAAGACCGCTAAGAATGGGCGTTGGGTGATCTCACGGTTACTCTGTTCCCGTCTGCGAATCTCGTATAGAAGGTAAGATGTCGACCAGACCTTCAAAGCGAAGGGTTATAGAGCCAAAGAAATGTTGGAGTTAGTCCATTCGACTGTGTGGACCGATGTCCACACAAGCTCGTGGAGACGCAGTATTTTGTCACTTTCATTGTGATTACTCAGAATGCGGATACATATACCGCTTCACCGCAAATGCGAATGCTTTGAGAAATTCAAAGAGTTTAAGGCGGAAGTGGAGACGAAGCTGAGTAAAGTATCAAGTCATCTGCGTTACGATCGCGGTGGCGAATACCTCGATGGCGAGTTTATGGACTATCTAATGAAGTGTGGGATTACCTCAAACAAGATTTCACCGGGCACACCACAAAGAAATGGTGTGTCGAGGCGAAGAAATAGGACTCTTTTAGAAATGGTTAGATCAATGACGAGCTATGCAACATTGCCTATTTCGTTCGGGGTATGCCTTAGAACAGCGACATACTTGCTAAATCTAGTACCGTCCAGTCGACCGAAAAGACCCTTTCGAGTTGTGGTTTGGGCGAAGCCCGGTTTAAGCCACATAAGGATATGGGGCGATCCAAAGCACATGTCTTTGAACAAGAAGGCGACAGTTGGAGGCTAGATCGACGCAAGGTGTTTATTGGCTATCCTAGAGGAACGAAGGTGGTTTATTCTATAGTCCTATGATCGGAAGGTCATTATTAGCACTAATGCCCGATTCTTAGAAGAGGATTATATGAAAATCATAAGTCAAAGTTGAAATCATTCTTCAAGAATTAGAAGATGATCGTATTCCACCACCGATTAGGCGAAAGGTGCGAGATGTCGAGTCTAGTGGGAGGATCGACACCGGATACTTCAAGAAATTGAAGTGGGTCGAGTTCCACCGAAATACCGACCGTATAAGTGGTACCTACACAAAAAGTTGTGCAAGTTAGAGAACCACAAGTATCTGCACCCACCGTTGCCATTGTGCTGTAGAACCTCGTCGTGAGTGGGAGGGTTGTTCGTCAACCCGAGCGATTTATGTTCGTGGGTGAATCTTGGTTTAGTCGGCAGACGAACATGCGATAATCGACCCATGGACATACGGAGAGGCGATATAAGACAATGATGCAAGATCATGGAACTTACGTTTGGGCGAGGTGGTAAGTCCTATGGATTTACCCATTGCTAGCGAAAGTTGTGTGTATCGTTTAGATGTCAACGGTGATGTGGTATTTCTTGCACTTTACGTGAATGACAATCTTCTATTGGCAACAATGTGAAGTTGTTATCGAAGTAAAGAGTGGTTATCGATCGGTTTCAAATGAAAGACTAAGGAGATACGTAGTACATTCTTGGGATCGAGGTTTCTGAGAGATCGCAAGAGGAAAATATTGAGCTTATCTCGCCGTCTTGCATTGATCTTGTGATTACTCGCTTTAGTATGCACCGCCTAGAAAGGATTGCTACCTTTCGGACATGGCGTTCCTTTATCTAAGGTGCGCTCACTTTTGATTGTAAAGAGATAGAGGAAATGAGACAAGTTCCCTACGTTTCGCCGTAGGAAGTCTCATGTATGCAATGCTATGCACGAGGCCGATATCTGCCGTGCGAAAGCATAGTAACAAGATATCGCCTAACCACGGACAAGGACATTGGACTGCAGTCAAGCATATACTCAAGTACCTGAAAAGGACTCGAGATTATAGGCTAGTTTACCATGCAGATAGTCTAATGCCTTTGGGTTATACTGATTCTGGATTTCCAAAGCTGACCGTGATGAGGAAAAGTCTACCTCAGACTATGTGTTTACCTTGGGAGGTGGAACCGTATCCTGGCGGAGTGCAAAGCAGCGATGCATTGCGGACTCTACCATGGAAGCCGAACATGTAGCCGCGTCGGAGGCTGCTAAAGAGGCTGTATGGTTCAAGAACTACCTCATGGATCTAGATGTGGTATCTGGTTTGCCCAAGAGTATCATGGTTTCTTCGTGATAACTTTCGGTGCGATGGCAAACTCGAAGGAACCACGGATCCACAAGGATTTTTAACACATAGAGAAAGTACCATGTCATACGAGAAATCGTTAGACGAGGGGACGTGCTGATTGCAAAGATTGATACGACGGATAACCTAGCGGATCCATTCACTAAAGCCTGACGCAATAAGTCGACGTCGGACACGTTAGAGGACTTGAATTGCGCTAGATGGCACCCACTTAGAAAGGAAACTTTTGTATAAGTGGGAGAAGCAAAGTGATGGTTTTGTTTGTAATAGCTAGTAGAGAGACACATTGTATACTAAAAGTTTGCTTTAGTATAAGTGGGAGATTGTTGGAATTGTATACTGAAAGCAGTTTGGTTGAGCTTGTATACAATGTTTCCTGTTACCACTATTACAATCTCCTATCTGATTTGAATACTTGATTGCATATATCATGTGTCCCTTATCTCATATATAAGTTAGATCATACGATGTGTAGAAGATCACGTAAGTCCGTATGATTGGTCAAGCTTAATGAGATATAAAAGTTTCACACCGAGGGCGACTTAAGGACGAGTTGTCGGTTTAGGCTGCGATATAGATTAGAAGTGACTTGACTTAGTTGCTTGTCTATGCCGGCGTCTCGACGTATTGAAGGATCACGGTGAGATGTGTTCTTCTTTCTCGACCGTGAAGAACCAAGATCTCGGTGACTTACGATGATCTAAACCTCGATAAGGTATTAGGTGAGTATGAGTTCTTGACCATCACTTTGACTTGTTATGAGTGAGGGTTATATTTCTAACCCAAGATTCTCCGCATCTTGGGTGGTGGCGGTTTGTATGTCACGCTAGTTATCATGTCGAGTCACCGTATCCGTTTAGGATGATGGCGTCCCCTTAAGGAGCTCAAAGGTTTATTGTACTAAACCCCGCAGTTGAGTTAGCTCAAGTACAATAATAAGGTTGAGTGGTACTACTTAAGAAATGAAGTTATTAATCGCTTTAAGCGATTGATTGCTATAAATGATTAATGGACGTTCGATATCTTAAATACGAGGATTCGTAATGTCTAAGTGCAAGCCCGACTCAACTTCGTAATAAAGGGTAAGTCAACATTCTTTCTCTAGTGGCATGATCGAATGTTTATAAATTAATTTATGTTCGGGTGAACATAAGATAATTAATTTATTTGAGGCCCATCTTTATTCCTCGCATTTGATCCACAATTTGGCCCATCCAGGCCCGAAGCTTAGCAAGAAAATCGGCGCCCCCTATCATGCTCTCTAAGGCAAGATTTTATTCTCTTTATCCCACAAGGATATAATTATATTTATGGTATATGCATAGATCCTTTCCATATAAGATTATGGTAATAATCTTGAGAGTATGGAAATAATCCTAAGAGTATGGAAATAATCCTAAGAGTATGGAAATAATCCTAAGAGTATGGTAATATTCCATATAGGATTATGGTATTATTCCATATAGGATTATGGTAACATTCCATATAGGATTAAGGTAGTGCATTATAAATATAAGGTATGAGATAAAGTCTAGCATGCTCATTATTGGAAGCAAGAATTTTCGATCCATAGAGAGGCGATTTTGAGAATCACTATAGTGCTTAGTGAGGATTTTTCAAAATTAATTGAGAGAAAGGGTGATTTTCGAAGCATTCTCCATAGATCGCCCCTCACTCGACGCTTGGAGATTGGGCAACCGGATCTGATCCGTAAGGTCAAAGCACGAGTCCGATCCGCTCGATCCGTTCATCCTGTTCGATCCACCTCGATGCATCCAAAGGTAAACACGTGAAAACCCCAACGTGTTGCGATTTAATTATATAGACGCATGCTAGGTTTATAATCAATGTATGGTGAATTAAACACCCAAGATGGATCCTCGGGCGAGGGTTAACATACGCTTCCCTACACCGGTATCGAGCACGATCGAATCTTGGCTCGTTGGATTAATTCACGTTTGATTATTACGTGCGTTATTATAATTGTGGATTTGTCGCTCAGCGTGGCTCGCAGCCGGGCGCGGGTCGCCGCCGCGGATGCCTCGGCATCCTCGGCGCGGGAGATCGCGCCGACGGCGCTCGCCGCAGTGCCGCGCCTTCACGTTCACTGGCGGCACGCACAACGCGGCGCGTGCGGGCGGCGGGCGCGCGTTGTCGCGCAAGATCCCGGTGCTTTGCGGCGTGCGGCGACGGGCACCCGTTTGTCGCGCGAGATCCCGGTGCTTGCGGCGGGCTCGTGGTCGCGAGTCGACCATGAGGCGTAGCAGCGCCAAGCGATAGCAATAACGCGAGCATGGCCGCGACGTGTGCTCGACGGGACACGGCCGTCTTCGCGACCGCGAGGCAGCCATGAGGAGCGCGGTGGCGGCGTGATAGTGGGCGGCGGCGGTGTCTTTGGCAGCGCATGGGCTGTGCCCTGCTGCCCCGACCCATTTTGGGCCAACCCGCTCAAACCAGCCCGGACCCGATTTTCCCGCTTGAACCCGATTTTTCGCCCAATCCGCTTTTGATGAATCCGTGCGTGCCCGCACGCGAGGCCCGTTTTTGGTTTAAGAAGATCCGCTGCAATTCTATGTAGTAGATTAGGCGGGGAAAAGTGCGGGTTCCACGAGTGGGCCACGATGAACGTTTTATTTTATTTTAATCGCTCATTGCGGTCGTGGATGTTTAAATTATGCGAAGCATGCTATGTATATTTATATTACGTGAACAAATATATTATATGTTTTGTGATTGGATGCGCATAGTAAGCATGCTAGGTTTATAAGCGTTTTCGAGCATATTTTAGAATTTCATGCGAGCATGTTTTACATGTTGAGTTCTATAGAAAAGCATGCTAGATTACGTGATCTGCATGGACAAACCTTTTGAAACAAAAGACTAAGCAAGTAACCCGACATATTAATTTTTAAATTAAAATGTCAAGACCTCCACTTTTGATCTCTAAACAAAGCGAGACGACCGCGTAAACGCCGATCACGCGCGTGGCTTGCTTTGCACTGTTTATCATAAGTTTGTTAGATGAGATTTCTAAATAAAACATTTTAAATCTATCGAGAAGTGGGAGTTTCATGTAAACGCCCACACGCGTGACTTGCATGTGCGATTTTCATAAGTTCTCTAGAGATAGATATAAAATGAGATAACAAAAGAATTTGAATTGGAGCGGTATGGTCCTAGTGAGTATGCTAATTCTAAGAATTGTTTTCTTTGTTAAAAATGTGGTCATTGCTTAGACATCACCTCAAGTACAACTTCCCACGAAGTCCCTTCTTGTGATAGTGATGTGGTCTAGTAAGGTCGAATCATTAATTTCATTTGTCGTAAGGATAAGTAGACATGGATTGAAATTAAACCACTAAAAGGTATATTTTAGTCCGGTCGAGGGTTCGTGTAAACGCGTCCGCGTGGCTTGCGTGTGGAATTCCTTGGGCGATTGGAGGTTTCAATTAATATTGTTTTATCAAAAGGTTACAATATTATTGTTACAATTATGTGCGATCGTATGCTTTTGTGTTTACATTATCTTTTCGGATATGTCTCTTACCGATTATCAATATGCTCGCACAAAATCCCTTATCCGTCCGAATTTTAACGAGTGGAAGCGAAACATGGAATATGTTCTTATCATTTGAAGAACACATGTTTGTTCTCACTACTCCTAAACCCGATGTCCTTCTTGACGACGATCGACTAATGAGCGGCCGAGTCAAGCGACTTTGGCATAAGTCAAACAATATGGCCAAATGCTATATGATGACTACTATGTCGAGAACTTGCACCGACACCCAACGATGGTGAGCCTTGACAAATATGGTCAAGTCTCGAGAGTAAGTTTGGGCGATCGGATAGGACGATCCGTTCCACACAATGAGAGAAATCTTGGCGTGTAAGATGGAAAAGGAAGTTCGGTCCATGAACATGTCTCCATACGACTCGTCTCATGGATAGTCTTGATCGATTGGGAGGAGGTATTGGCCAGTGGCCAAGGTCGATATCATCCTCAATACACCGCCCAAGTCTTTTGAGAATTTTCGTGAATGCGATCATGAGCAAGACCGAGTATACACTTAGTCGGTTGCTAAATGATCTCGTGGCGCGGAAGGTGTTATGGGTAAAGGAGCACATGCTTTCTTGCTAGCACATCTAGGGGCCCAAATTTTTCGTTGCAAAATGGAAAAGAAAAGGCACCAAAGGTGGTAGAGGCAAGGAAAATAGTGGGAGTAATGGGAACAAGAACATGCCTGCCACCTAGGGATGTCAATATGGGTCGAAGCCCACGGGCTGGCCCGAATAGCCCGATAAAATTAGAGGGTTAGGGTCGAGTTTTCATAACTCGAATATAAAATCAGACTATTCGGGCCACCCATTCGGGTTAGCGGGTTAATCGGTGGCCTGCTCGGTCGTGAGTCACCCCATCGGCCAAATTTTTATTTTTTTTTGCTTCAAATTTTAATTTTCTTTTTATGTTATTTGTTTTTTTATTCATTTTTATATGTCTTTTTTTATTTATAATATCTATTGATGTGTTAAAAGCTACAAAGATATATTTTTTAGCAATTAGATTGTACAAGTTTAGTTATTATGGAATATAGTTGTAATTATTTTAATTTTCATTTTATCCTCTTTTAATTATATATCTTAAGAAAGTATATTTAATCTCATTCAAATATATCTATTCCGCTCATCTACTTACTAATTATTATTATTATTATTATTATTATTATATTTATCTCATAGTAAATTATATACGAAACATAAGTATTTGGTATTATGAGATAATAAGGTAGACTATATAATATATAAATTGAATATACTATTCAATATCATTCGATTATATTTATTTATTTTAAATCTACTTATGAGTTACAAATTATAATTGTTTTATCTCATAGTTATTAGTTATATAAGTTAGATGAACTTTACATTATAATTATGAATTATTATTATATTTATCTCATAATCAATAGTTATGTGTTATTTGTAATTAATTTTTAGAATTATAATTGTAGAGATATAAATATAATTTTATTATATTGAAGTGTGTAATTATATTTTATATTCTACATATTGTATATTATATAATCTATACAATAATATTTATTTACTATAGGAGACTATGAAATCTTAGATGATATAAGAATATAGTAATACAAAAGACATTGTTATTTATTATATTATATATATATATATATATATATATATATATAACTTTACTATATTGAAGTGTATAACTATATTTTATATTCTACATATTGTATACTATATAATCTATACAATCATACTTATTTACTATGCTAGTCTATGAAATATTAGATGAGATAAGAATATAAAATACAAAAGACATTGTTATTATCTTAACTTTTGTAGCTATTATATATTGTTTATTTAGTTATTTATAGTGAATTAATTTATTAATTTTTTAAGTTATAAATTTTAATTGGTATTATTGTGAATTAACTTATAAAATATATATTAAATAGTGAATTAGTTATTATGGAATATGAATATTCAGATATATTAAAAAATAATTTAGTTGTGAGCATTATTTTCTATTTTTGATATTGTAATATATTTTAAATAGTATTATATTGAATTAACTTATTAAAATTTTCAATTCCCTATAATTATATTATATTATTAGAGATCATTTAGTTACCTTTGAATGCGGACATTAAAGCATATTAGAAAAAAAAGAATTTAATTATGAACACTATTTTTAATTTTTATTGTTTGCTATTCAAAGTTAGTATAATAAGATTAAAAAAAGAACTTGTGGAATGTATTATATTTATTTTTCAATTATTTGTTTTACTCCAACGCTTAATATAAAATATTTGATATATATATATATATATATATATATATATATATATATATATATATATATATATATATATATATATATATATATATATATTTTATTTTTTTTTTAAGCTTTACGGCCGATTGAGCGATGGGTTAACCCGAAACCCGAGAGTTTAGGGTTAGGTTGAATTTTTCTAACAGAAAAAATGTCGACCCGAATAGCCCGAACAAAATAGCCCGACAACCAGAGTGGGTTGGCTCAACCCGAGCGGGCGGCCCGATGACATCCACAGGGAGGCTTAAAGAAGCGAAATGAGAGGGTAAGTGCTTGAAGTGCGGCAGGCTGGCATTGGAAGACCAAGTGCCCTATGCTTAAACTCAGTGCACGCCATTTGATTTAATAACGAAACATGTTTAGCGACACATTCTACCCATTCTTGGGTAGTAGACACAGTCTTGATCGATCTTGTTGTTACACCTTGGGGGTTCTGCGACGAGGAGCTGCATGATGGCGAGATAACGATCTCCATGGGCAACGCGCGAAAGTCGAGGCCGTTGCGGTCGGAGATGTTACTTTATGTTTGAGACAACAGTTTTAGTTTTAAAAGACGTTTTATATGTGCCGGATTTTCATGAACCTTGTTTCTGTTTCAAATTATTTATTCATGGATATTCTCATTATTTTTGATAGTGGTGTTTCTATCATAAGAAATGACGGTTATACGTGTTGGCACATTATATAATTCGCTTTGTACTATTTCGCCAAACATAATACCTATAACTATGTTGCATCATCTACAAACCTTAAAAGAGAAAGTTTTCTTAGAAGATGACACCACATTTCTCGGCATCTTAGATTAGGTCACATCAATCTAAATAGGATCCAAAGACCGGGTAAGAATGGGCGTTGGGTAATCTCACACGTTACTCCGTTCCCGGTCTGCGAATCACATATAGAAGGTAAGATGTCGACGGACCCTTCAAAGCGAAGGGTTATAGAGCTAAAGAAGTGTTGGAGCTAGTCCATTCTCGACTGTGTGGACCGATGTCCATGTTGGTTGTATCTTGGCGAGTTTTGGTTGAGCTTGTATACAATGTTTCCTGTTACTATTACAATCTCCTATCTGAATTGAATACTTGATTGCATATATATGTGTCCCATTATCTCATATATAAGTTAGATCATCAAGGTGTAGAAGATCACGAAGTCTCGTATGATTGGTCGAGCTTAATGAGATATAAAAAGTTTCACAACCAGACGACTTGAGGACGAGTTGTCGGTATAAGTGCGATATAGATAAGTGACTTGACTTAGTTGCTTGTCTATCTTTGATGCGTATTTGACGTATTGAAGGATCACGGTGAGATGAGTTCTTCTATCCGTACCGTAGTGAAGAACCTGATCTCGGTGACTTACGATGATCTAAATCTCGATAAGGTATTAGATGAGTATGAGTTCTTGACCATCACTTTGACTTGTTATGGGTGAGGGTTATATGTTAACCCAATATTCTCCGTATCTTGGGTGGTGGCGGTGCTTGTATGTCATGCTAGTTATACGTATCGAGTCACCGTATCCGTTAAGGATGATGACGCCCCTTAAGGAGCTCAAAGGTTTATTGTACTAAACCCGCAGTTGAGTTAGCTCGAGTACAATAATAAGGTTGAGTGGTACTACTTATGAATTAAAGATATTAATTATTTTAAGCAATCGAGAATGCTATAAATAATTAATGGACGCTCGATATCTTAAATACGGGATTCAGAATGTCTAAGTGCAATCCCGACTCAACTTCGGTAATAAAGGGTAAGTCAAGATTTATTCTCTAGTGACATGAATAAATGTTTATAAATTAATTTATGTTCTGGGCTGAACATAAGATAATTAATTTATTTGATGCCCATCTTTATTCCTTGCATTTGATCCCTGGGCTGGCCCATCCAGGCCCGTGAGCTCAAGAAAATTGTCCACCATCATGTTCTTATGGAAAGGCTTTGATTCTCTTTATCCTATAAGGATATTATTATATTTATGAGATATGCATAGATCCTTTCCATATAGGATTATGGTAATAATCCTTTACATATAGGATTATGGTAATTTCCATATGGGATTATGGTAATTTCCATAAAGGATTATGGTAATTTCCATATGGGATTATGGTAATTTCCTTATGGGATTAAGGTAGTGCATTATAAATATAAGGTAAGAGATAGATTCAAAGTGAATCCTCATAATTCATCATCAAATTTTCGTCCCATCCCATAGTAATGTTGGGAGGATTTTTCAAGAATTTTAAGAGCATTGGGTGATTTTCCAAGCATTCTCCATAGATCGCCCTCACTCGGTTGGAGATTGGGTAACAAGGGATACACCCGAAGGTCAAAGCACGAGTCTCGATCCATTCCGCCGGATGATTCAAAGGTAAACACGAAAACCCCAAAGTTTTGCAATTAATTATATAGGTGCATGCTAGGAATATAATCAATATATGGTGAATTAAACATCCAAGATAGATCCTCGGAGAGGCTAAACATGGTTTTTCCTACAATTGGTATCGAGCACAGGATCGTGATTCGCTCTGCTGGATTAATTCACGCTTGATTATTACGCGCGCTTATATTAATTGTTAAATCATTGTTCATAATGGCTCGCTTTTATTTTGTCGGATTTTGTTTTTCACCACGAAAAATCCGTGGTTAGATTAAATTTATTTTTCCGTAAATCTTATCCGTAAAAGTAAGCGAAGACCAGCAAACCAGATCGAGACGATGGAAAACGGGTCGACGACGGCGGCGGCGACGCACGCATGGCGCACGGCGCCGCGGATGCGCCGCGTGATTTGGCCGAGCCCGCATCCGCTTTTCCAACCCGAATCTCGTTTTGACGAGTCCGTCCGTGCCCATGCACGCGAGGCCGTTCGAATCCGGTCCGCGCTGCGGGTGCGCGAGGCCCGTTGAAGATCATAAAGATCCGTACTTTGCAATTCTATGTAATAGATTTGGCAGAAAGTGCGATTCCACAGTGGGCCACGATGAACGCTTTTATTTTATTTTTATCGCTCATTGCATGTCGGGATGTTTAAATTATGCAGAGCATCTATGTATGTTTAAATTACGCCGACAAACCTTTAAGTTTTCGTAATTGCGCGCATAGTAAGCATGCTAGGTTTATCGCGTTTTCAAGCATATTTTAGAATTTCTGCGAGCATGTTTTACATGTTGAGTTCTAAAGAAAAGCATGCTAGGATTACGTGATCGATTGACAAACCTTTGAACAAAAGACTAGCAAGCAAACCGACAAATTAATTTTTAAATTAAAATGTCAAGACCTCCACTTTTGATCTCTAAACAAAGTGATACGCCTGTGAGTACACGTCCACACGCGTGGCTTGCTTGCATTGCTTATCATAAGTTTGTTAGATGAGATTTCTAAATAAAACATTTTAAATCTATTGAGAAGTGGGAGTTTCATGTGTAAACGCCCACACGCGCGGGCTTGCATGTGTGATTTTCATAAGTTCTCTAGAGATAGATATAAAATGAGATAACAAAATAATTTGAATTGGAAGCAGATGGTCCTAGTGCGTATGCTAATTCTAAGAATTCGTCATATTTGTTAAAAATGTGGTCATTGCTAGACATCACCTCAAGCACAACTTCCCACCAAGTCCCTTCTTGTGATGGTGATGTGGTCTAGTAGGTCCAATCGTTAATTTCATTTGTCATAAGAATAAGTTGACATGGATTGAAATTAAACGACTAAAATGTATATTTTAGTCCGTCAATGGGTTCAAATGTAAACGATCCACACGCGGCTTGCATGTGGGATTCCTTGGGCGATTGGAGGTTTCAATTAATATTGTTTTATCAAAAGGTTACAATATTATTGTTACGAATTATGTGCGATCGATGCTTATGTGTTTACTTTATCGTTTCGATATGTCGCTTACACCGATTATCAATATGCTCGCACAAAATCCCTTATCCGATCCAAATTTTATCGAGTGGAAACGAAACATTGAGAATGTTCTTACTGCGGAAGAAAATCTATTTGTACTCACTACACCCCGTCCCAAGACTCTAGATAATTCATCTACTGATGAGGAGCGCAAGGAGCACGAGAAATGGGACAAATCAAATAGAATGGCAAAGTGCCTTCTTTAGGTCACCATGTGCGAGTCCACTAACTCCGGCATCAAGAGATGGAAGATGCAACCACGATATGGCTAAGTCTTATGAAATTGTATGAGAGTCGGACGAGAATCGCTTGTCATAATTTGATAAAATCAATAATGTCAAGTTGATGAAGGAAAGCGATTGATGCATAACCATGTAGAGCAAATGATTAATCTCTTGGAGGGCTCGAATTGGTTGGAGGATATATTGATAGCGTGGTCGTAATCGATATGATCCTCAACACTTTGCCCAAGTCTTTTGATGACTTCGTTATAAGCGATCCTTTATGATAAGAGTTATACTCTAGATTCATTGCAAGAGAGATCTAGTAAGGGAAGAGCATAAAATGGGCAAAGTGCACGATCTTTAGTACGCACCTCAAAGAAAACCACCGCTTTATCGAAAGATGAAAAGGAAAAGTGGAATTCAAGAGATGCTAAGGCTAAAGAAAGAGTGGGAGTATACAAAGGGCTCTACCAATGGTTTGAAAAAGCCAAAGGAGAAGGCGAAATGCTTGAAGTGCGGTGGGCCGGCATTTGAAGGCTAAGTGCCCCAAGCTCGAGGCTCTAGTGCGCCATTCGCTTTAGTAACTAAACATGTTTAGCGACTTGTTCTACCCATTCTTGGGTAGTGAACACGAAAGCGATCGATCTTGTTTGTTACACCTGCGTGGGTTCCTGCGGACAAGGGAGCCGAATGATGGCGAGATAACGATCTCCATGGGCAACGCGGCGAAAGTCGAGGTCGTTGCGATCGGAGATGTTACTTTATGTTTTGAGAAAACAATTTTAGTTTTAAAAGACGCTTTATATGTGCCGGATTTTCTAGGAACCTTGTTCTGTTTCAAATTGTTTATTCATGGATATTCATTGTTTTTGATAGTGGTGTTTCTATCATAAGAAATGACGGTTATCCGTGTAGCACATTATATAATTAAGCTTTATACTATTTCTACAATACATAATACCTATAACTATGTTGCATCTACATTAAACCTTAAAAGAGAAAGTTTTCTTCGAAGATGACACCTCTTTTCTCTGGCATCTTAGATTAGGTCACATCAATCTAAATAGGATCCAAAGACCGGGTAAGAATGGGCGTTGGGTAATCTCACGATACTCCGCTCCCATTCTGCGAATCTCAGATAGAAGGTAAGATGTTGACGAGACCCTTCAAAGCGAAGAGTCGTAGAGCCAAAGAAATGTTAGAGCTAGTCCATTCGACACAGTCGACCGATGTCCACACAAGCTCGTGGAGGTATCGCGTTTGTCACTTTCATTGACGATTACTCGAGTGCGGATCGTATACCGCTTCACCGCAAGTCTCGAATGCTTTGAGAAATTCAAAGAATTTTAGGCGGAAGTGGAGACGAAGCTAGGTAAGAGTATCAAGTCATTGCGTTCTGATCGCGGTGGCGAATACCTCAACAACGAGTTCATGGACTATCTAGTGAAGTGTGGGATTACCTCCCAACAAGATTTCACAGACACACCACAGCAAAATGGTGTGTCAGAGCGAAGAAATATGACTCTTTTGGAAATGGTTAGATCAATGATGAGTTATGCAACTTTGCCTATTTCGTTCTAGGGGTATGCCTTAGAAACGGAGGCATACTTTCTAAATCTAGTACCATCCAAGTCACCGAAAAGACCGGCTTTCAAATGTGGTTTGACGCAAGCCTAGCCACGTAAGGATATAGGGCGATCCGACACATGTCTTTGAATAAGAAGGTCGACAAGTTGGAGGCTAGATCCGACGCAAGGTCATTTATTGGCTATCCTAGAGGAGCGGATCGGAAGGTCATTATTAGCACTAATGCCCGATTCTTGAAGCGATTATATGAAAATCATAAGTTCAAAGTTGAAATCATTCTTGAAGAATTAGAAGATGATCGTATTCCACCACCGATTAGGCGAAAGGTGCGAGATGTCGGTAATACAGTGGGAGGGATCGACACCGGATACTTCAAGAAATTGAAGTGGGTCGAGTTCCATTGAGATACCGACCGCATGTGGTACCTACCAAAGAAGTTGTGCAAAATAGTGAACCACAAGTATCTCGCACTCACCGCTTGCCATTGTGCTGTGAGAACCTCGTCGTAGTGGGAGGTTGTTCGTCAACCCGAGCGATTTATGTTCGTGGGAGAATCTTGGTTTAGTCGTGAAGCGAGCGAGCAATAATCGACCCATGGACATACAAGAGGCGATACAAGACATTGATGCAAGATCATGGCACACGCTATAGACTTAGAAATGGGTCGATAACGGCTATGGATGTATATGAAAGACACCTCTACGGATGGCAATGAAGCCGTAGATAGTAAGTGGATATACAAGAGGAAGAGATTCGATGGAGGGTTTCGCTTTTAAAGCCGTGCTTGTGGCGAAAGGGTACACTCAGTTGAGGGCATCGATTTTGATGAGACCTTTTACTTTGTAGCAATGCTCAAGTCCATCGAAATTCTTGGCCATAGCAAGCCACTCAACCCAGAGGTTTGGCAAATGGATGTTAAAATCGCTTTTCTAAGCGGTTACCTTGAGGAAGGAGAGACATCTATATGCAGAACCAAGGTTATGTGGTAAAGGTGAGGAGCATCTAGTATGGAAGCTTAAGAAGTCCATTTATGGACTTAAGCGACCTCAAGATCATGGAACTTACGCTTTGACGAGGTGGTAAAGTCTAAGGAATTACCCGGTTGCTAACGAGAGTTGTGTGTATCGGTTAGATGTCAACGGTGATGTGGTATTTCTTGCACTTTATGAAGATGACATTCTTCTATTTGGCAACAATGTGAAGTTGTTATCGGGCGTAAGAGTTGGTTATCCGATCGACCAAATGAAAGACTTAGGAGATGCGTACATTCTTGGGATCGAGGTTTACGAGATCGCGAGAAGAAAATGTTGAGCTTATCTCGGGCGTCTTACATCGACAATCTTGTGATTACTCGTTTTAGTATGCGAGACCGCCAAGAAAGGATTGCTACCTTTCGGACATGGCGTTCCTTTGATCTAGGAAGCAGTCACCTATGACGCAGCGAGATAGAAAATGAGATAAGTTCTTTATGTTTCGCCGTAGGAAGTCTCATATACGCAATGTTATGCACGAGGCCCGATATCTTCTATCACGGTAGGCATAGTAGCTAGATATCGCCCTAACCTCGGACAAGCTCATTGATCTGCATGAAGCATATACTCAAGTACGAAAAAGACTTGAGATTATAGGCTAATTTACTATGCGATAGTCTAATGCATTTGGGTAATTGCACTTCGGTTTCAAAGTCGACCGTGATAAGAATAAGTCTCCCCGAGACTATGTGTTTATCTTGGGAGGTGGATCCGTATCTGGCGTGAGTGCAAAGCGAATGCGATTACGGACTCTACCATGGAAGCCTAATATGTAGCCGCCTTGAGGTCACGCTAAGGCTGTATGGTTCATGAACTACCTCGTGGATCTAGGTGTGGTACACGGTTTGCCCAAGAGTATCATAGTTTCATCGTGATAACTCGGTGCGATGGCAAACTCGGAAGGAACCACGGATCCACAAGGCAACCAAACACATAGAGAAAGTACCATGTCATACGAGAAATCGTTAGACGAGGGACGTCTTTGAATGCAAAGATTGATCGACGGATAACCTAGCGGATCCATTCACTAAAACTGCCGCAAAAGTCTACGTTGGGCACGTTAGAGGACTTGAATTGCGCTAGATGGCACCTCTAAAGTCTACCGCAATAAGTCTACATCGGGACGTTAGAGGACTCAATTGCGCTTGATGGCACCCACTTAGAAATGAAACTTTTGTATAAGTGGGAGAAGCAAGTGATGGTTTTGTTTGTAATAGCTAGTAGAGAGACACATTGTATACTAAAAGTTTGCTTTAGTATAAGTGGGAGATTATTGGTTTGTATCTTTGAAAGCGCTTTTGGTTGAGCTTGTATCAATGTTTCACTCGCTACCACTATTACAATCTCCCATCTGAATTGAATACTTGATTGCATATATCGTGTCCCCTTATCTCGTATATAAGTTAGATCATACGGTGTGTAGAAGATCACGTAAGTCCGTATGATTGGTGAAGCTTAATGAGATATAAAAAGTTTCTGGTGAGACAACTTGAGGACGAGTTGTCGGTTGAGGCCGCATATAGATAAGAAGTGACTTGACTTAGTTGCTTGTCTATCTTTGATGCGTCTTTCGACGTATTGAAGGATCACGATGAGATGAGTTCTTCTATCGTACCGTAGTGAAGAACCCAGATCTCGGTGACTTACGATGATCTAAATCTCGATAAGGTATTAGATGAGTATGAGTTGATGACCATCACTTTGACTTGTTATGGGTGAGGGTTATATGTTCTAACCCAATATTCTCGCGTCTTGGGTGGTGGCGGTGCTTGTATGTCATGCTAGTTATCTCATATCGAGTTACCGTGTCCGATTAAGGATGATGGCGATCCCTTTAAGGAGCTCAAAGGTTTATTGTACTAAAACCCGCAGTTGAGTTTGCTCAAGTACAATAATAAGGTTGAGTGGTACTACTTATGAATTAAAGATATTAATTATTTTAAGCGATCGAATGCTATAAATAATTAATGGACGTTCGATATCTTAAATACGGAATTGTGAATGTCTAAGTGCAAGCTCGACTCAACTTGGTAATAAAGGGGTAAGTCAAGATTTATTCTCTACTGCATGAATAAATGTTTATAAATTAATTTATGTTCGGATGAATATAATATAATTAATTTATTTGAGGCCCATCTTTATTCCTTGCATTTGATCCTGGCCGCCCATCCAGCCCGTGATCTCAATAAAATCGTCCACCATCATGCTCTTATGGAAAGGATTTGATTCTCTTTATCCTATAAGGATATTATTATATTTATGGGATATGCATAGATCCTTTCCATATAGGATTATGGTAATAATCCTTTCCATATAGGATTATGGTAATTTCCATATGGGATTATGGTAATTTCCATAAAGGATTATGGTAATTTCCATATGGGATTATGGTAATTTACATATGGGATTATGGTAATTTCCTTATGGGATTAAGGTAGTGCATTATAAATATAAGGTAAGAGATAGATTCAAGATGAATCCTCATAATTCATCATCAAATTTTCGTCCCATCCCATAGTAATGTGGGAGGATTTTTCGAGAATTTTAAGAGCATTGGGTGATTTTCCGAAGCATTCTCCATAGATCGTCCTCACTCGGCGTTGGAGATTGGGTAACCGGATACACCCGAAGGTCAAAGCACGAGTCTCGATCCATTCCGCCGATGTATTCAAAGGTAAACACGAGAAAACCCCAAAGTGTTCCAATTAATTATATAGGTGCATGCTAGGAATATAATCAATATATGGTGAATTAAACATCCAAGATAGATCTTGGGAGAGGGCTAAACATGGTTTTCCCTGACCCACACAATCTCGTGGAGGTACGAGTATTTTGTCACTTTCATTGACGATTACTCGAGTGCGGATACGTATACCGCTTTCACCGCAAGTCCAATGCTTTGAGAAATTCAAAGAGTTTAAGGCGGAGTGGAGGCGAAGCTTGGTAAAGTATCAAGTCATCAGATCCGATCGCGGTGGCGAATACCTTAGTAACGAGTTTATGGACTATCTAGTGAAGTGTGGGATTATCTCCCAAACAAGACTACACCGGCACACCACAAAGAAATGGTGTGTCGGAGCGAAGAAATAGGACTCTTTTGGAAATGGTTAGATCAATGATGAGTTATGCGGATTGCCTATTTCGCCTACGAGGGGTATGCCTTAGAATCGGCGACATACTTGCTAAATCTAGTACCATCCAAGTCACCGAAAAGACCCTTTCGAAGTTGTGGCTTGGCGCATAAGTTTAGTTTAAGCCACATAAGGATATGGGCGATCGAGCACATGTCTTTGAACAAGAAGGTCGACAAGTTGGAGGCTAGATCCCACGCAAGGCATTTATTGGCTATCCTAGAGGACGAAAGGTGGTTTATTCTATAGTCCTAAGGATCAGAAGGTCATTATTAGCACTAATGCCCGATTCTTAGAAGAGGATTATATGACAAACCATAAATCCAAAGTTGAAATCATTCTTCAGGAATTAGAAGATGATCGTATTCCACCACCGATTAAGCCAAAGGTACGAGATGTCGTGTCTAGTGGGAGGGATCGACACCAGATACTTCAAGAAATTGAAGTGGGTCGAGTTCCACCGAGATACCGGCCGATAAGTGGCCCCTATCCGCAAAGTGTGCAAGATAGAGAACTACGTTACTACACCCACCGTTGCCATTGTGCCAGTAGCGCCTCGTCGTAGTGGGAGGGTTGTTCGTCAACCCGAGCGATTTATGTTCGTGGGTGAATCTTCGGATTTAGTCCCGGGAAACGAACAGGCAATAATCGACCCATGGACATACAGCGAGGCGATACAAGACATTGATGCAAGATCATGGCACACCGCTATGGACTTAGAAATTGAGTCCATAACACTATGGATGTATACTGAAAAGACACTCTACCGGATGGCAAGGAAGCCGTAGGTAGTAAATGGGTATACAAGAGGAAGAGAGATTCAGATGGAGAGGTTTCGCTTTTAAAGCCGTGCTTGTGGTGAAAGGGTACACTTTCATTGAGGGCATCGATTTCGATGAGACCTTTTACGTCAGAGCAATGCTCAAGTCCATCGTAATTCTTCCGCCATAGCAGCCCACTCAACCTTGAGGTTTGACAAATGGACGTGAAAATCGCTTTTCTAAACGGTTACCTTGAGGAAGGTAGAGACATCTATATGCAAAGAACCCGAAGGTTATGTGGTGAAGGTGAAGAGCATCTAGTATGGAAGCTAAGAAGTCCATTTATGGGCTTAAGCAAGCCTCACGATCCCGAAACTTACGCTTTGACGAGGTGGTAAAGTCCATGGATTTACCCATTGCCTAGCGAGAGTTGTGTGTATCGCTTAGATGTCAACGCTGATGTGGTATTTCGCAATTTATGTAGATGACATTCTTCTAGTTGGCAACAATGTGAAGTTGTTATCGACGAAAGAGTTGGTTATCCGATCGGCTTCAAATGAAAGACTTAGGAGATGCAGCGACATTCTTGGGATCAAGGTTTACCGAGATCGCAAGAGGAAAATGTCGAGCTTATCTCAGCGCCTTACATTGATACCGTGATTACTCGCTTTAGTATGCAGCACCGTCAAGAAAGGATTGCTACCTTCGCATATGGCGTTCCTTTATTCTAAGGAGCAGCCACCTATGACCGCAAAGGAGATAGAGAAATGAGACAGTTCCTTACGCTCCGCCGTAGAAGCCTCATGTACGCAATGTTATGTACGAGACCCGATATCTCGCTATGCGGTAGGCATAGTAGCTAGATATCGCCTAACCTCGACAAGCTCATTGATTACAAGAAAGCATATACCAAGCACCGAAAAGGACTCGAGATTATAGGTCGGTTTACCATGCGATAGTCTAATGCCTTTGTGTTATCTGCGACTGGATTTCCAAGTCGACCGTGATGAGAAAAAGTCTACCTCGTGTTATGTGTTTACCTTGGGAGGTGGAGCCGTATCCCTCGGCTGAAGGCAAAGCAAATATGCATCGCGGACTCTACCATGGAAGCCGAATATGTAGCCGCTTGGAGGTGTATGGTTCAAGAACCACCTCATGGATCTAGGTGTGGTACCCGGTTCGCCCAAGAGTATCATAGTTTATCGTGATAACTCAGTGCGATGGCAAACCGAAGGAACCACGAACCCACAAGCGACCAAACACATAGAGAGAAAGTACCATGTCATACGAGAAATCGTGAGACGAGGGATGTCTTGATTGAAAGATTGATACGATGGATAACTTAGCGGATCCATTCACAAAGAGCTCGCCGCAAAAAGTCTACGGCGCACGCTCGAGGACTCGATTGCGCTGATGGCACCCACTTAGAAAGGAAACTTTTGTATAAGTGGGAGAAGCAAAGTGATGATTTTGTTTGTAATAGCTAGTAGAGATACATTGTATACTAAAAGTTTGCGTTAGTATGAGTGGGAGATTGTTGGATTTGTATCTTGAAAGCGCTTTGGTTGAGCTTGTATACAATGTTTCCTTACCACTATTACAATCTCCTATCTGAATTGATTACTTGATTGCATATATCCGTGTCCCTTATCTCATATATAAGTTAGATCATACAAAGGTGTAGAAGATCACGAAGTCCGTATGATTGGTCAAGCTTAACGAGATATAAAAGTTTCACAACCGAGACAACTTGAGGACGAGTGAGTCGGTATAGCTGCGGTATAGATAAGTGACTTGACTTGGTTGCTTGTCTATGCTTTGATGCGCCTCCGACGTATTGAAGGATCACGATGAGATGAATTCTTCTATCCGGACCGTCGTGAAGAGCCTAGATCTCGGTGACTTACGATGATCTAAACCTCGATAAGGTATTAGGTGAGTATGAGTTCTCGACCATCACTTTGACTTGTTATGGGTGAGGTTATATGTTCTAACCCAATATTCTCCGCATCTTGGGTGGTGGCGGTTTTGTATGTCATGCTAGTTATCTCAGTCGAGTCACCGTATCCGTTTAGGATGATGACGCCCTTAAGGAGCTCAAAAGGTTTATTGTACTAAACCCCGCGGGTTGAGTTAGCTCAAGTACAATAATAAGGTTGAGTGGTACTACTTATGAATTAAAAATATTAATTATTTTAAGCAATCGAATGCTCTAAATAATTAATGGACGCGATATCTTAAATACGGGATTCAGAATGTCTATGTGCAAGCCTCGACTCACCTTCGGTAATAAAGGGGTAAGTCAACATTTATTCTCTAGTGGCATGAATAAATGTTTATAAATTAATTTATGTTCTGGGCTGAACATAAGATAATTAATTTATTTGAGGCCCATCTTTATTCCTTGCATTTGATCCCTGGGCTGGCCCATCCAGGCCCGTAGCACACAGAAATCGGCGCCCCTATCCTCTCCATGGTAAGGATTTGATCCTCTTTATCCATAAGGATATTATTATATTTATGGGATATGCATGGATCCTTTCCTTATGGGATTATGGTAATGCATTATAAATATAAGGTAAGAGATAAGATCAAGGTTAATCCTCAATTATCCTAACCTAATTTTCGAGAATCCCATAGTTCTTGGGAGAGGAATTTTCGAAAAACCTAGAGAGAAATATGGTGATTTTCTGTAGCATTCTCCATAGATCGTCCTCACTCGACGTTGGAGATTGGGCAACCGGGATACAGTCCAGAAGATCAAAGCACGAGTCTCGATCCGTTCATCCCCGACAGATTCAAAGGTAAACACGAGAAAACCCCTACGTGTTGTAATTAATTATATAGGTGCATGCTAGCAATATAATCAATGTATGGTGAATTAAACATCCAAGATAGATCCTCGGGAGAGGGTCAAAATCAGTTTTCCCTACAAAAACCTCTTCCTTGTCCACGACCATGTCCTCGTCCTCGTCCTCGACCCTACCATTCCATACCGGTGCGTCTCTCATGCCATCTCCTATTGGTGCGTCTTCCATTCTGAAATGATAACACCTATATGAGAAACTAACCCTAACAATAATGGTGTAATCTCAAGTAAATTCCCAATCTTTTTCATGTTACTTCTATGTTCAAACACTTCTATGTGAAACAGTGAACTAGTTCTTTCTAAGTTGTTATAGCGAGGCTATCACGACTTACATTTTCAAAACAGCCCTTGGATACACAAACAGTTTGTGAGAGAACCCATAACTTATTCCGATCATTTCAGGATATGAATCCAAAAATATTGTCATCAACCATTTTCATTTTTGTGAAACCTATTGTCATGTAGGTTCCAAAAGTCTCATGCATGATCGAAAAGGTTTGAAAATCCAATTCGACAATCAATTTCATTTGGGTCGTTAAGGGTTCGGGTTGTCCCTAACACGACAATGAATTTAGCTATCTGAATACAAAGATTCACAATAACAATGTGAAAGCAATTAGACAATTCACAAAACATCATATGAAAATAACTTGTAATTCACATGGCAACATTCATCAATGGCGTACATAATTTCATAGTCCAACTTTGAAACATTTAAATCATACCTTTGTTGATCAGTTAGCGTGACGGTAAGCTGAGAGTCACTGAGATTACAAGAAATCTAGAGATACTATTCTAGACTCGACATGAAAAGATTTTGACGGTCAGAGACACGAAAGAAAAATTATGCTCTGATACCACTCTGTCACGTCCCAATTCCTAATATAATGGAAGCTCGTAAATCGAGACGCAACTAATAAAAATACGGAAAAAATATATGGTAAAAAGTTGACTCGAATGATCAAGGCAATAAACCCTTAAAATTTGGGAATAGCTTCCCAAATGAAAGTGGAAGACATCGAATGATGTAATACAATCAAAACAACATTTATCCTCAAGATCACAAGTTTAGTTTCATGCTTCTGATAACCAGTATACATCAAAATACTAAACATCAAGGATTCAGAGTCTAAGCTCATCAAAAGGTACAATTCAAGTCATAGACAAGAAGGAAAAATATAATTAGAGCTAGCTTATCAGCGGAAGTCAAAAATACGGAAATAATCTGTCAAAACACGGAGTGAACCCTAATCTCAGTAACTTAAACTTAGACTTAACCTTGACTTAGTCAATTAATTAATTAAACTTAATAGCAATTAATTAATTAATTAATTAATTAATTAACTTACCATAATTAAATAATCTAAACTTATATTTAAGTTTAAGTTTATTTAATTATTTATTTAATCTTAACTTTCCGGCGCCGCTTTCCGGCAACCGGCGGCGGCGGCCAAAATCCGGCGACCTCACAGTTTTTATTTTTTATTTTTTTCTCTTCATCCCTCTCTCGTACTCCATTTTCTCTCGTCTCTCTCGGCACTCACTCACAACACACACACACACACACACACACACGACGAGACTGTCGCCGCCGCCTCCACGTTTGGCCGGCCACGTCCGTTTGGCCGGCGAGCACGCCATCGCGACCGCCACGGCCTCCTCGCTTCTCGGTTCTCTCTTTGCCGACGCACACACACAACACACGATGACGCACACACACACACGCACGACGGCAGAGACCGCCGCTGCCGATGCCGGATTTTGCGTCCATCGCGCCGACCAGCCACCACTTCTCGTCTCCTGCCTCTCTCTTTCTCTGTAAATCCACACACACACACATACATTGACGGCAACACACACACACACGACAACAACACACACAACAACACACAAACCTCATTCTCTCTTTTCCTCCACCTATGCCGCCACCACCACCACCGGCGAGAAGGGCAGCGGCAACCACGGCTTTATCGGCGAACCTCCCTTGTTATCCCTCTCACGAACAAAGACACCCACACACACGTATACGCATATACACACTAATTTCAAAAGGAGGGTAAGAGTTTAAACCTTATGTTGTTGAGGCTGCAGGGGAAATGAGTGAGTTTGTGAAGCTAGGGTTCAAAAAGAGGGATGAGTGAAGCTTGTATAGTGTAGGGTTTGGGTTGTCCCATGAGCTTTACTTTTGGGCATTTTCAAACAAAAGCCCATTAGATAATTTATTTTTACTGCTCAAAGTTCGATCCTAAAGACTACGAATTAATAATTAAACATTAGCATAATATTATTGATATAATGATTTATAAATATATATATATATATATATATATATATAAATCATATTCGATTATTATATAATATATAATAATTCTCGTAATCACTTTATAATATTTAATGAAATAAATTCTTTTTGTTGGAATTTAAAAATTTCTTTCAATGGGCACGAATCATTTTAAAATTCTAAGTTCGAAAGTCATTCTAATCCTATTGAGAAAGACGGGGTATGACATAATACATGCATACAACCATCCTATAAACATATTTAATTAACAACCTAAACATTTAGCAAAATTCCTCAAATTTCTCATGAAATATCCAAAGCATATAACTCAATTTTTCATGGATGGATTTCTTATTTTTTTTGTATATCTAAGTAGTTTAGACAATTTCTAACCTTTTAATCGGAGTCGATCGTCGAAGAAATCGATTTTTCTAACTTGAAATTCAAGAAAAATGGAAAAACACTTCTCCTATTTTCGGTAATATGGTGAATGAGGAAGAAAAATTTATCCACTTGATGATATATCCTCTTTATTCATGCTTTTTAAAAAATATATATATATCTCCTTTAGTCAACATAAAATAAATATCTTCCTATCAACAAAATGAATATCTTTCACTTTCAAACAAAAATAAAATATATTATCTTATCAACAAAATAAATCTCTTATCTTATCAACAAAATAAATACCTTTCACTATCAAACAAAAATTAAATATCTTTCTTTAGTCAACAAAATTAAATATCTTATCTCATCAAAGTTTTTTTCTTTTTCTTCCTCCTTTTTGTTTTTTTTGGCCAACATAAAAAAAATACAACACATATCTTCATTTTTTTCATTTAATAATAATAAAATATAATTTAGATCTTAGGTGATGATATAGATCATGAAAAAAAAAAAGAATAAGAACAATTCTATGTCTCAAAGTGATAATTTTGACCTTCATTAGAAAAATATAGCAATTTTTTGTCCAATGCCTCTTTCTTTAATATATAAAAATATTGTAGAAAATGAATATATATAAAAAATGTCCTTATTTTTTAAAATATTAATAGAACTCTCAAGATTAAAATTCTTTAAACTTTATACTAAAAATTTTGAGTCATGTAAATACGTATACAATAATAAGAAAGTCGTACTCACTTTATTAGTTTTTAGTTAATATTGAATTAATTAAATTTCTAAGCTTCGTCGTATAGAGAAAAATAACGTAATATTAATTATCGAAAATTAATCGTCGTTGAAAAATCGCTCTCAAAATGAATAACATATATATTCCTTATTTTACTAATTGCTTAAAGTCATAATATAAAACATCTCGCATTATGGATAATCGAAATTGAGCTTCAATAAATTACTATCCTGATTATCGAGATAAAACCTAATTAACGACTTAATTTATCATAGCCCAATTTTAGACTATCGGGATATCACAAAAACATAACACCTAAATAATAGAGCCATTTCACATTGATAAACCAGGACAAAATGAACCCGTTCTAAAAGCACATCGTTCAATAGCTAAAAATGCATCAATTTTGATATAGTTTTGAATTTAGGCGTATTTTATAAATTTTTGGGATAATAATAAATTTTGTCGAATTGTAGAATAACAGAGACGCCTGAAATTTTGCGAGGTACAAAAATATGATGTGGCATGAATTCTTTCTACACTGGCATACAATATGGCATGTACTTGAACTCTATCGTGGGAAAAAAAGTCATGCTAATTGCCACATCATTTTTCGGTCTCAATATTTTTAAGACATCTATTTTACTATGAATCTATAATATCCGTTTTTATGAAACATTTTGTAAAACATATCTAAAAAGGGATAAAAATTGAGTCAAAATTGGTAAAAAATAATAATAATGATAATAATAATAATACAATCAACCCTTTTTACAAAGGTATATTGCTTTTTTCTTGGCTTACAATTAAAACTTCAAACTACAAAACTATCTCAAATCAATATTGTGACTTTATAGACTTTAGTTAGTGGTCTTATATTTAGGGGTGAATATTCGGATTTTGAATAGAATTTTTGCTTAATCTGAAACAAATCAAAAATTTGAATATCCAACCTCAGAGTTTTATCATTCAATTCCACTCTGATATGTATCGATCCTTAGGGTGGCTCTAACGCCAACTTTTTAATTGAAAAAGTTGGCTTCTTCCAGCTTTCTGTCATTGTGAAACACTGACTGTATATTCAACTTCTCAAAATAAAAGTTAGCTTCTTGCAGAGAAAAACTATCAAGATTTTTTTTGCATTTCTTTCTTTTCATTTCAACGGCTATTCTTCAAATTTTTATATATATATATATATATATATATATATATATATATATATATATATATATATATATATTAGGGTCCATATAAAAGTTTTTTCCAGGTATATGATTGGAGAAAAATATGGAAAGAAGTTGATAAATATTAAAAGCGATGTGACTTGTGTGACAATAAAGAAATTGAATTTTAATTCTTAACATTGGAGTTACTTACAATACAGATTCGGTGTCAGAGTTTTTGTTTGCTACAGCCGATTTAAGAAATGAAGCTGATTGCAGTTTGTGATCAAGTTGTAACTCAGCACAAGGACATCCAACCTCACAGACGAATGTGGCACATCCTTTTTTAAAGCAAATGTGCTTTTTACACCTTAAGCAATACTAATTAAGTGAAGTGAACTCCAAGCCTAACTACATTTTACTTCCACACGCTGCAATCTCACTAATATATATATATATATATGACACCAAATTCCAAAATAAACACACACAGTTAAAACGATGAAACACCACAAACCACTACACCTCCTCCTGGCCTCCCTGGCCTCTCTCTTCGCCTCCATCCGCGGCGGAGACGGCGACAACCTCTATGACTTCTGCCCGACCGACACCGCAAATCAAAATATCTTCTTCAACGGCTGCCCGTGCAAGGCGCCGCCCAATGTCACGTCGTCGGACTTCAAGTCGTCGCTGCTGGGATCAGCCGGAGACACCGACAACTTCTACCGGTCGTCCGTGACCCTGGCCACGGCCGCGGAGTTCCCCGGGCTGAACACTCTGGGCCTCTCGGCGGCCCGGACCGACATGGACGTGGACGGCATGGTCATGCCGCACGCCCACCCCCGCGCCTCCGAGATGATGTTCGTGAGGGCTGGGGTTGTGGCGGCCGGCTTCGTCGACTCCGCCAACCAGGTATTCCAGAAGCGGTTGAGGGAAGGGGAGGTGTTTGTGTTTCCGAAGGGTTGCTGCATTTCTGCTTCAATGCTGGCTTTGAGCAGGCCACGGTTTTCTCTGTGCTTAATAGTCAGAATCCGGGGATTGCTAGCATCTCCGGGGCCTTCTTTGGGGAGAAGATGATGATGGAGAAGCTCAAGGCTGTTTCTATGGAGGATTTGAATGGGGTTAGTAGTGTGGAGTTGTTC
The DNA here is from genome assembly GCA_036937905.1 of Salvia rosmarinus. Taxonomy (NCBI): domain Eukaryota; kingdom Viridiplantae; phylum Streptophyta; class Magnoliopsida; order Lamiales; family Lamiaceae; genus Salvia; species Salvia rosmarinus. Next base: position 19,221,214 of record CM072816.1, on the reverse strand, counting down.
GGGGAGTAGGATATTGTTTTTTTTGGAAGCAAGTGAATTTTTAGTTTGGTTAATGTAATTATTTGAAGTTACAACATGATTTTTTCTAAAAGGATTGTATGATACCGATTTTTTATTTTTTGCGATTAGAAAATTTTTATAATTTTCGGCAGAGTTTGTTTGACATGTGCTGCAAAAACGAGGACGTTTGAGTATATGGTAAAAGTAGCGTTGTAAGTGCAAATTAGAGTAAATAATGAGCTGTGAGAACCCTTTTCTTTTTGTTGTGACAAAATTATTGATCATGCATTTGCAATGTTTTCAGTTTATGTTGGATTTGTATATATTGAAAGATTATTGGTTGAATTTATAAGCAATATTTTATGTTATTATTATTTCGACTTTCTATCTGGATTATTTACCTAATTGCATATGTTGTCCCATTATCTCATACAAAAGTTAAATCATACAATATGTAGAAGATCACAGAAATCTATATGATTGGTTAAGCTAATTGAGATATAAAAAGATAACAATCGATACAACTTGAAAACGAGTTGTTAGTATAGGTTGCAGTATAGATAAGAAGTAAATTGACTTGATTACTTGTGTATGTTGGTACATCTTGACGTATTGATGGATCACAGTGAGATAAGTTCTTCTATCTGACAATAGTCAAGAACTTAGATCTCGATGACTTTACGTTGATCTAAACATCGATAAGGTTTCAGGTGAGTATGAGTTACTGACCATACTTTAACTTGTTATGAGAGATGGTTACATGTGATAACCCAATATTCTCCGTATCTTGAATGGTGATAGTGTTCGTATGTCATGCTGGTGACCTGTATCGAGTCATCATATCCGTTTAGGATGATGATGTCCATTCAAGGAGCTCAAAAAGTCAATTGTACTAAGCCCTGCAGGTTGAGTTAACTAAAATACAATAATAAAGTTGAGTGGTACCACTTAAAAGATTACATAGACTAATTATTTCAAGTAGTCAGAGTGCTATAAATAATTAATGGACGTGCGATATTGTAACAGCCCGCCAATCTAAAGTACGGATTTACGGGACTTGTTACCATTAAACAAGGTTTAAGAACATAAAATGATAAGGGAGATGATAAACAGTCTTATAATATATCAAAAGATAGGAGGTGACCATACAACGTAATTCATATAACTAGACCAACAGATCTATAACAAGAGGGTTCGACTGATCTGAAGATGATATGCATCAATAATCAAAATATAACTATGTGTTTAAACAGCGGAAAGCATGTGAATGCATATATGACGATATGCATTCAAGGTTAAACTATATCAGCGACAAAAACTCCGGATCGCTCAACACTTGTCCATCCATCGTCACCAACTCGCACATTTAAAAACAAACATGCAGGGCTAAGTACAAGAATGCACTTAGTGGACTCATGCCAAAATACTTTTATTAAATTACACTGCCCATTAGTATAACACGAGGGTTTTAGTAGAAATAACTCGTGAATACCAAAATACTTTATCATTTCTCAAAAGATCGCTTCGCCGAGCATTTTCTCGTATGTATGATCCATATCACCGTAACACTTTCTCATAACTCGTTTCACGCCGTAGAAGTAGCTCCTTCTACAGACGCGATCGTCAAGATGTTGCTATCGGCTCACAAATACCTATGGTGTACACGCTAATCCGTGCTAGGAATTCTACATCTAGCACGTGATCCGATATCGATTTTCTATAAAGTCGGGAGCTACCCAACAACCGAAATTTCCATGGTTCGCTAACCATCTCATGATAGATCCATACATAAAACATAAATACTTTGGCATGTAATCAATAACGGTTCATAATCATTTTCAACTCGAAAGCTTTTGTAAATAAATACTTTTCAAGAAAGCATCGTAAATAAAAGGGTTTTCGAGTAAAGCCCACCTCGTATACGCAGGTCTTTATACTATGGTTCCCTTTCTATGTCGAATGCTCAAGTCCACGTATCACCTTAACGTGAGAATCATTTTAGTATTTTGGTTACGTTTGATAAAGACGATCATAGTCTATAACCTTCTATGCATCAAATAATGCTAACGCCGGACTTATTTTGACGTTTCTTAATCAATTGATGTCGACTATGAATTTTCTTAATTTATAAGGGATATTCTATCGTTTTAGTACATAATGTATGTTTTAATGTACTTACGTAACGTAAGTTACATTCTTACTAAACGTACTACGTTACATAGATCGCGTATTATTGAATTGCGTGTCCGTTGACCTTGGTCAACGATTTTGGTCAACTATTTTGACCAAGTCAACAAAAGTCAACAATTTTGACTTTGGTCAACATAAAGTCAACATTTTGACTTTTTCAATTTCTTATGCATTTTTCGATTTTAATGCACAATTCTTGTTCCAAAAATTCCTATAAAATCATACTATGTCTAAAACATTATTTTAGATCATATTATGTAATTACTTTGGTCAAATAAAATCATATACCTTAGAATTATACTATATGGTTTTTAGTTTTCATAATTCACTAAGTAAACCATTTTTAAAAATTCCAATAAATTCACATACCACTTAATCATCCTTAACTATGCTTACTATAACATAATTGTTATTTATTATGAACTATTGAATTTTATTTACCTAAGTCATATTTTGAAACTTTGACTTAGTCCAATTAATTTTATAAATTTCAATAAATTCACACAACCATATATTATGAATCTACGTCATCAATATGACATGATAGCATTTAAATATGGATTATATCACAACCTACTATCACATATTATAAATTTCGAAAGTCTTGGACTTAGGTACTAAAGTTCTTCAAAAATTTATATATAATTTCATATAAAACTTCTTTAATACTCTAGATTATTATTCCATGCTCAAATTAACAATTAAAAATCAAAATCATCAACATATGACCTTCCTATATTTTCGGTCCATATTTTAAATTTAATAGCATGCTTAATTTCATGATATAATTATACTATATGCTTAATAACATCATATAAACATAATATCTAAACATATTAGCATAAGTTATGTGATTTTCGAAAATCATAAGAACATACTAAGCTTATAACATAAATTCTAACGTATATACAAAGCTCGTAAGAAATCTAACCTTTTAATCGGAGTAGAAATTATCACGAACGCTTATTCGCTTCTAAGTTTGGGATCAAGGTTTGGAGAACACTCTCTTTTTCTCTACTATTTTCGGTCACTTTTGGTGTGGGATGAAGAAAATGAAGGCATTCATGAGCTATTTATGACTTAGGTTAATTATTTAATTATTATTATATGAAAATATCTAGCCCACTTGTTGCAACCTTATCTCTATCTTTATCGAAAACCTTATCATATCTTATCTTTTATTTGGTGCATTGAATTTATTCATACACTTGTATCACACTTGTCTTAAAATAATTAATTCACAATTTTATAATATTTATCTAGCAATTTTCGGTCCCCACTTGTAGTTAGGAGACAAAATTTTATCTTATCTCTACAACTCATCCTTAGGTCACCTTATCCCTTAATTAAATGCATCGATAATCCCTATCTCTTATATTAATTGTAGCAAGATTTTTTTGTTCACAAATCTAAAAAATGTGTAAATTGCTCCTATGTACAAGTGTGCCTCCACTTGTGCTACTTGATATAATACTATATATTATCCTTAATAATATCATTTTAATATAATAATTATGATACATCATTAATTGGATAAGAATTAAATTAAATACATGCTTAGAAACCCTAATTTTCATCCAACTCCTATATGTGTCACCTAACTTGTGCAACTTGTAATACACCTCATTTTATCCTTAATGATGTCATAATAATATAATAATTATCATATATCATTAATTGAATAAGAATAAAAATTAATTTGTACTTAAGAAACCCTAATTTTCGATTTTCACTAGGTATTCCCAAATATTTTATTCTTTTGTAAAAATAGCTATTACATACTTATGTGACATATTATATGTCTTAGATAATAATTTAGTCATAGAAAAGTATTTAAAATAATTTAGATTCACAAAATCCTAATTTTGGGAAATTAGGTTTTAAATTTATAATTCTCTAGATTATTTTGATGATAAATAATGCTCTTTATATCATAAAATAATCATAGGAATTTGTATTTTATAATTCCATGATCGTTTGATCGAGTTATCGACTATCTCTAAAACCGACGCTTGAAACGTCTCAAAATTCTCATAGGCGAATTATTTCTATAACGTTCAAAATAAAGTTTGTTACAACTTTATTTATTTCTATAATAATAGAAATTTTTAAATTAAGCTTAATAGCTTAACAATATCAGAAACGAATTGTCGAATTTATTCGATGTTAGAAAATTACGCTCAGCGAGTATCGAAGTTATATTCCTTAATTCACTAAGCATCGCGAATCTTATATGTAATTTATCTAATTATGCTTGGTCAACGTCCGAGTCGACTATTTAGATTTTAATTATTTAATTAATAATACTAATTACGGAATTTATTATCGTAATTCAATTATTAAAATTACGGGATATTACATTCTACCCCTTAAAATAAATTTCGCCCTCGAAATTTGCATACCTCAAAAGAGTTCGGGTATCGCTTTTTCATGGCGCCCCGAGTTCCCACGTGGCTTCTTCGTCTGTGGTACCTCCATAGGACTTTCACTAACGGAATTGATTTATTCTCACCTTGAACCTTATGATCTAAAATAGCCATAGGTTCTTCCACGTAGCTCATGTCGGGTTTAAAATCACATCATCATGACGGATTACATGCTTTGGGTCATATACGCATTTTCTCAATCATGATCGTGGAATACATTATGGACATTGCCTAAACTTGGCGGAAGTGCTAATCGATAGGCTACGGGACCTATTCTTTCAAGAATTTCATAGGGTCTATGAAACGTGGCCTTAACTTTCCTTTTACCCCGAATCTTATGATCCCTTTAGATGGTGAGACTTTAAGAAAACTTTATCGCCACATTCAAAGTGTAGCTCGGATCACGTGTATCGGCATAAGATTTTTGCCTATCCCGAGCTTCTTTATCCTTTGCCTAATTTGGCGAACAATTTCAATCATTTCTCATCGTATCGTGCCCTAAAATTTTCCTTTCACCCACTTCATCCCAATAAAGTGGTGATCGACATTTTCTTCCATACAATGCTTCATATGGGGCCATATTGATTGTTGCCGATAACTATTATTGTAGGCGAACTCTATGAGTGGTAAGACATATTCCCAAGCTCGCCTTTATCCAAAACCACCGCTCGTAATATGTCCTCAAGTGTTTGGATTGTTCGCTCGATTGCCCGTCTGCTTGTGGATGGAAAGGCATGGCTAAAATTTAATTTTGTTCCCAACTCTTTGCAAGCTAGTCCAAAATTTTGATGTGAACTTTGAATCTCATCGTAAGTGATGGATTTTGGTACTCGTGTAGGCGCACGATCTCTTTCACATATAGTTGGGCTAACTTATCCGATCCGTGAGTAGTTTTGATAGGCAAAAAATGAGCACATTTGGTAAGCGATCCACTACTACCCATATAGCAAGAGTTTCTTCCTCGACTTTGGTAAACTCATTACAAAGTCCATTGTTATATCGTCCCACTTCCACCGTGAATCTCCAAAGATTGTAGCTTTCCATAAGGTCGTTGATGTAGTGCTTTCACTTGTTGACAAGCTAAGCAACGCTCGACAAAAGAGGCTATATCTCTTCATACCTTCCCACCAAAACTTTTCCTTTAAGTCTTGATACATTTTTGTACCAATGGGCGGCATATAAGAGTATCATGAGCTTCACTCATGATTTCATTTCAAGATTATTGTTATCTCGAACGCACAATCTTCCTTCAAACAATAGGGCATTGTCGTGCTTGAAAACCTTTTAATCCTTCACCCTAACCTCGCTCTTGCTTTCTCTAACTTTTCCTCCATCCTTTGTCCGTCTATTATCCTTTTCTTAAGTCGATGTCAAAGTGAGTGTAGCAATATGACACGCGATCGTTTGTGGTTTTTCAATCATCTCTATTTTCATCCTTTCAAACTCTCTAATGAGTTTTTCTTCTTGTGTGAAAAGACATCCCATATTGGGTTGATTCTCACGACTCAAGGCATCGGCCACCACATTTGCTTGCGCTCGGTGGTAATTTATACCACGTCGTAATCTTTACTAATTCGAGCCATCTTCTTTGCCTCATGTTCGATCTTTTGCTCGAAAAGTATTTTAAGCTTTTGTGGTCAAGAAAGATTTCACATCTTACTCGTGAGATGATGTCTCCAAATCTTTAAGGCATGGACCACATTTGCCAGCCCAAGTCATGAGTCGGGTAGTTCAACTCATGTGGTCTAAGTTGCCGTGATGCGTATGCTATTACCTTCCTTCTGCATCAATCACGCAACCAAGTCCATTCTTGGGCGTCAAGATAGACAACATACTCTTTGTTTGAATCGAACAATAGATCTTGGTGCACTAGTTAACTTTTCCTTAAGTGTTTGGAAACTCACCTCGCATTCGTCCGTCAAGTGAATTTAATTCCTTTCTGAGTAGTCGTGTCATTGGCGCTTGCTATTTTGGAGAATCCTTCAATGAATCTCCTATAATAACCACTAATCCTAGAAACTTCAATTTCATTTGAGTGGTCGGTGTTTTCCATCCTCACACCTCGACCTTTGCCGGATCAACTTTATTCCTTCACGACACAATGTGTCCAAGGAATATTACTTCCTTAAGCCAAATTCACACTTGCTGAATTTAGCATAAAGTTGTTCGGCTCGTAGGGTCTGAAGACTATTCTCAAGTGTTCCTTATGTTCTTCCTCGTTCTTCGAATAGATGAGAATATCATCTATGAAGACCAAGACAAACTTATCCAAATATGGATGGAACACTCGTTCATAAGATCCATAAATCGGCAGTGCATTAGTCGAGACGAACGGTACAACTACAAACTCGTAGTGCCCATATCTTGTTCTAATGCCGTCTTAGATATATCTTCTGGTCGTATCTTTAGTTGATGGTATCCCGATTTAAGATCGATTTTCGAGAATACGCCACCTCTTAACCGATCGAACAAATCGCTTATCCTCGGTAGCGGATATTTGTTCTTAAGCGTCGGTTGTTTAATTCCGATAATCGATGCACATTCGCAACGAACCATCTTCTTCTTGACGAATGCAGACAGTGCTCCCCATGGTGAAACACTTGGTCTAATAAAACCCAAGTCCAATAACTCTTGGATTTGAATTTTAGCTCTTCGAGTTCCTTTGGTGCCATTCTCAGATGGCGCTTTTGATATCGGAGCGATCCGGCTCCGGATCAATTGTGAACTCTAGCTGCGCCGTGCTGGGGTAGTCCCGTAACGTGTCAGGAAAGACGTCTGGAAAATCCCGAACAATTTCCACGTCTTCGACCCTTGTTTTCGCTTTTTCTTCTCCATTTAGATAAACAAGGAATGCTTGACATTCCTTTTTGTTCATCATTCTCCTTGCTTGGAGTGCGGATATTATTGGGATTTTCTTTCCCATACTAATTCCATAAAAGTTCGTAGCTTCTTTTCCTGGTGGTTGCATCGAAATTCTTCTCTCTTTGCATAGGATCGTGGAATGATTTTCGGCCAACCAATCCATTCCTAGGATTATATCTACATCCCCCATAGGTATTACGTTCAAGTTATTTGCTAGAACCTTAAGTGAGCCTAAGTTCAACTCTAAGTTCGAGCAAGCCTGTGTAACGGTCATAATACCTCCTATAGGTGATGAGATTCTCATTTCTTGATTTGTTTCCTCAGGTTTAAGTTCTAACATATCAACGCATGCTTTTGAAATGAAAGAATGCGAAGCACCCGTATCGAACAAAAGTATAATAGGTATATTGCAAAGTAATCCCACACCGCTAGGTTACCTTGGTTTTGTTCGCTTGACGCCTATGTAAGCGATGAGCAGCTCGCCCCAGCCGGCTGTGGGTGGCGAGGTGCTTGCCTCTGATGATATCTTTGTTGTTGCCTTTGTGGTTGTTGTCGGCTGCTGCTGCTGGTAGATCCGTATCGCTTCTGTGGGTGAGTTTGATTTGGTTGATTGGGCCTCCTTGTCCTCCCGGCGCAATCCGGGCATACATTGCATAGTGGCCTTCATGCCACACTTATAGCAACCGACACCGCCTAATAGACATACACCGTGTGCACTTATTACACTTTGGGCGGAGGAACCTTCCTCTGCTCTGTTGTCTCTCCATGGGCGTGGAAAGTCTTGGTTTCTTCCACTTGCCCTTGGGTGCCATGTTACTCTGCCATGGCCTTTTGAAACCTCCTCGGTTAAGGTTGTTATTATAACCTCCTTCCCATTTTCGCTTCCCTTTGTCGCCGACAATTTGGGATTGAGTCGATGCCGGTTTTTCTTCGGGCATTGCGGCTTCGATGTCTAGAGCTCGACTTAGAGCCTCTGTATAGGTTAAGTCTCCATGACTTGCCAAAGACATTTTAATCTCAGGCCTTAGTCCTGCCCTGAACTTTTCTGACATCTTCATGTCAGTGCTAACTAAGTCCGGAGCGTATCTAGACATATCACGTAAAAAGGCGGTTGTATCTGTCACCGTCGTCTTTCCTTGTTTTAGATTGAAAAATTCAATCTCCTTTTTCTTTCGATAACTCTTGGGAATGTATTTCTCATATAATTCAGTCTTAAAATCATCCCAAGTGAGGTATTCCATTTGTTCAGGTGTTAGCGTCTTCCTTCTTGCTTCCCACCAGAAATCTGCCGGTCCGGTGAGTTGAAACGCAACACAAGATAATCTTTCTTGTGTGGTACAGTGAAGGAAGTCGAAAATCCTTTCTATGGCCCTGACCCATTGTTCGGCGTCTTCTGGGCTTCCTTTGCCATTGAAAGAAGGTGGGTTTTGCCTAAGGAATAACTCCTCAACCCTACGGTCAGGTGGAGGTGGAGGTGGTTGTGGTATCATTTCTTCTTCTTCATCTGGTTGGGGTACTCTGCCCCTTCTCCTTCCTCGCCTCCTATTTTCGGGTTCTGGTGCGCGCCTGGGCGGCATTCTGTTATAAAAACGTAGTCAATATTTATTTATCGCAAATTACTATTCATAGCATCTTTATGTAATGTTAAGCATAAAACAGCTCTAGTAAAATTACACATCTATCTAATACTCATTTTGTCGCAAAAACCCTTCTAGGGTTATTGTATATACATATAAGGAAAATGCCTCATAGAGGACTTTTCTGTACAAGTCATAAGATTCAAAAAGATCTCATAGTGTTTATACAGTACTATGCTTCTATTTCTACTTTTACTGCATTTCTAGTCATGCTACACACATGCTACTTTACACTACTACGTTTTTCTTTATACATACTGACCATACTATCTATAGCATGATTTATTATTTATCCCTTAGGTTTTGACGTTGCGGAGTGTCCTTCATCAGAATCATATTCTTCACTTGGAAATTCGCCGATGTCAAAATATATGTTTGTTTCGTACAACAAGTGGTCCAATTCTTTGCCGGGGGTAATGTTACTCCCTGTCTCTTCCATGAGACATGGATCTTGTGTCACTTTAATCTCATTTCCAAGCGTAGCTGATGGGGTAGGATATGGGTTAACGTTTTGGGCTCCATAGTGCCATGCGTACTGTTGAGGAATGATCTTTACAGGCGCTGCTCCATATAGGTCATATGTATTTTTGAGATGGTTGACGAGTCCTGGGAGATATGCCAGCACTTCCGAATTTTCTCTGTGGATGACATATTCTTTCGCTACTTCCTTAGCATATTCTTGCCAGTCTGTCGGCAATAGGCTAATAAGTCGTTGAACGCCATCTAGAGCTGTTATTCCATGGTAATGAGCTTTTATCCAAAGGTGCATGAACTCGTCCAGGAATTGTCTTATATCGGTGCCTGGTTTATAATAAAAGAGTCTATACTCGAGCTCCTCGTTCGACATTTTTCCTTTTCCTGCCATCTGAATACAGACAGTACTAGCGTAAGTTCATCTAAACATATCTGATAAGCAGATAAGGCAAACTGGATATATCTGTTAAGCAGATAAAGCAAACACATCTGATAGGCAGATAAATGTTTACATCTAAGATCCTATGTTCATTCTATATCATAATTTCATTTATGGAATCTCTACCCTTTAACTTTCTAAGTTCTTTGGTTCTTAGCAAAAATTTCAGTCTGACTTCAACTGTTCCCCACGAATTTTGGGGAAAGATTCAGGATTTCTGTCCTTCATGTGAAATGAAGTTTGTTATGATAAGAGTACGTGAGCGAAAACCGTTTGCGAAACGGAGTTCAAACGAATAAGAACGAGTTAAAACAAAAACACTGCGCAGTGCAGTTTTCTGCCTGCGCGATTTGCCGTAAATGTTTCTTGCCACTTGGCCGAATACTAACTCACGTTTATATTTCGTACAAGTTTCTTTTCAAAGTTCGTTTTAGCTTTCCATGTTCCATATTGAACCCGTGCATCTTGCACCTTTGATTCCATCCTTTGCTTTCGTTATCCGCCCGTTGAAAACTCGAGTTCGCTTCCAACTAACTTTTCGTTTGTTCATAAATCATATCTTACTATTTGTTCTCGCAAAAGGGATAGAGCTCCTATAACTCATACTTCTATGTTCAAGAGGTGAGCATGCTTCTTAGAGCATCTATGTCCTTTTTGGGATTAACATACCCACTTTTCAAAATAAACTGTAAAACTTTGAATAAACATTTCAGAAATCATAACATAACTTATACTTTCTGTATTTCTATGATTCAACGATCACCTTTGACATAGCTATGTCACTGTTTCTTGTTCTCTGTAAACTCTGTATCACTTTTTGACATATATTTGTCAACTTTTCTCATTCCACTGTAAAATTCTTTTTGGAATGCTTTCCAAAACTTTCAACTTTCACATCTTTCACTATTTTCAAAATATGAGTTCAATCTCGTTTTCAAAGCTTTTCAGTTCAACTCTATCACTTTCAACTTTCAAATTTCAAAACTGAAAAGATGGTTTACCTTTTTCCCGGTTGAGCTTGATGAGATGGAGTGTTGAGCATAGTCAGCTGATTTCTAGAAGTCTAGTGACTCAATCTAGACTTAACTTTTGAAAGAAAGTTTTAGGGTTCAAAGACCACCGCTCGATACTAATCAGAATGACCGCCAATCTAAAGTGCAGTTTACTGGACTTGTTACCATTAAACAAGGTTTAAGAACATAAAATGATAAGGAGATGATAAACGATCTTATAATATATCAAAAGATAGGAGGTGACCATACAACGTAATTCATATAACTAGACCAATGCGGATCTATAACAAGAGGGTTCGATCGATCCGAAGGTGATATGCATCAATAATCAAAATATAACTATGTGTTTAAACAATGAAAGCATGTGAATGCATATATGACGATATGCATTCAAGGTTAAACTATATCGACAAAAACTCCGATCGCTCAACACTTGTCCATCCATCGTCACCAACTGCACATTTAAAAACAAACATGCGGTAAAGTACAAGAATGCACTTAGTGGACTCATGCCAAAATACTTTTATTAAATTACACTGCCCATTAGTATAACACGAGGGTTTTAGTAGAAATAACTCGTGAATACCAAAATACTTTATCATTTCTCAAAAGATCGCTCGGCCGAGCATTTTCTGTATGTATGATCCATATCACTGCTGTAACACTTTCTCATAACTCTGTTCACGCCGTAGAAGTAGCCTCCTTCTCTGACACGCGACCGTCAAGATGTTGCTATCGGCTCACGCGATACCTATGGTGTACACGTTAATCCGGCTAGGAATTCGCATCTAGCACGGATCCGATATCGATTTTCTATAAAGTTGGGAGCTACCCAACAACCGAAATTTCCATGGTTCGCTAACCATCTCATGATAGATACCATACATAAAACATAAATACTTTGGGCATGTAATTGAATAACGATTCATAATCATTTTCAACCGAAAGCTTTTGTAAATAAATACTTTTCAAGAAAGCATCGTAAATAAAAGGGTTTTCGAGTAAAGCCCACCTCGATATCTGTGTCTTTATACTATGGTTCCTTTCATGTCGAATGCTCAAGTCCACGTATCACCTTAACGTGAGAATCATTTTAGTATTTTGGTTACGTTCGATAAAGACGATCATAGTCTATAACCTTCTATGCATCAAATAATGCTAACGCCGGACTTATTTTGACGTTTCTTAATCAATTGATGTCACTATGAATTTTCTTAATTTATAAGGATATTCTATCGTTTTAGTACATAATGTATGTTTTAATGTACTTACGTAACGTAAGTTACATTCTTACTAAACGTACTACGTTACATAGATCGCGTATTATTGAATTGCGTGTCCGTTGACCTTGGTCAACGATTTTGGTCAACTATTTTGACCAAGTCAACAAAAAGTCAACAATTTTGACTTTGGTCAACATAAAGTCAACATTTGACTTTTCAATTTCTTATGCATTTTTCGATTTTAATGCACAATTCTTGTTCCAAAAATTCCTATAAAATCATACTATGTCTAAAACATTATTTTAGATCATATTATGTAATTACTTTGGTCAAATAAAATCATATACCTTAGAATTATACTATATGGTTTTAGTTTTCATAATTCACTAAGTAAACCATTTTAAAATTCCAATAAATTCACATACCACTTAATCATCCTTAACTATGCTTACTATAACATAATTGTTATTTATTATGAACTATTGAATTTTATTTACCTAAGTCATATTTTGAAACTTTGACTTAGGTCCAATTAATTTTTATAAATTTCAATAAATTCACACAACCATATATTATGAATCTACGTCATCAATATGACATGATAGCATTTAAATATGGATTATATCACAACCTACTATCACATATTATAAATTTCGAAAGTCTTGGACTTAGGTACTAAAGTTCTTCAAAAATTCTATATAATTTCATATAAGCTTCTTTAATACTCTAGATTATTATTCCATGCTCAAATTAACAATTAAAAATCAAAATCATCAACATATGACCTTCCTATATTTTCGGTCCATATTTTAAATTTAATAGCATGCTTAATTTCATGATATAATTATACTATATGCTTAATAACATCATATAAACATAATATCTAAACATATTAGCATAAGTTATGTGATTTTCGAAAATCATAAGAACATACTAAGCTTATAACATAAATTCTAACGTATATACAAAGCTCGTAAGAAATCTAACCTTTTAATCGGAGTAGAATTTATCGCCGAACGTTTATTCGCTCTAAGTTTGGGATCAAGGTTTGGAGAACACTCTCTCTTTTTCTCTCTACTATTTTCGGTCACTTTTGGTGTGGGATGAAGAAAATGAAGGCATTCATGAGCTATTTATAGACTTAGGTTAATTATTTAATTATTATTATATGAAAATATCTAGCCCACTTGTTGCAACCTTATCTCTATCTTTATCAAGAACCTTATCATATCTTATCTTTTATTTGGTGCATTGAATTTATTCATACACTTGTATCACACTTGTCTTAAAATAATTAATTCACAATTTTATAATATTTATCTAGCAATTTTCGGTCCCCACTTGTAGTTAGGAGACAAAATTTTATCTTATCTCTACAACTCATCCTTAGGTCACCTTATCCCTTAATTAAATGCATTGGATAATCCCTATCTCTTATATTAATTGTAGCAAGATTTTTTTGTTCACAAATCTAAAAAAAATGTGTAAATTTTCGTTCCTATGTACAAGTGTGCCTCCACTTGTGCTACTTGATATAATACTATATATTATCCTTAATAATATCATTTTAATATAATAATTATGATACATCATTAATTGGATAAGAATTAAATTAAATATCATGCTTAGAAACCCTAATTTTCGTCCAACTCCCTATATGTGTCACCTAACTTGTGCAACTTGTAATACACCTCATTTTATCCTTAATGATGTCATAATAATATAATAATTATCATATATCATTAATTGAATAAGAATAAAAATTAATTTGTACTTAAGAAACCCTAATTTTCGATTTTCACTAGGGTATTCCCAAATATTTTATTCTTTTGTAAAAAATAGCTATTACATACTTATGTGACATATTATATGTCTTAGATAATAATTTAGTCATAGAAAAGTATTTAAAATAATTTAGATTCACAAAATCCTAATTTTGGGAAATTAGGGTTTTAAATTCTATAATTCTCTAGCATTATTTTGATGATAAATAATGCTCTTTATATCATAAAATAATCATAGGAATTTGTATTTTATAATTCCATGATCGTTTGACTGAGTTATTGACTCATCTCTAAAAACCGACGTTTGAAACGTCTCAAAATTCTCATAGGCGAATTATTTCTATAACGTTCAAAATAAAGTTTGTTACAACTTTATTTATTTCTATAATAATAGAAATTTTTAAATTAAGCTTAATAGCTTAACAATACTGTAAAACGTAATTGTCGAATTTATTCGATGTTAGAAAATTACGTTCAAAGGAGTATTGGAAGTTATATTCCTTAATTCACTAAGCATCAGTGAATCTTATACAGAATTTATCTAATTATGCTTGGTCAACGTCCAGAGTTGACTATTTAGGATTTTAATTATTTAATTAATAATACTAATTACGGAATTTATTATCGTAATTCAGTATTAAAATTACGGGATATTACAGATATCTTAAATACTGGGATTCGTAAGTCTAAGTATTTTATCCATCTCTCAAGACTAAAAATTATATTTTATCCATATCTCATCAATATATACGAATAATATATTTATTTATAATAATTAGAATAAATAAGTATATATATATATATATATATATATATATATATATATATATATATAAGTCTAATGTTTTATTATCTCAAAATATTTAATTTATTATATCTTTATCTTTCAAAATTCTAGATACATATACATAGTGAAAACTAAACAAAAATATTTTAGTTATTTTTTCAAAAATTATCTACTCACCGTTTTATATATATATATCGACTTTAGATTATCCTCAGGAGGAATCTTCTGGCTTCGATAGTCCATGACGTCAGTTTAGAAAACAAAGAGATCAAGGTGAAATACTTAGCTGCTTAATTGGATTTTACATTGTATTGTACGTGTACTTGGTGGCACAGAACATGGAAGAGAGTCCACTACGAAAGGATCTAAGTGTTTGAATCGAATTGGATGTGTTAAGCATATAGCAAGACTCACTTCGAAATCGTCTAACTCCTTTTTTTTCTAATTCATTCACTTCCACTTCAAGACTGGTTCGAATGCCGCGTAACATCATCTTCAACCAACCTCCACCGTACGTACCTTTTGGTGCGACCACTAAAGAATTGCTTTTTTATTTATATATTTAAACTCGGTTGTAATATTGTATTCATGTTATTTTTAAAAAACCTTATTTAGTGTATTCTTATTTTTTTGTGATATGGTTTTATATATATTTTTGGATACTAGTATCTATGAGAAATGTAAAAAATAGTTAATGTGATAAAAAATTGATATAACACACATTTTTGAGTGAATAATTATTTCCTAAAGTGTAATGAGATATTTGTAATAAGATGGCCCCCAAAAAATGATATTTTAAATAGGACGGAAAAAATATATATTAAAAAGTTTGTAATATTTTATTATTTTACTTGTATAATTTGGATGTAATTTATTTTTATTTTTTATTATTAATTAAAATAATAGTTATTAATAGTTACGGATTGAAAATCTAGTATTATAGAATTTGGAAAACAAAATATCAACTCCTAAACAGAAAAGATAAAAATTAAAAAATAATTTTTTTTTCCTTAACCATTTCATTGGTATGGGTCCCACGTGTTTGCTTACTAGCATTAGATTCAAAAAGTAAATAATTTACATTCTTTCGATCGATTTAGGTTCGGTTCTAATAAATTTTGTTGAAAAATGGTAACTAAACGCGATATCAAAGGTATTTTACATGTTTATAATTTACACGTTCTTGTAAAACTGAATACTATACACATTTCACTTATCAAAAGTGGGCAGAAATATTTCTTATCCAAAATTAAAATTAAATTGATAATGAAAAGGGAAACTGAATAAAAAGCATAGCGCAGTTACGCTTACGGTATTACGCGCCAAAACTTGCTTATATATATAAATCCGGAGAAATCTCACTCTCATATTTTCTCTGCAACGGAGAGATTTCATCAAGCGAAACAAGAAGAAACTGAGTGAAAAATGGTGTTGCTCTGCTTCGTATTGGATTTGCGGAGCTTATCGCCTCCAGTTCTTCGAGATCTGAAGCAGGTACAGAGATAATACACACAAATACGCAAGTTTATTATGCTCGAACACGTCAATTTGAAGGATTGTTTTTAAAAAGTGTTCTCTCCATCCAAATCTTATATTTCTTTAATCCGGCGATCAGATAACTCAGAAATTGCTCGGCTTATGATTTTGACTGAATGTCATTTGCAATTAAATGCTTCTTCCCCTACCGTGCCAGACATTACTGCAGCTTGCTAATTACTATGCAATTTCGAGCCCGAAGATTGATAGTCGTGTTGATGGAACTCAATCGAATTCGAAGCCTCTGCCCAACCGGATTGGACTGTGCTATATCGTGCGGAATCGAATTACTTGCTCCGATGAGGTATTTTAGCTCAAAACTTTTAAATTATGTCTTCGTGTTATTTGCCTTTAACTATGGCTATTATAATGGTCTAAAGCTTAATTTAGTTCCCTGCATTCAATGACATTCACCTTATGGTGTTTGATTGTTTAATGCAAGTATCATACACTCCAGAATGTTAAATAACAATCTTAAAAAGGTGATGCTTTCATCCAAGCATGGTTGGAGAATTTACCTTTGATAATAATTTACTATTAATGTTGGAAATATGTGGAACTCCACACTATTGGCGTATCTTAATTGTGCTTGTTTTTATGCAAATATCAATCTTGTTTGAGCACGGCACCGTTTTAGGAACACGAAATTGTTTGCATTAGCTGACATGTGCTGTATGATTTGTGCACTTCTGGATGCCGAAATGATATGTTCTTAAACTTCATGTACCTTTTTTTCTTATTTTTCTTTGGATAGCAATGTTGCCACTTCTTCATTTTGGATTCCGAGAGTAAATTGACTGATGATAAGTGGTGGAAACTTCTATTATAAACAGCTGAAGGTTGCATATAATCCCCAAGGAAAGTTCAGCTTACGTGACCTTCATCGTGCACTGAGCAATTTGCCTGTTGATACTTTCTGTCCTGAATCTAATGATTCTGAAGGCATATGTAAGGGTAATATAGTTTATTTTCCTCCCTTGCACCAAATCCTCTTGTAATAAGCATGCATTATTTTATGGGGTAAGCTATTCTAATAGATCGGCAATTATTTTTATTTTCTTATTATGTGCTGCAGACCTGAAGCTGGCAGATGTTCTGAGTGAAAAAACTGTATACACTTGGGGAGGCCAAGATAAAACTGTTGAAAGAAAAGTGATTTTGATTAGTCCTTCTCTTGTTGGCGCCTTGGATTCTGTAACAATGAAGGCTCTGACAGTGAGAATTTCCAGCTGTCCGTTCAATACACAGATGATAGTGATCATATTTTATTATTGTAAATTAAGGATTTTGGTGAGTTTCTTGTCAGGATGCAGCTGACAAGTGTGTTTTGGTAGAATTCATTTTGTTGGAGCAAACATCAAGTCAAATTAGTGACAACAGTGAGAATGTCAACCAATTTGTCAAGCAGATTGGTTCTCTTACAAATTGCTCATTTCAGGCGTGTGTTCCAGGTTAAGCACTGCTTAGTTAGAGATGATGCTTTCTGTTTTAGTATTACCATAGATTTAAACCAGAATATTAATTTACTTCAATCTTGCTATATAGGTGATGATGAAGATTGCAATTCCTCTTTCTTCTCAATATTCTGAATCAGATTTTTACACATATATCTGCTAGAGAATAAATTAGTATCTTGGTTTTCCTTATTTATCTATGGTTATTTTAGGACTAGATTTAACCTAGTTGTAAACCTAACTTTATACTCCCTGTATATATGGGAGACTCTTTTGTTATGAAATACACAACTCATTCCGTTCTCCTAAAGGGTCTATACTTTACTGCTTTACAATATCCATTTGCTGTTTCACTTGATCTTTGATTAAGATGCAAATTCTGTCTTGATTTTATAGCTGCCAGTCTAAGACCTGTAACTATCTGAAATCATCATAAATTACATGTTACTTGAATTCCTCTTATCTCGGTTAATATTAGATCTAAGGAGTTTGTATAGCTAGACCAGCCTTAATAGAATGATCTTTGTTTTGTCATCAATTACTTTAGGCAGAGAACATCTTGTATGCGAAGGGAAAGGAAGTTTAGTATTAAGAGTATGATAGTACTTATCAAAAAAGTTGTATTTTTACTATGAATCTCTTCAGATATTCTTATTTTCAATTTATATGTTCATCAAATTTATGTTTACAGGTCTACAGGTACTGTATAGTCTAGCAAAAAGATGGTTTCAGGAACTAAAGGATGAGAGAGAAGTACCACTACAAGCCCATTTTATATTCAAGACTAGTTTAATGAGCAGCCTCAACCAGATATCCTGCAACTTGTGTGCGTCTTTCAACCCCACAGTTGATGAGTTCAATCATTGTCAGGTATCCAATACATTAATTGAATAAATGCAAACTTCAAGTGATTTGTGAAACCCCACTTGATAAGTTGAATCATTGCCTGGCATCTAATACATTAATTGAATAAAATACATGCATGCAAACTTCAAGTGATTCTGGTTCTTTAGACATTTTGTCTGAGCATTCTTACTTGCACAGAATTTTCAGATAGTATACATATTATCGGCAATTAGTTAATTATTTGCATACATTTAAAAGCAGGGATAAATATATTTATCTAATGTGAGTGTATTTTCTGCATGTCTGATATCCCTGCAATTGCTCCTATTGCCTCTTTTCACCCCAACAACAAAAAAATATGACATAAAAATTCTAAAACATGCATGTTATTAGATTACCGAGGCTGCTGAAAAGCCATTTCTATCAAGTGATATATAACGAGAGCATCTTTTAAGGCATTATAGAACTTGGCCTGAAGTGCTAGTTTCTATAGCTTCAGTTTTAAGGCAGTATTTTTTTCAGTGTTTCTTATCTAACTATATCCATACCCTGAAAAAGAAGAATAATTATCCTTAATTTTGTGTTAATTTGGATTAATAATGTGTGAGGACTGGTTAAAGAAACCTCGTTTTCAGATATGCATTCTATACATCATTATTATTAAATTTTTGTATCTTAGACAGAATTACTTTTATCTAGTATGTGTTACATGCTTGCTTCCACTAGTAGTTCTTTCAGTTGAATATGAAATGAGTATTTACATAGTGACTTTTATTTTTACAGACATGCAGATGTCATGGCATTCCATTGGATCATTCAAGTGTGAACCAAACCAAGAAGTTTTATTCTTGCCCCATAACCAATGATAATCTTGGAGCTTTAGATATAAATGAGAACTCTATCAGGGTCGGTCAACAAACAATACTATACATGCCATCTTTTTATGACAGACCGAAGCTGAAGAAAGTTACATCTATTAACTTCGACGTCATTCAGAGGACCAACTTAGGATCACTAGATGAAGGTATATATGTATCTAGGAAAAGGTGCATATTTGTTTTCCATGATTATTTTAAGCTATAAACTATTAAGTATCAGGTGCATTGTATTTAGCTGCCTTTCTCTTTTCTTCTTTTTGATTATGCTTTAAAGGAAAGCATATGAAAGTCCAATTTCATAAGCCTCATGGCCATTGCAATCTTGTAGTTTAGTTGCAACCTTGATTTGCATCTTGTAGTTACATTTATTCTAATATTGCATTTTCTGTTGACAAATCCCAATGGTTTATGTTCACATGCAATCTCTGTTATTTTTATTTGTTGCATTTATTCTACATTGTGAAATTTGTTTGCATGGGATAAAGTTGAAGAGCTCCTCTTTTTGTAGGTTTCTGACCTGAAATGGCTTCTGTGCTTTAAATTGTTAATAACTGCAGCAGATCACTGGCATTTGAGTCCCATTTTTGTCTCATCTCCGAACCCTACTCCCTTGTTTCAATAGTCAACATGAATGCTTCAGTTCACATTTTCCAGTTCTAAATTGGTTCATTTGCTTTGGACAGGGCTGATAATGGGTGCTACGTACTTTGTTACTCCAACTTCTCACCATTCAGATGAGAGTGCCAACTCAGAGCTAAACTGGCAACGTGTGTAGAAGGATCTCTTGATCTTGTTGATATTATGCCAGTCAGTGTTGTGTTGCGACTAATTTTTCTATGCCTAGCATTAATTTCATCTCACTTATGTTATTGATTGCAGTCTTTCAAGTGGTATGTAGAGTTCTAAATTCCCTTGATCAGGGTCTGGTTTGCTCTTCTACCTGTAATGTTGAAACTGCAACAGAGACTTCATTCCGGTTCTATTATATCCTTCTACCTTCAAACAAAGGGCTGATGCTTCTAAGGGTAAAGTGTGGATATCCATATTACCTTTTCATTCATTTGCCTCAATTCTTGATTTATTTTTAAGCCACCTGTTCAAAAAGCTCCACATTAAAGCAGCAGAGATTGTTTCTCTAGAATGTCTTGATGAACTGTAAATTTGGTTCTTGAGCCCCACCTATATCTGTTGCTAGAGTTCAACATTCCAAATCCTAGAACTCTGACCTAACTTTCTTTTCTTTCCTTTTCTTTGCTTCTAATCAATATTCTTGTCTATTTGCAGAGGCTTGCAGCATCAGAAGAGTTGTTGGCCATTCTTCCTTATAGCCACCTCACTAGATCTTCTATACTCGAAGAGATGGAAACTGCAGTTCAAGCTTCTTTGCTAAAGGTCGACTTCGTTGTCAATATTCTCTTTGATCACTATTTTTGCCACATGCAATTGCATTTTTAGTTTCTAATTTCTATTTTAGATCGTAGTAAGGCCATAAGATGCATCATGCATCATGCATGGACTGCATTTAAGTATTATCAAAAATTCTCCGTGCGTTTACATCTGCAAGCTCACTGAATCTATTCATCATCTTATGACATGCTAGTAATTGTCTGATCTCATAACTCAGCTGATTCTTTTGGGTGAAATTACTGTATGTTATGGAACAAAATTTATCATTTTTTCTGTTTTGCAAATTATACTGATATGCAATTTTGTTCCCAGGTGGAAGTAAGCGACTACAATCCAGTCCAACACGAGAGAGGTTTCCATAAAAAACTAAACATGCTTGTTAAAGAGAGCCTACAATTTGGGTACGTATTTTCTTTATCTTGTTTATGTTCTCTTACTAAAGCCTCTTTCCCTAACATTTATCCTAGATTCTTGTCACAATTTAGGGACGCAATCTATCTGCGTGTCATTACTTTGATTTTGCTTCGTGACATATGATAGAAATCTCGGATCCTTTCAACTCGAATCCTCTCACTTGGTTTATTCGACATAAATGATGATTATTAGAACAATCTGCCATGGCTCTTTTGATGCATTGTCTCAATTTTGCATCTCAAGCATTACCGACTATAAATTGCAGGGCAATACTTCCTAAAAGCAAAGAAGAAATCTCAACTTCAGGCTCGGATGCGCAGAACTCTGAGGTTCAACCATCAAACCCGGCAGCAGGCAACACTGTCGCAGGATACGAACCACCAGAATTTGATACTAAATTAGGGAAAAACAGAACTGGTCCATCTCTTGCAGAAGAATGGGAGCAACTAATTGTCACTGAGATTGGCAGCATGCATTCTCCCACAAGCATTTCAAGCGCAAAGCTCGATCAACCGGCTGTTGCATCACCATCTCGAAGTACCAGGGAACTGGATGAGAAAACATCAAGAATCCTCGAGAGACTGGAAGTTCCCAAGCAGCTAAAAAGAAAAGCAGCTTCACCGACAACCTCATGCAGTTTTTCTGCTGATGTTTGTGGGCTGGTAAAGAAGCCGCTGATACCGTATAGGACCACTGCCAGCGAAGATCAAGACCCGGTATTCAGCCAACCAATAAAGCCCAATTTTCAGAGATTGAAAAGGAAGAAATAGCAAAGATGATGCCTAATGCATAGCCAAACATGTTACAGGTCTTATAAGGTAATCTTCTCATTCATTAACCCTCGAATATATTGAGTTAGATTCTGCAAGTGATGTCCTTCATGTTCATTTGATTTGCATTGAACTTTAAATTTTCATTAATAATAGAAAAATATATATGATGATCAATTTGATCCATGTTGGTATGACTTGAAAATTCAGACCAGGAACAACAAAGGTGCAGAACAGTTCGGCTTCATATTCTTATGAACTTTATAGACCATCCATTTCAATATCTTACTCTATTGTACGCATATAATGACATCAACTTCATTCCATCGTTGATGCTAGTACAAATGAAACCTAATATAAGGTAAAAGTTTTATAATATTTAAAGAGATCGAAAATCAATTAATCATCTACTATAAATTCGTTTTTTTTTTTTGAGGTATACAATAAGTAAGTTTTAAAATGGTTAAAAAGATCGAATCAATTAACCATCTACTGTGAATAAACTTTTTCACTTTGTATCGTGTTTTGGTGGAAAAAGATGAGACCTGGGCTGGTTGGGCCTTGAGGTCATTGAAGCGGTCATCTGAGGCCCCAGAAAATGAACCGCCTGTAGATATTTATGTCCCTCTTTTTCTGACCGAATATTTATGTCTTGGTAGCTTTATTCTTTATGTGTTTAGAAGATGAATATAAGAAGATAGCCCAACGATTGAGGCCCTATTAATTCTCTCTTTAAATTCTGGATAGTGTTTCAATACTCGTTTCGCTCATTCCCCCTTTCCTAAAAGAAAATTTGGAAAGTACTAAAATGAAAAAGCAGGAGAAAAATAGAAAAAGGAAAAAAAATTGCACATACAAAGAAAAAAAAAGGAATGTTCTAATTGCTACAGCCTACACATACGTAGAAAGAAAGTTACCCCAAAAGGCCTACAAACTAAATGGAGGCAAAATATGCTCCTAAAAATGCTACTCTTAGTGTTGTATGTTATTTAATATTATGATATATTGCAAAGCTTTTACAGTAATTTTACAAGCAAGAAAGATGAAATAAATTTTCATAAAATGTATTTATAAATACACTTCACGTTATAAGTTAATTACACTTTTTATCGAACTATTTATCCCATACCATAAAATAGAATATTCTAACCCGTGATTTAAGATCTATAATTATAGTATAGGGGTCGGAGCAGTGCATTCTCATTATCACGTGGTAGTTTCCTAATTCTTGTAATTTCTTTTATTGTTTTGCCCTTTTTGTCCTTCCTTATCAGTCTGTACTGCACTCACACATGAAACTCATACCACGATTTCTTGTCCCGCTGTACTGCACTAACGCGTTTGTGAATTCGAAAAGCACACTTTATTTTGAGTGTAAAGAAAGTTGAAAGCTACTCCGGTTGCTAGCCAATAGTTTGACTACATCATTTTATCTTTCTCGAAAAGAAAATTAGGGTATGAGTTTTGTATATATGTCGGATCCAGACTTTTTATTTAGGGGAGTCCAAATAATTATTCATTTCGTCTATCAAATTTGTTTACAAATTTTAGTGGCAAAATTTTTAAAATTGTATTGAATGTAAAGTTAGTGGAAGGGGACCATAATATATTATGGGGTTATGTAGGATCATATCCGTAAGAGGAAAGAACGTTTACCGTTGATGGTAAAAGAGGAAATAAGTAAATGAATTTTGTGGATGGAGGGAATATATAATTTATAAATCTATAAGAAGAATTTTAAAATTAAACTTTGAAATAAATATTAATTTTAATACTACTATAACTCTATTTAAATTATATCACTATATCAAAAAAAGTTAAGTACGACCATCTCACAATATTTCTCTTTTATTTTTTAGTTTGGATGGATAAGTCAATTAACTGATGAAAATGAAACATATATGTTTTCATCTACCTAAATAATAATAATATTTGAAATGAACTCTAATTTACAATCTTCTAAATTATGAAGAAGGAATTGCAAACAAAACTTTATTGAATTTAAACTTCAGTTCTTGATACTATAGTGTAAAAGCAAACTATATTTCTAATTATTGATACATGTGTCATTATAAACAAGCATCAAATGATAGAATAATATAATAGTAGAAAATGTTTAATGATACAGGATATCAAGTTTTCAATTAAAGAATAAAATATACAATAATTGTATACAAGTAAAGTATTATTGTTCATAACTTGCACATCATCAAAAATTAGATGTAAATATATTTTCCCTAAGATACTAAAAAACTTAACACCAATAATGACAAAAAGAAAAATCAACTCAATATCTCTATCAAACAAAATACACAACTCTACCTCAACAAAAAATATTAATCTATTTTAACAATTATATGAAAAATACATACATATATATATATATACATATATATATATATACCTAGTAATTTTTAAGATCGGGGCCCAAGACCCAAAGGCCCCCCCTCTGGGTCCGCCAATTGTCACATGACATTCATTTTTAATGACATATTTATAATTTTATTAGTATTTTCAATTCATGTCTCGCCTTATAAATCTTGATTTGTAGGATGGTTTGACATCAAAAAAATATATTAAGAAATCAAACAGAAAGATTTGGTATAATCATGTGACATTACACTTTTACCTGGAGCTCCAACAAATTGCTCGAAACCTACGTTGGTTTACAAGAGGGCAAATTGTTGCTAGTAACGTGTGAGGCATGAGTCTTTAAGTCCCAACAGAAGATTTAAATACGTAAACTTAGAAATTCTTAGGTTTGTTGGCCAATTTTGAATTCTGATCAAACTGAATAAATATCTTCGCTGGCACACAAGCCTTTGAAACTGATCTAAAATAAAATTATTTAACTCAATCCTAAAGTATAAAGCAACAAGGTCAGTCACATTTAACATTTATATCTCAAGATAACAATATCTAATCGAAAAGGTTGTTGATCGATCTAAATTTAGCGGGTAATAAATGCAGTAAGAATACGAGGATTTACGTGGTTCGATCTATGAATAAGATCTACGTCCACGGGGAGAGAGAGTATTCGTGTATTGATAATGAGATGAGTGATTACAAAGAGTGTAGATGATCATTTCCGTATAATCTAGCCTCTATTTATACACGATTATAATAACCTAGATCTCGAATCCGGGATCTATCCTAAGATAGGATTTGAATCCTATCTTCTCTCTAATTAGGATTCTTGTAGATATGACCGAATCTTCTGCGTTCCCACTGGTTCAGGAGCTTTCTTGGGCCGGACTCGTTTGGGCCGAGCTTCATGTCAGGCTTATTTATATTGGGCCTGATGCTTGGGCCTGGGAGTTGGGCCGTATCCTATCATATCCTCCCCAAAAAGACGCAGAAGCGAGGTCGCGATGGGTTTGGGGGATATTTTACCAGAGATGTGTCCGTGACGAAGTGGAGTATAGTCGATCTAGTGGTTATCCTTGTATCTTGACTTCGTATTTCGTCGGCTTCATTTAACTAGGCTTGACACCGATGTCTTTGGATTGGCTTCACCTGACGAGGTGTTATGCCGAGGTCTTTGACTGTCTTCGCCTGTCGAGGCGTTATGCCGAGGTTTTTGACTGGTTTCACCTGACGAGGCGTTATGCCGAGGTCCTTTGGCTGGCTTCGCCTTACGAGGCGTTATGCCGAGGTCCTTTGGCAACTTCACTGAGAGGCGTTATGCTGGGTCTTTGTTCGCTTCACCGACGAGGCGTTATACGAAGTCTTTTGTTCGGCTTCACCGACGAGGCGTTATGTCAAGTCTTCGATTAACCGCTTCACCGACGGCGTTTTGCGAAGTCTCGCGATGGATACATGACATCGTGACGTGCCGGGCGAGTCGAACATGGGATGCCTTGCCGATGTCGAATACGGGTCTCGCTATCTTCATTTAATGCGCATTAAATATGGCGGTTTGAGTTCCGATCTGATGCATTATTGGGGAATAACTTCCTTCATACGTCGATTCCTTATCACTTTTAGCCATATTGATTTCAAAATTCCAAAATAACCTCGCAAAATCAAACGCGCCCAACCGCCGCCATTGGTGCATCTGCGTGTTCATCATCATCCTCCTCGATTTCATATCAAAACCAATTAAGTTTAATGGCTTCTTCTTCTCCTTCTTTTAGAAGATTCCCACGGTCATGATGGCCGTGTGGTTTCGATGTCATCGTCGAGGATTTAAGAATTTATACCTTTACATCTCTTCCCTTCTTTGTGTAGAGTAGTGTTCCC
Source organism: Salvia rosmarinus (assembly GCA_036937905.1). Lineage (NCBI taxonomy): Eukaryota > Viridiplantae > Streptophyta > Magnoliopsida > Lamiales > Lamiaceae > Salvia > Salvia rosmarinus. The sequence goes on along the minus strand of CM072816.1, from coordinate 19,194,832 downwards.
GCCTTTTAGGGATTATGGTAAAGTGTCCTCCATTTCTTCCATGTTAGATGCCTCGATATATCGTAATTTTCTTCTATGTATTGTATTCCGAAATCTGTTGAGTTTATTGTTCCCCGTCCGGTGGATAGGGCCTATGCCCCACCGGTGGGTTTCGTGACGGTTTACGAGGACAGCTTGAAGGGTGGTCTTCGTATTCCTTATTCTTCCGTGTATGTCGAACTTCAACGGATGTTCGCATACCTCTAAATAATGCCCAATTCCTTTCGGCATCTAACTGGCCTTGGTGTCTACTGCCATAGGCATAATTTTCCTTTTTCCCTAGGGCTCGTCCTCAGGTTTTTCCAACTTAAAGCTAGCTCGGGGTGGTATTACTTATCACCTCGTCGCGGCTTTAAAGTAAAGACAAAGTCGAAGATCTCTAACTGGCAGAAGAAGTTCTTCTTCTGTCGGTTCGATGAGTCCCTTGAGTTCATCTGGAAAACCGAGAAGTTGGCGGATGCAGCCTCTGAAGTTAGCCTCGGTAGTTTTGAGGATGCTTTGGACAAGGTCGGCCTCGTAGATGAAGAGTTCTCCGAGGCCGAGCTCGCTACTTCCGGGCTGAGCCCTTATGACCCTGCTACCGTGGTGGAGCCGGCGAGGGGTGAGGCCCTACTCACATGCTTTGCTATCTTGTTGCTTTCATTTTTATCGTTCTGCTCTGACACTTATTCCCTGCAGTGAACTTGCTTGGAGGGAAGAAAAAAGGAAATGATCGAGCTCGGTTCGAGATCCCAACATTGGCGTTGAAGGACGTCGGCGAGGACTCCCCTGAGAGGAGTGGGGATGAGCGAAGTCTCCTCCGGCCGTGCCTCTCAAGCGATTCAAGAGGATTAGGCATGCGTTCCACGAGTCCCCGGTTAGGCATGCGATCCATGAGTCCACGGTTCCGTCGATCCGTATTCGAAATCCTCGGCTGCAATCTACACCTCGTATCTTTCCGAGGTAGTGTATGTTCTTATGCATTGTAGAGTAAGTTATTATTTTGTTTTCCGACCGGTTGTTATTGCATTGTGGGGTCGGGCGTGACGGCTGGCGGGCATCCGTCCTTGTGACGGAGTACTTGAAAAGCGCCGTTGCCCGAGGAGTGTCGCCGCTCGAGAGATGGAGGAGGAGAAGACTCTCCTCGTTAAAGAAGTGTGCGAGGCCGAGGACAAGGCTCGGGATGCTACGAGGAGGAGGCAGTGGCCGTGGCGGCCGGCGCGGCAGGCGGGGGTCGGGCGCGTAGGAGGCGGCGGGCGAGGCGGGCGGTCGAGGTCGAAGTCGGTCGGATGAAGGCCGAAGTGGAGGGAGCTCGGCGTCGGGAAGCCGAGGTGGCGAGCTCGCAAGGTGAAATGCTCCGCGCCTTTGCGGAGAGGTTATTCTATCCGGGGCTTCTGCAGGTGGCAGCGGGCGTGGCGAGTGTTGAATAAGCGGCGGTCTCGGGCGTCATCGAGGAAGTTGCCGAGGATTACCCAGAGTTGGATAAATCCAAATATGAGCATGAGGTGATGGAGGACGATGCCTTGCTGCGGTCTTATTGTGGGGTCCTTGCTCGCGGTCGAGCAATTGCCGTCTGCGGCGCAGAGCTCCCGACTTCGTCATCGATTCTGGCGACCGCGAGTCTGTCCGTGCTGGCGGTGGACCGCGACCTTATGCTTGACGCCATGATGGCCGACCTTAAGAAGGATCGGGTGAGGTGGTAGCTAAGGCTTCGGAGGATGTCGAGCTCGGGGTCCCCGACGAAGCGAAGCCTCGAGGCCGGAGGCGATTGGAGCCGCTGGTCGAGGAGATGGTTGAAGTCCGGCAGAGGAGGTCGCCGCTTCCCAAGTCCAGTGGGGGCGAGTGGCCGGGCTTGATGGCGAAGCTTCCGGAGGGTCGATTGATCCTTTTTTTTTTTTGACCAACTTGTAAATATACATCTTTTGTTGTTGACTTTGCCTTAAAGGCCTTAATAAAATTCATTGTTCATCGAAGAGACTTGCCTTCTTGTTTTTCTTTGTTCGATCTTCTCCCGAAATGCCCGATGCTTCCCTCGTTAAATCACATCAAGCTTTGGCGGGCTCTTGAATCAAAAGAGATCGAACTCCTCCGTTTGAGGGAACAACTAAACCACGTGCGGGCGAGAGTCTGATACGCTTAGGGCGCCAGAGAGGCGTGACGAGCTTGTGCTCGCCTCTTGGAGTTGGAGGAGAGTTCGAGATTGCGAGGAGGAGGCTAAAACAAGAGGTGAAGAGCACTGAGTCCGAGTGAAGTCATCCACGAGTGGTGGGATGACCATTCCCGAGGTCGAAGCTATGGTTATTGAGGCCGTCACTGTGGCGAGGTACAGTGCGTGAGTACGGCAAGAAATCTGGCGGTTCTGAGCGGTTCGCGAATTGAAAAGGATCGGAGGCATATATAAGATCGTCATTGCTGCCAACCACAAACAAGAACTGCTTCAACCGGATCTGAGGCCTCTTCTTCGCCGGCTTCTCGCTGCCAAGACTTCTCTGCTGCTGGGACCTCAATTTCGTTCGGATCTTTCTTGGCGGAGTGGCGAGCTCGAGAGAGACGCTATAGCCCAAGAGAGCGTGGACCCTCAAGGGCCGGTCGGGCGTCATCGAGCAGCCGAGGTCGATCTAGCGGGGCTGTGTCGTCAGTGGCCGAGGTCGATCTGGCAGGGCTCTTAGCGAGATCGAGGACGAGGTAGAGGTAGGATTAGTATAGATGCTCTGTTGAATCTCGATTTTGCTAGGGGATTGGCTCGACTTTTCCGGGCTCCGGCCCTCTTCGCCCTCGTGATGTACAAACTGTATACTTTGAAATAAAATTATTTTTGCTTCGTGTTGACTCTTGAGAACACCGTCTTTAATTACCGCAACTAATAAGAAGGTAGGTCGTCCTTGTTTAGGCGGGGTGGCTCGTCCTTGCAATAAACAAGGGTAGTTAGTCCTCGTCGGGGTATTCATCCTCGAAATAACCGAAGGTAGTTAGTCCTCGCATGAAAGGTATTCATCCTCGAAATAAACAAAGGTAGTTCGTCCTCGTACGAAGGTATTCATCCTCGAAATAAACGAAGGTATTTCGTCCTCGTACGAAGGTAAGGGTTCCTGTTTTGGCAAGAAGTATTGCTAGGGGTGGTCCCCTTTTCCCCGAAGTGAACGGAGGTATAGGTTCCTGTTTTGGCAAGGTCATCGCTCGGGGTGGTCCCCTCTTCCCCGAAGTAAACGGAGGTATTGGTTCCTTATTTGGCAAGTTTTATCGCTAGGGGTGGTCCCCTCACGCGCGTTTAGTTCGTCCTCGTATTAAACGAAGGTAGTCTGTCCTCCGTCGAGGGTATATTATAATGGAGAAGAAATAGTATGCATAAGTGGCAATTTAAACATGCAAGACAAACGAAATAAATAAAGAAAAGATTTTATTAACGTAGACCGACGTAAAAAAAAAAAAAGACCCACGACCGAACAGACTCAACCTTTGACACTTATGCAAAATATTTCTTCAGATGATTGATGTGCCACGTACTGGGTATTTGCTACCCGGATATATGAGCGAGCTTGTATGACCCTTTTCCGAGAACTTCAGTGACCCGGTATGGTCCTTCCCATGTGGCTTCTAGTTTACCGAGCTTGGCGGCTTTACTGACATCATTATTTCAAAGTACGAGGTCGCCTACTTGGAATTGTCGGTATTTGACACCCTGGTTGTAATACCGAGCTACTTGTTGTTTATACCGAGCTTCTCTGATGTAGGCGAGGTCTCTTTTTTCTTCGAGTAAATCTAGAGCAGATCGTAGATTGTCATCGTTGGCTTCAGCGGAGAAGTGAATGGTACGGGGGCTCGGCATACCGATCTCTGCAGGGATCACTGCTTCGGTACCATACACCAAGCTGCAGGGTGTTTCTCCATTTGATGTCCGAGGTGTTGTACGATACGACCATAGGACTTGCGGTAAATTTTCCACCCAATCGCCCTTTACTCGGTCAAGGCGAGTCTTGAGTCCTTTCACGATTGTCCGGTTGGTGACTTCGGTTTAACCATTTGCTTAAGGATGAGCTACCGAAGTGAACTTCTGCTGGATCCGAAGCTCTTGACACCATTCTTTGAATACTTTATCCGTGAATGTGTCTCATTATCCGAAATAAGGACATGAGGAATGCCGAGCGACACGATGTTCTTCCGCACGAAGTTGAGGCGTTTTGCTTGTGATCTTTACCAGGTTCGGCTTCCACCCACTTCGTAAAATAGTCGATCGCGATAATTAGGAATTGAAACGTCCCGGAGCTTTGCGAAAAGGGCCTCGATGTCGATCCCCATTGCATAAATGGCTAAGGGCTTTGCATCTTTGGCGAGTCGGTTTGAGGTAGCCTCGCACGCGTTCCGTGGTTGACACTTCGAACATTTCTTCACGAGATCGATTGCGTCACGGAATATTGTCGCCAATAGTATCCCCATCGCATGACTTTCTTCGATAGGGCGCGGGTTCCGATGTGACTTCCACACGATCCTTCATGTACTTCCCGTAGTACGTAGTTAGCTCGGTTTGGACCTAGGCACCTTAGGAGAGGCTGGAGATATGATTTTCTATAGAGAATCCTTGTTCGCCGTATATCGCAGATTTGCTCAAGATCTTCCCGGCCTCGAGCTTGTCGTGGGGTAGCTCGCCCTTTTCCAGGTATTCTTGAATGGGAGTCATCCAATTAGGTTCGTCGTCAGATACTATGTTGACCTCGGTTCCAGTGTCTTCATCGCTTATACTTCTGCTCCGGACTTCTTCGACTGGCGAGTTCGTCGGCGTCGATGCTAGTTTGCTTAGTATGTCATCTCGACTATTTTGCTCCATTGGGATGCGAACTAGCGGAAGTGTGAAAAGCTTCTTTGTAGGCTTTGGCTTTTTCAAGGTATTTCTTCATCCCGTTGCCTTTTGCCACCTTCCCAACATGTGACTTACTATGACTTGGGAGTCCTTGTGAACTTGCATAGCTCGTGCACGAAGCCTTTGAGCTAGGCGAAGTCCCGCGATTAAGGCTTCAGCTCCACTCGTTGTTTGTATTTTGAGCGCGAACCGGTGCATAGGTGATCTCTTGTCCATCCGGTCCTAAGAGTAGGATGCCCGCTCCGCTACTGTTTTCCTGAAGCTCCGTCAACGTAGACTTGCCAAATCTTCTGGAGTTTTATCTATTGGTTCGGCTTCGGCATTGTTGGATACGGACTCGGTGGGCCTCGGTTTTCGATGAAGTTAACCTCGACAAGGAAGTATGCTGAAGCTTGACCGCTTGATGGCTTGACGGGGCAAAAGATATGTCGTGCTCGCCCAATTTAATTGCCCTTCCGCGATTCTCCCGAGGCTTCGGTTTCGTCAATACTTGCCAAGTGGGTGATCACCGAGAACCCGTATGGGATGTGCATGGAAGTATGGACGCGACCTCCTTGCAAAGATTTACTAATGCTAGCGCGAGCTTTTCCAAAGGTTGATACCTTGTTTCTGGTCATTTTAATGCTAGGCTAATGAAATACACGGGGAGCTGACGTCCTTCCTCTCGTACCAATACTGCACTTATGGTTTCGTCCGAGGCGGCGAGGTATAGGGAAAGGACCTCCCCTTCTTTTGGGACGGATAGCGTGGGTAGTTTGGCGAGGTAGTTCTTGAGGTCTTCAAAGTCGGACTCGTGTATGTCATTCCAGGAGAACTCCGGAGCCTTTTTGAGTATTTTGAAGAAGGGGAGCTGTTTATCCGCGGCTTTCAAAAGAAAACGGCTGAGCGCGGCAATGCAGCCTGTCAATTTGTGTACGTCGTGGATTGTTTTTGGCATCTTCATCTCCACAATGGTTTGAACCTTGGATGGATTGGCTTTCAAACCTTCTTGTGAAACCCAACACCCCAGAAATTTTCCGGATCGAACTGCAAACGTGCATTTCTGGGGGTTCAGCTTTAGGTTGACTTTTCTGAGTAGGCCGAGGACGATCCTGAGGTCGGCAACACATGCGGCTTCCTCAATGCTCTTGACGACGATGTCATCCATGTACACTTCCACATTCTGTCCTATGTAGGGCTGGAATATTTTATCCACCATCCTTTGATAGGTGGCCCCTGCATTGTTGAGTCCGAATGGCATCTTCTTGTATGCGAAGACTCCGAAGTCTGTAATGAAGGATGTTTTGGCCGCTGATAAACGCGCTTTTTACACGTTTATAGTTGATATTTGAAGATGAGTTTAGCTCGTTTAATGTGCGTTTATGTATCGATTCTTAATGTTTTATCTTTTTCTAGAAGATCTTGCTCTTGGGGTTTCTCTTTGGTGTTTTGTAGGCTTTTCAGGTGATAATCGATGCATAAGGCAAAGATGTAACCAAAGATGATTAAATGGATATGAAAAATATGGATGTGAAAAGTTTACAATGTTAAAGAGAATCTCGATAGGAGTCCATAGGCGCAAACGGATCGCAATTCGGAGTTCGGACGCGAGAGAACGGAGCGAAACAATGAAGTCGCGGGAGCCGGCCGAGCGAGCTCATGGCCGCGCAAATCGCCTGAACGCCCAAAACCTCGCGACCGCTGCTCGCGGCCGCGAGGCGAGGCGGCAGACCCCAAAATTAGGGTTTTCAGCCCTAATCTATAAATAGGGCTTCACCCCTCGCGCCCCCAACGAACCCCAGCGCGATTTTGCACGTTTTTCCTCAGTTTTTATCTGTTTTTCATTTATTTTCGCTTTAGCTTTGATTTAGATTAGTTATAGCAATAGTTATCCATCGTTTTACATTAGTTCTTCGCATTGGTAACGATTTAGCATGATTTCGTCCGAAGGAATTCCATCTTTTTCCCGTTTTCCGTTGGATTTGGATACGAACCCAACCATTGTTCTTCAGACGCTTCCCTACGGGTTTTATCAATTTAATTTCCGTTTTTATGATTATTGCGTACTTTATGTCGTTAATTATGTCTAGCTAATTTCTGTTCTAATCCTAGGGTTTGCATGATTCTATCCTATATGTTGTGATTCTGCTATTGTTATTTACCTTCCGCATTGATTCATGATTCGATTGTGCTTATTTATATGTGTTGATTTCGATCAATCTTGATGCATATCTAGTTGTCGGTTAATTACGTAATTGTATTAATTGTCAATCGTTATCGAATGCATGATCTGAATGAGCCTTGAGTCGAATCGAGATAGGACATTCGTGAGGAAGCATATTCTTAGTGATCCTTTTGAGTTGCTTATTTTCCTCTAGAGGCGTATCGTGATAGGGAAAATTAGTAATCAACTCGCCGCAATTGTCGTGAATCGAAGTTGTTGGTTATATATGTGATCTTCCGTCTTATGCGGATTAAAGCGGTTAATAATAAGCGGGATAAACATCATTGTGGATAGGATTAATGCATCCCTAGGGTTAATCTTTCTTGATATTTGTTTCCTTGATATTTTATTGCTTTAGTTTATTTTCTTGTTATTACTTTTGCTTTGGATTTAATTATCTGAAGCCCTAAAAATTCACAACCTAAATTATGTGCTTGGATAATGATGAATTGTCGTTGAGCTAGCTTCTATGTTTTCGTGATACAATCTCTGTGGATACGATGCTTGCCACTCTATACTTACACCTTTTGCGTGTGAAAAGGAGCGATCAAATTTTAGGCGTCGTTAGGGATTGTGAAGATCACATAGGAATAATTTGACGATTTGGTTTATTAATTCAAGTTATATTTATTATATTATATTTATTTATTTTAGTGGTGCTAAATTCTCTTTTCTCGTGTGGTTTATGCGTCAAGATCTCGTGGACCTCACAGTATTACTAGATCCCGAGATCAAAGCTCTCAAAGGAGAAGAGGACGAGAGAGAGACGGGCTGCAATGGCGGCCAATCCACGTAATCAGGGCATTCCTCCCGAGCAAGTTGCAGACGCATGCTAGCCGACTTTGCGAGATGCAGCGTCGGATGGCGAATATGGAATCATTGTCCACGCCCGGAGGAAAGACCTCGAATCACATGTACCGACATCCCACCGAGCAGTTCAAGGAGGCGGTTGGGGCCCGCACGTAGATGCAAACAATTTCGAGCTCAAACCGGCCCTGATCAGTATGGTCCAAGGAGAGCAGTTTGGGGGAGGAGTCACGGAAGACCCGAATGCGCATCTCGAAACTTTTCTCGATATTTGTGACACCATCAAACAGAATGGGGTGCCACAAGACACGATCCGGATGCGCATGTTCGGCTTCATTGCTGACCAAAGTGAAAGATTGGTTCAAGAGTTTGGACCGAGTGGCATCGACACTTGGGGAAACTTTATGAAGTTTCTTTCGAAATACTTTCCGCCGGCGAAAGCGCAGAAGATCATCGCCGAAATCTCTCATTTTTGCCAAAACCACGACGAATCATTATTCGAGGCATGGGAGAGATTCAGAGGTCTATTGAGACGATGTCCACAACATGGGTTCTCCAAGGAGCAACAAATCACACAGTTCTACGGTGGACTGACATGGCAGACGAGGAGCATGGTGGATGCATCGGCAGGGGGCTGCTTATTGAACCGACCAGTAGACGAGGCAAGCCGTATTGTAGAGATGGCGCCAGCAGCTTATCAATGGCCAACGGAGAGAACACCATTGTTCAAAGCAGCTGCTGTTGAGAGTGATTCAAAATATGACGATCTCATGAAGAAGTTCACTATTTTGAAGAGTCAGATTGAGACAGAGAACGTCAGCCACATCAATCAGAGGAATCATTCGAATTTCCAACAACCTCCAATGAGGCTTCAATGTTCGAATCGTTTCAAGAGTCAAGAAGCCAAGTCTCGAAGACATGATGCGCAGTTGGTTGTAAGCAACCAACAATTGGCAACGAATCGAATTGTTCATAAGCAACACCGGGCAGAAGATAAATCACTTGGAGTCCACTGTGACGGCTATGGGGAAGCATATGAAGATGTTGGAAAATCAAATTGGTCAAATAGCCGTACAAGTGAATGCACTACAAAAGACGGGCCAATTTCCGATTAACGGAGGTGAACCCAAGAATCGGTGCCGCCATTCGGGGCGAGGTGGGCGAGCCTGCCCGAGCCCTACCGGGAAGAAGAGCAAGAAAGCATTCAAGCGAAACTTCGCGACCGAGCTCGCGACCGCGAGCCCGATCGCGAGCCATCCGTAAAATTGTCCTGAAGCGCGATCGACCGGTAGCGCGCGCGCCCGACCGCGAGCCATCGAGTATGAGGCGCGGTTGTTCGCGGCGACCAGCCTTCAAACCCGACCGCGAGTAATCGTGTCGAGGTGGCGGCCGAGAATCGGTCTGTGACTCGCATACCCGCAAGCTTCGCACGCGAACACGAGATCGGTAGCAGATTCTCGCGACCTTCCAGTGATCGCGAGGTCGACCGCGAGCAACCCTGTATAAATCCTCACACGTACACCCTTCGGTCCGTTTAAGTCGACTTGTCAAGTCGAAATATGACGAGGAGTTTGCTCGTTTCAAAGAGGTTTTTCAAAAAGTTGAGATAAATTTGCCTCTCTTTGAAGCGCTGCGAAACATGCCGGGCTACATGAAATTTTTAAAAGACGCGCTTGCAAGCAAGAAGAAACTTGGGAAATTTGAGAAAATTTCCCTATCCGAAGAATGCAGTGCCGTCTTGCAAAGGAAGCTCCCTCTGAAGCAAAAGGATCCCGGCAGTTTCACGTTAGAGTGCGAGATCGCCGAGCAGACTTTTCCAAATGTTTTGTGCGACTTGGGGGCGAGCATCAATCTGATGCCATTGAACGTTTTCAACCGGCTACACCTAGGAAAGATGAAGCCGATGAAGATTTCACTGATGATGGCTGACCGGTCAGTCACATATCCAAAAGGTATCGTCGAAGACGTGTTGGTAAGAATTCAAGATTTTGTTTTTCCTGCCGACTTTGTGATTCTAGATATTCCCGAATTCAAACAACAACCACTAATCCTTGGTAGACCTTTTCTAGCAACTGGTCGTGCGTTGATTGATGTGCAGGAAGGAAATCTCACGTTTCGTGTTAACGATGAGGAGCTCAAAATTTCCATATACGACGCCATCAAGCAACACGACGTTGGAAAGTCAGAAGATTGTTGCTCGATCATGACTGCTGCTGCCGCACACGTCTCGCGCTTAGAGGGTACTCGACCAATCGAGGAATCTGTGAGAAGAAAGAAGTGGACTCGGCATGGAACTCCGAGTGTATCGTTCAAGTTTGGGGGGGGGCACTTCCATAGTCAGTGGTGGAGATCCGTAAATGCTAAATTTAGGAGGATCCACGAGTTGAGAAGGATTTCTGTTGCCACAAAAACGCCGGATTGACAAGGTTAGTGATGGTCTAGCTAAAGACGTTAAATTAGCACTTGTTGGGAGGTAACCCAACGTTTTCTTGTTTTGTTTTTGTGTTTTGTTTTGTTTTTCGTTTGTGTTGCTTTTTGTCGTTTTCTGTTTTTCTTTTCGTTGTTGTGTCGGTCGATCAACGAGTTGAAGTGAAGTGTGTTAATCCATGTGGCCAATGACGATAGAAATTTTTTGTGAAATTTAATAATAGTGCACATGATATGTTAGAAAATGACGCATGAATGACGTGAGATGGCTTAGGCTTGTTATTTTTCACCATTTGCTTATCCTGTGAAACTTGAGCTTCACTGTATAAACATCTTGATACAGTTTCTTTTAATTGTGTGATATCGTGCATGTGATTATCTTCTAGAACTTGCCGTTTTTCTGTGTCGAGACTGCAATATGTGTTTCGAATTTGGAAAGGATAAAAGGCCATCTTTGTTAACCACATATTTTCCCAAACACTAGCCTAATGATATATACCGTTTGTCGCCTTCTTTGAGCCTTTTATTAGACTTTATTCTTTCGATTAACCGGATGATAGGAGGTGAGGATGGATATGGGAATCAAATGGGAGAAACATTTGTTTTTATATGCTAAGTGGTGATGCAAGATGAAGGATGGTACCCGTGTGAAAAAGAATAGACCCTATAAGCTCTATTACAAAGCCAAGAAAAGTAAAAGTGAAAAGAAAAATTTTGTGTATAGTATGAGCATAAAGGAAGTCAATTGTCATAGTAAATGGTACCTTGAGTTGCATAAATATGAAATAGCATGTTGGAAAGGAAAGGGAAATGGACAAAGTCCATATGAGTTGTTTGTTTAGATGGAAGTGCTTGGAGTTTACTTGAGTCACTTAGCCATATATTATCCTACCTTAACCAATGTGCCTACATTATAACCTATCAAAAGACCTCTTTGATCCTTATTTGAACACATTTGACGCGGTGGAGATGTTAGAGAAATGGCAAGCCTATGGTAAGATGTTGCATTGCATTGATCTATGAGTGTATACACGTCCTTAATTTCTTTATGAGTTTGAGTGTATCCTCTATATTCTACACACATGCCTTTGTGAGGGTCGAAATAAATGAGTTTTTGCTTTCAATCGTTGTTTGTGTTGAAGTGACTAATGTCGTCATGTGTGCTAGTATTTTCGAGTTGAAGTATATTTTCGAGGCTTGATTGTGTTTATCACCTTTGCTATGCTCGTTGATCTCTTGTTGATCTTCGTTGTGTCTTTACATTACATTTTGTTTGAGGACAAACAATGCTTTAAGTTTGGGGGGTTTGATAAACGCGATTTTTACACGTTTATAGTTGATATTTGAAGATGAGTTTAGCTCGTTTAATGTACGTTTATGTATCGATTCTTAATGTTTTATCTTTTCTAGAAGATCTTTGCTCTTGGGGTTTCTCTTTGGTGTTTTGTAGGCTTTTCGGTGATAATCGATGCATAAGGCAAAGATGTAACCAAAGATGATTAAATGGATATGAAAAATATGGATGTGAAAATTTTACAATGTTAAAGAGAATCTCGATAGGAGTCCATAGGCGCAAACGGATCGCAATTCGGAGTTCGGACGCGAGAGAACGGAGCGAAACAATGAAGTCGCGCAGGAGCCAGCGAGCGAGCTCGCGGCCGCGAGGCGCGGCCGCGAGAAATCGCCCAGAACGCCCAAAACCTCGCGACCGCTGCTCGCGGCGCAAGCCCGGCCATGAGGCGGGCGGTGGCAGACCCCAAAATTAGGGTTTTCAGCCCTAATCTATAAATAGGGCTTCACCCCTCGCGCCCCCAACGAACCCCAGCGCGATTTTGCACGTTTTTCCTCAGTTTTTATCTGTTTTTCATTTATTTTCGCTTTAGCTTTGATTTAGATTAGTTATAGCAATAGTTATCCATCATTTTACATTAGTTCTTCGCATTGGTAACGATTTAGCACGATTTCGTCCGAAGGAATTCCATCTTTTTCCCGTTTTCCGTTGGATTTGGATACGAACCCAACCATTGTTCTTCAGACGCTTCCCTACGGGTTTTATCAATTTAATTTCCATTTTTATGATTATTGCGTACTTTATGTCGTTAATTATGTCTAGCTAATTTATGTTCTAATCCTAGGGTTTGCATGATTCTATCCTATATGTTGTGATTCCTGCTATTGTTATTTACCTTCCAGGCATTGATTCATGATTCGATTGTGCTTATTTATATGTGTTGATTTCTGATCAATCTTGATGCATATCTAGTTGTCGGTTAATTACGTAATTGTATTAATTGTCAATCGTTATCGAATGCATAATCTGAATGAGCCTTGAGTCGTGGCGAGATAGGACATTCGTAGAGAAGCATATTCTTAGTGATCCTTTTGGGTTGCTTATTTTCCTCTAGAGGCGTATCGTGATAGGAAAATTAGTAATCAACTGCCGCAATTGTCGTAACTGAAGTTGTTGGTTATATATGTGATCTTCCGTCTTGTCTGGATTAAAACGGTTAATAATAAGCAGGATAAACATCATTGTGGATAGGATTAATGCATCCCTAGGGTTAGTCTTTCTTGATATTTGTTTCCTTGATATTTTATTGCTTTAGTTTATTTTCTTGTTATTACTTTTGCTTTGGATTTAATTATCTGAAGCCCTAAAAATTCACAACCTAAATTATGTGCTTGGATAATGATGAATTGTCGTTGAGCTAGCTTCTATGTTTTCGTGATACAATCTCTGTGGATACGATACTTCGCTTACCCTATACTTACACCTTTTGCGTGTGAAAAAGGAGCGATCAGCCGCATCTTCGTCATCCATCAGGACCTGGTGATATCCCTTGTACAGGTCTAGGAAGCTGAAGACTTCGTACCCGACCAACGCGTTAACTTTCTTATCGATGTTGGGGAGGGGTTAACAATCTTTAGGGCAATGCTTATTGAGATCGGTGTAATCGATGCACATTCGCCACCCTTCTCCGCCTTTCTTCACCATTACCGGGTTGGCTATCCAGGTCGGATACTTGACTTCGAACAGTATGCGTGCCTTTAATAATTACGTCACCTCGTCGTGGATGACTTGATTCCGTTCGGCTGCAAAAATCCGTTGCTTTTGCCGAACGGTTTCTTGTTGTCAATATTGAGACGGTGCGTGATGATAGATGGTGAGACCCCGGTCATATCAAGGGGCGACCAAGCGAACACGTCTCTGAATTCCCTTAGGAGTTGGATGATCTGCTTCCTCAGTCGAGGTATGCCGGTAGAGCCCACTTTTACGACCTTGGATGGTTCGTCTTCGTACAACGCGATCTCCTCCACCGAGTTCTCTGGGGCCGGCGACGTCTTCCCCTGTTCCAACTCCTCGGGTTTCTTTGATTGCTATGCTTGCGGGTGCTGGACCGAAGTCCCTGCACCTCTCAGGGCGACCTGCATGCATTCCTTAGCTTGCTTTTGGTCTCCCCGGATCACGGCCACCCCTCCTTTTGTGGGGATTTTCATCGTCAGGTCGTAGGTTGAGCATACCGCCCTTACTGCGTTTAGCCAGTCTCGCCCAAGTATGATGTTGTACGGTGAGTGAGCACTGACCACGAAGAACTGTACCACTTTGGTAGAGCTCGTCGGTGCCCTTCCTACTGTGACGGGCAGGTCGATAACCCCGTCTGGGCGTGTCTCTTCCTGTACGAAGCTGCGGAGTGGTAGCGGGGCCTGCGCGAGGCGTGCTTCCTCTACTCCTAACTTGTCGAAGCATTCTTTGAAGAGGATGCTTACTGATGCGCCACTGTCGATGTATATGCGCTTGACCAACTTGTTGGCGACCACTGCCTGGATTACTAGTGCATCTTGGTGGGGCACCACCGCAGGTACGGGGTCTTCCTCGGAGAAGGTAATCCTCGTCCTTCCTGAACCTCTTATTGACAGGCTCACTGGTATGGGGACCTCGGGCTTCGATATTCAGGGAAGACCTCGTAACTCCGCGTGGGAGACCCGTGATGGTGGAGATGATCCCGTCGTACTGGGGTTCGTCATCTCCCTCTTCGTCTTCACTGCGCTTCGTCTTCTTGTGAGGGGCACAATTACCCCTTCTCGCCTGTTTCCTCTTTTTCTGGCCTCGATGAGGGGCCTCGTATTGGCCAGCTCGTCGGTCCTGCCCTTTGTATTTTTTCAGGACCCCGTCTTGTACTAGCATCTCGATATCTTCCATGAGGTCTCGGCACTCCTCCGTGTCATGTCCATAATCCTCATGGAAAGAACAGTACTTGTCCTTAGTCCGACGTTTAGACCCCCCTGTCATTGGTCGAGGCTTCTCGAACTTATTCATGTGGAGTTCGTAGATTTACGCCTTGGCTTTGTCGAGGAGTGTATTAGGGTCTTTCAGGGTGCTTCTTGCGCCCGAGCACTGACTCTATGGGGCGGCGTATCCTCTCCAAGGCACTTCGTCGGCCTTGGCTTCGGTCTCCTTGTCCTTCGTCTCTTCTCCATTTTTGAGAGGGCTCGCCTTTCTCTGCCTCGCGCTTCCTCCTATCAGCCTCGTCCGCTTTGGCGAACCGGTCGACTATCGCCATATAGTTCTATCGCGATCGGGGTTCGTATTAACGATCTTTTATATAAGGCCCAGGCGGGGATGCCGCTCGGAAGGCCGAGATGATGAGGAGATCGTTCACATCTGCTACCTTCAGGCTCTCCTTATTGAACCTGGTCATAAAGTCGCTGATGGACTCGTTCCGGTCTTGCCTCAGGGTGAGGAGATGTGCCGAAGTCATCTTGGACTCGGCCTTCTGGAAGAACCTTCGATGGAATACCTTCATCAGATCGCGGTAGGAACCAATGCTCCCGGGAGGTAGACTGTCGAACCATCGGCGAGCGTTGTTGACTAGTAACTCCGGGAAGAGCTTGCACATATGAATTGTGTCGAGGCGTTGGTTGATCATATTGTACTGGAACTGCGAGAGAAAGTTCTGCGGGTCCCTTAGTCCGTCGTAGGGGGTGATGCTCGGCACCCGGTATTTGTCTGGGAGCGGGGTGTCGAGTATTTCGTTTGAGAACGGGGTGACTATCCTCCCGTACCCATCGAAACCGCCCTCTGGAGAGTGGGGCGGAGTTCGTCGACCGAACTCGTTTTGGTAACCAGGATCGGCCCATGGCGATCGTGGCGTCCTCTTCCTGTTGTTCGTCCCTTGCGCGATTGGTTTGGGCCCCAGCGTGCGGAGGTATGGCGCCCATGACTTGAATCTTTGGGGTCCACCTCGTCGCGGTGCCTCGTGTTTAGACGAGGCTTGACTTCCCTCTTCGGGAAAAGGCCGACCTTGTGCGTGGCTGAGGTATTGGAGAAAACTCTCCTTGTTTTTCTCAAGGAACCCCTTGACGGCGTCATCAAGGTTTATCCATGGAGCCGGAGGTGCTCATTGGTTACTATTGCGATCTCCTTCACTTTGATATCCTGCTTCTTCATGCGAGATGGATTGCCTGTTAAATCGCTGTAGACATGACCTTGAGGATTAGTTCTCGATCGGTTTTCAGAGAGCTTGGCGTGCCGACCATCGTTGTTGCCGCGAGAACTCGGATCTGTGACTTCGGTATGCATTATCGTGATTGATTCCACATGTGACGGTTGATCGAAACACAAAATTTCGTTTCCCAGCACGGCGATGATCGATCTAAATTTAGCGGGTAATAAATGCGATGAGAACACGAGTTTACGTGGTTCGTGTTGGATTTGTATCTTGAAAGCGAGTTTTGGTTGAGCTTGTATACAATGTTTCTGTTACCACTATTACAATCTCTATCTGAAATGAATACTTGATTGCATATATCTGTGTCCCTTATCTCATATATAAGTTAGATCATACGGTGTGTAGAAGATCACGAAGTGCGTATGATTGGTCAAGCTTAATGAGATATAAAAGTTTCCTGGTGAGACAACTTGAGGACGAGTTGTCGGTATAGCCTATGGTATAGATAAGTGACTTGACTTGGTTGCTTGTCTATCTTTGATGCGTCTCGGCGTATTGAAGGATCACGGTGAGATGAGTTCTTCTATCGACCGTCGTGAAGAACCAAGATCTCGGTGACTTACGATGATCTAAACCTCGATAAGGTATTAGATGAGTATGAGTTCTTGACCATCACTTTGACTTGTTATGGGTGAGGGTTATATGTTCTAACCCAATATTCTCGCATCTTGGGTGGTGGCGGTGCTTGTATGTCATGCTAGTTATCACAGTACGAGTCACCGTATCCGTTTAGGATGATGGCGTCCCTTAAGGAGCTCAAAAGGTTTATTGTACTAAACCCCGCGGTTGAGTTAGCTCAAGTACAATAATAAGGTTGAGTGGTACTATTTAAAGAATTAAAGATATTAATTATTTTAAGCGATCGAATGCTATAAATAATTAATGGACGTTCGATATCTTAAATCGAGGATTCGTAATGTCTAAGTGCAAGCCCGACTCAACTTCGGTAATAAAGGGTAAGTCGAGATTTATTTTCTAGTGGCATGAATAAATGTTTATAAATTAATTTATGTTCTGGGCTGAACATAAGATAATTAATTTATTTGAGGCCCATCTTTATTCCTTGCATTTGATCCCCGAGTGGCCCATCCAGGCCCGTAAGCTAGGCAAAATTGGCGCCCCTATGCTCTACAAGGCAATGATTTGATTCTCTTTATCCTATAAGGATATTATTATATTTATGGGATATGCATAGATCCTTTCCATATAAGATTATGGTAATAATCCCTTCCATAAAGGTTTATGGTAATTTCCATATGGGATTATGGTAATTTCCATATGGGACTATAGTAATTTTCATATAGGATTATGGTAATTTCCATATAGGATTATGGTAATGCATTATAAATATGAGGTAAGAGATTAAATCTAAGTCGATGATTAATAATCATCATCATTATTTTCGAGAATTTGAGGTTCATCCTTTGAGAGATTTTGAAAATTCTTGAGAGCTTGAGGGTGATTTTCGAAGCATTCTCCATAGATCGTCATCACTCGGCGTTGGAGATTGGGCGGCCGGGATACGATCCGGAAGGTCAAAGCACGAGTCTCGATCCATTCCGCCTCGACAAATTCAAAGGTAAACACGAGAAAACCCCAACGTGTTGCAATTAATTATATAGGTGCATGCTAGGTATATAATCAATGTATAGTGAATTAAACATCCAAGATAGATCATCGGGAGAGGGCTAAACATGGTTTTCCCTACAATTGGTATCAGAGCCTGGGATCAGTATCTTGGCTCTGTTGGATTAATTCACGTTTGATTATTACGTGCGCTTAATTAATTATTGGATCTGTCGTTCATCGTGGCTCGTTTATTTTTTTTTGTCGGATTTTGTTTTTCACCACGAGAAAATCCGTGGTTAGATTAGATTTATTTTTCTGTAAATCTTATATGTAAAAGTAAAGCGAAGAGAAAGCACCGGATCGAGACGGCGGAAAAATGGGTCGCGGCGCAGTGCGGCGGCACGCATGGCGTGCATGGCTCAGCGCGACGCCGCGTGGCGTGGCCGAGCCCGGATCCGTTTTCCACCGAATCCTATTTTGACGAGTCCGGTCCGTGTCCGCACGCGAGGCCGTTTGAATCCGATTCGTGCCGTGCACGCGAGGCCGTTTCAAGATTATAAAGATCACATGCTTTGCAGTTACGTGTAATAGATTAGGCGGAAAGTGCGATTCCACGAGTGGGCCACGATGAACGTTTTATTTTATTTTTATCGTTCATTGCATGTCGTGGATGTTTAAATTATGCAGTAGCATGCTATGTATGTTTAAATTACGTTGACAAACCTTTAAGTGTTTTCGTAATTGGGTGCGCATAGTAAGCATGCTAGGTTTATCGCGTTTTCAAGCATATTTTAGAATTCTGCGAGCATGTTTTACATGTTGAGTTCTATAGAAAAGCATGCTAGGATTACGTGATCTGCATGGACAAACCTTTTGAACAAAAAGACTAAGCAAGCAAACCGACAAATTAATTTTAAATTAAAATGTCAAGACCTCCACTTTTTGATCTCTAAACAAAGTGATACGCACTGTGAGTAAACGTCCACACGCGTGGCTTGCTTGCACTGTTTATCATAAGTTTGTTAGATGAGATTTCTAAATAAAACATTTTAAATCTATTGAGAAGTGGGAGTTTCATGTGTAAACGTCCACACGCGTGACTTGCATGTGCGATTTTCATAAGTTCTCTAGAGATAGATATAAAATGAGATAACAAAAGAATTTGAATTGGGCGGTATGGTCTAGTGGTATGCTAATTCTAAGAATTAGTTTCTGCTTTGTTAAAATGTGGTCATTGCTTAGACATCACCTCAAGTACAACTTCCCACGAAGTCCCTTCTTGTGATAGTGATGTGGTCTAGTAAGGTCCAATCGTTAATTTCATTTGTTATAAGGATAAGTTGACATGGATTGAAATTAAGCGACTAAAGGTATATTTTAGTCCGGTCGAGGGTTCTGTATAACGTCCACACGCGTGGCTTGCATGTGGGATTCCTTGGGCGATTGGAGGTTTCAATTAATATTGTTTTATCAAAGGTTACAATATTTTTGTTCACGAATTATGTGCGATCATATGCTTATGTGTTTACATTATCGTTTCGATATGTCTCTTACAGAGATTATCAATATGCTCGCACAAAATCCTATCCGGTCCGAATTTTATCGAGTGGAAGCGAAACATTGAGAATGTTCTTCTTGCGAAGATAATTTATTTGTACTCACTACACACTGTCCCGAGCCTCTGGACGATTAATCTACGATGAGGAGACAAGGAGCACGAAAATGGAACAAATCAAATAGAATGGCAAAGTGCTTCTTTTGGTCACCATGTGCGAATCCCCGCAACTCCAAAGATCATCGAGATGGAAGATGCAGCCACAATATGGCTAAATCTTATGAAATCGTATGAGAGTCGGACGAATCGCTTGTCATAATTTGACAAAATCAATAATGTCAAGTTCTATGAAGGAAAGCGACTCGGTGCATGACCATGTAGAGCAAATGATTAATCTCTTGGAGAGCTCGAGTTGGTTGTAGGATATATTGATGGCGTGAGTCGAAATCGATATGATCCTCAACACTTTGCCCAAGTCTTTTGATGACTTCCGTTATAGAGCGATCCTTTATGATAAGAGTTATACTCTAGATTCATTGCAAGAGGATTTAGTAACGGAAGAGCATAAAATGGGCAAAGGTGCACGATCTTTAATCGCACCTCAAAAAAACCACCGCTTTATCGAAGATGAAAAGGAAAGTGGAATTCAAGAGATGCTAAGGCTAAAGAAAGAGTGGGAGTAATACAAAGGGCTCTACCAGTGGTTTGAAAAAGCGAAGGAGAAGGGCAAATGCTTGAGTGCGGTGAGGCGGGGCATTGGAAGGCTAAGTGCCCCAAGCTCGAGGCTCAAGGTCGCCATTTGCTTTAATGTGAAACATGTTTAGCGACTTGTTCTACCCATTCATGGGTAGTAGATACGGTGCGATCGACCATGTTTGTTACACCTGCGAGGGTTCCTGCGGACAAGGAGGCGAGTAATGGCGAGATAACGATCTCCATGGGCAACGCGCGAAAGTCGAGGCCGTTGCGATCGAGATGTTACTTTATGTTTGATAAAGCAGTTTTAGTTTTAAAGGACATTTTATATGTCTGGAGTTTCGTGAAACCTTGTTTCAGTTTGAAACTATTTATACATGGATATTCATTATTTTGATAGTGATGTTTCTATCATAAGAAATGACGAAGTTATACGTGTTGACACTTTATATAATTAAACTTTATACTATTTACGCTAAGCATAATACCTATAACTATGTTGCATCTACATCAAACCTTAAAAGAAAGTTTTCTTCATGAAGATGACACCACACTTCTCTGGCATCTTAAATTAGGTCACATCAATCTAAATAGGATCCAAAGACTGGCTAAGAATGGAGTGTTGGGTAATCTCACAGTTTCTCAGTTTCGAGTCTGCGAATCCTGTATAGAAGGTAAGATGTCGACCATACTCTTCAAAGCAAAGGGTTATAGAGCCAAAGAAGTGTTGGAGCTAGTCCATTCTGACCTGTGTAGACCGATGTCCACACAAGATCGTGGAGGATACGAGTATTTTGTCACTTTCATGAGCGATTACTCAAGGTGCGGATACGTATACCGCTTCACCGCAAGTCAGAATGCTTTGAGAAATTCAAAGAGTTTAAGGCGGAAGTGGAGCGAAGCTATGGTAAGAGTATCAAGTCATCTGCGTTCGATCGCGGTGGCGAATACCTCGACAACGAGTTCATGGACTATCTAGTGAAGTGTGGGATTACCTCGGCGTAAGATTTCACCGAAACACACCACAAAAAATGGTGTGTCGAGGCGAAGAAATATGACTCTTTTGGAAATGGTTAGATATATGATGAGTTATGCAACATTGCCTATTTAGATTACGGGGTATGCCTTAGAAGCGACGGCATACTTGCTAAATCTAGTACCATCAAGTCGATCGAAAAGACCCTTTCGAGTTGTGGTTTGGGCGAAGCCTGGTTTAAGCCACATAAGGATATGGGCGATCTAGCACGTGTCTTGAACAAGAAGGCGACAAGTTGGAGGCTAGATCCGACGCAAGGCTGTTTATTGGCTATCTAGAGGAGCGAAGGTGGTTTATTCTATAGTCCTAAGGATCAGAAGGTCATTATTAGCACTAATGCCCGATTCTTAGAAGAGGATTATAAGAAAAATCATAAATCCAAAGTTGAAATCATTCTTCAAGAATTAGAAGATGATCGTATTCCACCACCGATTAGGCGAAAGGTGCGAGATGTCGAGTCTAGTGGGAGGATCGACACAAGATACTTCAAGAAATTGAAGTGTGTCGAGTTCCACCGAGATACCGACCGTCAAAATGGTACCTACCCGAGAAGTTGTGCAAGATAGAGACCACAAGTTATTGCACCCACCGTTGCCATTGTGTCTGTAGCACCTCGTTGTAGTGGGAGGGTTGTTCGTCAACCCGAGCGATTTATGTTCGTGGGTAAATCTTGGTTTAGTCCCGTAAAACGAGCAGCAATAATCGACTCATGGACGTCAGCGAGGCGTCTGAAGACAATGATGCAAGATCATGGAACTTACGCTTGGGCGAGGTGGTAAAGTCCTATGGATTTACTCGGTTGCCTAACGAAAGTTGTGTGTATCGTTTAGATGTCAGCGGTGATGTGGTATTTCTTGCACTTTATGTAGATGACATTCTTCTATTTGGCAACAATGTGAAGTTGTTATCGGGGCGTAAAGAGTTGGTTATCCGATCGCTTTCAAATGAAAGACTTAAGAGATGCGGTTTGGTTGAGCTTGTATCTGATGTTTCTGTTACCACTATTACAATCTCCTATCCGAAATGAATACTTGATTGCATATATATGTGTTCTCTTATCTCATATATAAGTTAGATCATACGAGTGTAGAAGATCACATAAGTCCGTATGATTGGTCGAAGCTTAATGAGATATAAAAGTTTCACAACGAGACAACTTGAGGACGAGTTGTCGGTATAAGTGCTCTGATATAGATAAGAAGTGACTTGACTTGGTTGCTTGTCTCTTTGGTGCGTCTCGGCGTATTGAAGGATCACGATGAGATGAGTTCTTCTATCGACCGTCGTGAAGAACCAAGATCTCGGTGACTTACGATGATCTAAACCTCGATAAGGTATTAGATGAGTATGAGTTCTTGACCATCACTTTGACTTGTTATGGGTGAGGGTTATATGTTTTAACCCATATTATCCGCATCTTGGGTGGTGGCGGTGCTTGTATGTCATGCTAGTTATCTCAGTCGAGTCACCGTATCCGTTTAGGATGATGGCGTCCCTTAAGGAGCTCAAAGGTTTATTGTACTAAACCTGCGAGGTTGAGTTAGCTCAAGTACAATAATAAGGTTGAGTGGTACTACTTAAGGAATTAAATATATTAATTATTTTAAGCGATCGAATCTATAAATAATTAATGGACGTTCGATATCTTAAATACGGGATTCGTAATGTCTAAGTGCAAGCCCGTGAACTTCGGTAATAAAGGGTAAGTCGATTATTTATTTTCTAGTGGCATGAATAAATGTTTATAAATTAATTTATGTTCAATTGAACATAAGATAATTAATTTATTTGAGGCCCATCTTTATTCCTTGCATTTGATCCCCGAGTGGCCCATCCAGCCCGTAAGCTAAGGCAAAATCGGCGCCACTATGCTCTACAAGGCAATGATTTGATTCTCTTTATCCTATAAGGATATTATTATATTTATGGGATATGCATAGATCCTTTCCATATAAGATTATGGTAATAATCCTTTCCATAAGGTTTATGGTAATTTCCATATGGGATTATGGTAATTTCCATATGGGACTATAGTAATTTTCATATAGGATTATGGTAATTTCCATATAGGATTATGGTAATGCATTATAAATATGAGGTAAGAGATTAAATCTAAGTCAATGATTAATAATCATCATCATTATTTTCGAGAATTTGAGGGTTCATCCTTTGAGAGATTTTCGAAAATTCTTGAGAGCTTGAGGGTGATTTTCCGAAGCATTCTCCATAGATCGTCATCACTCGACGTTGGAGATTGGGCAACCGGGATACAGTCCAGAAGGTCAAAGCACGAGTCTCGATCCATTCCGCCTCGACAAATTCAAAGGTAAACACGAGAAAACCCCAACGTGTTGCAATTAATTATATAGGTGCATGCTAGGTATATAATCAATGTATGGTGAATTAAACATCCTAGATAGATCCTCGGGAGAGGGCTAAACATGGTTTTCCCTACAGTTCGATTTATGAATAAGATCTACGTCCACGGGGAGAGAGAGTATTCGTGTATTGATAATGAGAGGAGTGATTACAAAGAGTGTAGATGATCCTTTCCGTCTAATCTAGCCTCTATTTATACACGATTATAATAACCTAGATCTCGAATCCGGGATCTATCCTAAGATAGGATTTGAATCATATCTTCTCTCTAATTAGGATTCTTGTAGATATGACCGAATCTTCCGCGTTCCCACCTCGGCTCGAGCTTTCTTGGGCTGACTCGTTTGGTAGAGCTTCATGTCGAGCTTATTTATATTGGGCACGATGCTCGGGCAGGGGTTGGGCCGTATCCTATCGGTTGTGTTATAATAAAGACCTATGTTTTCATAAGAATCTAAAAATCAATGCACTTTACATACAAAGTTAATGGACTTTACGTATAAGTGCATCATTGAGTTATGGTAAATGGTAGTACTATTCATCAATATTTCATATTGCAATAACTTTATACATAAAGTGTATTGGTTTTTAGGTTTTTACGAAAAATAGGTTTTTGTTTGATCTCTTCCCCAATCGAGATATATAATTATTTGTAACATGGTAACATCCCTTGCTCTCAAAAGGGAAAATTCTCCCTTAAGAGCTCTCACACCTCAAATCTATGAAAATATGAAGGGATTAAATCACGGAGAATCAACGGTTAAGTAGCTAGAATGTGACTCAATTGTTAAGTAGCTATGATGTCTCGATCATTGATCTTTGCTCTAAATCTATTAACTTTTAATCAACTAAATTAAGTTTGTGGGTACAATTACATCCGTGAATATGCTAATGCTAATTTACAGGTAAAGACACGTGGACACTAAAATGTCAAAAGGCCTCTAACTAATTGTCCAAAACCAAAAAGAAAAGAAGAGACAAAACTAAAACAACAAAAAGCATGAAACTAAAATTAAATATAGATTTGTAAACGTGGTGGATGGGGAACCACCAACCCCATTACTTAACACCACCATCAATTATTATCTGCCATGAAGCAACGAAGAGAACTATAATAATCAAATTGGACCCCACAATTATCTTTTGCTCATTCAAGCATGATCCCTCATCTATATTTACTACAAAAGGAAAAATAAAATAAAATAAAAGCCAAACAAATATAAAATTAGAATTCCTGAAAAAATAATCTCCTCCTCTTATTGTGGGTTGGGTCCACCAAATTGTAACATCTGCACATCCATTAAAATGTCAAAAGTTTTCTTTGTGGAACTCGAATTTGGTAGAGGTCTTGTGAGAAAAATCACAAGCCAGGTTTCTCAGTTCCGCCACCGGTGGTGGTGCCCCACAATAAAACACCCCTGCGAAAAATAGTTTCTTAATTCAGTGAATAAAAGATTCTCCCTTTCAACCATCATTATACATCGACGTATTGCTTTGCGTGTTTGATTAATGCATGTCTATCACCATGAAAGAGAAAAAGCACCACCACCACCACATGTCTCTACCAACTTTACTTTCATCAACTCTAAGATGTTTAATTTTGTCATGAAAATTATCATAAGAAACAAATTATAGGATATTATAATAAACTATTATCAAAATCACTTGTAGAAAGAAAGAAAAAAAAAAACCCTACTACTGCTATTAATCTATGTAAATAAGGAAAGGGGAATAAAATACTAGCTAATGCATTGTATCCATTTCACTATCCACAAGAAATCCTCTATTCCATGCATTTTAGAAATGAACACTATCCTTTAGTGATCACGTTCGTATTCTCACATAATGAGATGACATGCATTGAGATTTAGAAATTTAGCATGCAAATTTCTCTTAACGATTTCATTAGTTATAGATATAACGAAATAATATATCTATCTAAGGATCGGATAATGTAGAAACCTTCCTTCTCGTAAATCGTAATATAAAATCTAATTTGGACAATTAATCGATGTATGAACTACGATTGTCATAAAAAAATACATTAATATGTATAGTGAAAACTCATTTTTTAAAAAACTTGAGAACTATGCACAGACGTATAAAGTTGATATACAAAATCTATAAAGTTTTGCAACAAAAATATTCTAAAATTGTTGCACAACAAAACAATTTTAGAAAGTTTTGTTGTGCTTATTCTCTAGTTTGCGTGTCATCTTTAAAGATGTAATTCTGATTCGATAAAAATGTAGTTCTATATATATACCATGTATCTTTTGATGATATTAGTATAGATCATATAGTAATCAATGATTCAGATTGAATTATAGTACATATTTTAAATATTACGAGAGAAAAAATTTCTCTCGATCATGTATGTAACTATATATATATATATGTGTGTGTGTGTGTGTATTGATAGCTTAATATAGAAACTTACCAACTCTTGAATTTGGATGATTGAGAGCAATTCTCTTGTAGACAGACCTCCAATTCGGCTTAGCAAAATGTGACTTAACCCTAGTCCCCGATACAATGTCCACTCCATTTTTAGCATGGTTGATTGACTGAAGCATAGCAATTAGGGCAGAGCGAGCATCCCCTTCTTCATACACACTCGTGCAATAATTGTGCATTTCTATCACTCCTTTATGATCCATTTCTGCAACCTCATTCATCACACCTTTGAACCATTCGAATGATCCTTGCTCCCTAGTCACCCAATAGAAGTAAGCTCTAGTCGTCTTAAAGTCGTATCTGTCACTACCTGACCCGGTTTTCCTTTTATGCGACGGGGAGGAAAGTGGGGGACTAGTTCTGCCCCCGCCTCCCTCCTCCATTACATTCTCTTCCTCCTCCATTGCTTTTATGTTGTTGACGATGTCCTTCACCACACTGATCATTGGGGTCGCCCCGATCCCGAGCCCTACTAGTAGGACGACGTCGTAGTCCTTGTAGTCTTGTGTTGGTGCTCCATAAGGACCGTCAATTAGTACTTTAGGGAAACTATAGAATAGTGACGTTTGTTAGCATCTATAAAATATACAATTATTTGATTATAATCTTATAGGATAATAATAAATATTTACTCATGTATATTATCGTTAAGTTAATCCATTTACTCGCTATCAAAACAAGTACGTTCATCCATAAAAGTATGTCAAAATTATATCATTGTATTGAATAAATAGAAAATTAATTAACTTAGTTAGTATTATCTTTTGCTAAGACTTGAAAAAAAAAACTGCTTTATCATTAAAAACTCGAGAATTATAGTCACATTGCGCTAAGATACATATAGGGCCCATATATCATAGAAAATAATAAGTTTATATTTTATTCCAATTATTTAATGTCCAGGCAATTTTATTCGAATGACTTACTTGGGATTATTTTCTCCTTGCAAAAAGTCAGCTCTGAGAAGCCCACTTTTTCCTGTAGGTGGCGGCTGACAAACCTAACAGAGAATAAACATAATCTACATATTCTAAACTCTAAAGAAACAAACAATTATACAATAATTGAATAATAAAAATAATTTGTTCACCAGTCTTGGATCAATAATATCTCACAATAATCTAAGAATTTGTTGATTCCTCAACGAAAAGGACAAACACCGAGAAGATTAAACATCTAACCAGTGCAGGATTTCGAATAATTTCAATTTCATAAATAACCATTAATTATGCGTGATATTTTTTTATCATATAATATGAATGTGTGTTTTGTGTGAAAGTTGATGAAAAAGAAATTAATTTCTAGGTTGATGGTTGAAATCAAAGTGATCTTCAATAAAAGAATGATCCATATGGTGAGCACGATGTCAAGTGTATATACATATAAAATACGATAAAATTAAAGAATGTATATCAATAATTTAAATTCAACAAGCACACACACACACACACACACACACACACACACACACACACATATATATATATATATATATATATATATATATATATATGGTTCCCGTGAGAATGAAAATACGTGTAGGAAATATGAATAGATATGTAAATCTAGATATATTTCATATTTGTGAAGACAATCGAA
This sequence comes from Salvia rosmarinus, assembly GCA_036937905.1. Lineage (NCBI taxonomy): Eukaryota > Viridiplantae > Streptophyta > Magnoliopsida > Lamiales > Lamiaceae > Salvia > Salvia rosmarinus. The sequence goes on along the minus strand of CM072816.1, from coordinate 19,167,721 downwards.
TTACTATGTTACATGTTAGTTTAGCACATATTTCATCTCTTCAGAAGACATATGCTAAATATATTAGTTTAGACATCTTTCGTTCATAACAGAAGACAAAAGGGTTCTAGTCTTTGCGACAAGAATCCAGAAGACACAAAACACAAAATCAGAAGACAATCGAATTAAATCTCAACCATTGATCCAACGAATCAAAGGTCCGGATTCATTTTCATTTCTTACCAAATTATCATTTCTCCGATCCATCTCCTACATATATATATATATATATACACGTGTTAATTACCTCTGAGAATACAGTTTTGAGTTGTCTGGTCCAGTCACCAAGGGTCCGAATGTGAACACTAAGATAATCTTCTCTAGGAGCTGAAGTTATTGAAAAAGGATGCCTGCAATTAAGTAATTTAATTATCCGAATTAAGAGAGCATTAATTAACTAATTATTTGCAGGTTGTGAAACAGTTAAAATTGATACACATGCAATTATACTGTTACTTCATGATAATCTAGAATATACGTCTCTAATAATGGAGACAAAAGTTGGGTGAGTTCGATCTTTATCAATTAGTTTGTTTATATATATATAATTGATATAAAAATATAGAGTTTCGGAATTTAATCTGCTTTTCAGTAACACATACCATTCAAATGGAGAAACGGCTGCACAGTTGACAAAAATATATTGTCCGCTTTTATATTTGAATCCTTGAGGCTTAGACATGTGCAGTGAAAGCACATTCCCAGGGTAGACGGCCACCTTCATCCACAAATAATTCATGCACATAAATAATATAAAAAACAATTATATATGGACAAAACATATATATCCAAAAATTTAAGAAAAAAATAATAACAAAGTCGATGCTATATTTACCTTAAGGATTTTGACAGCCTTGATGCTGGATCTGAAGGCTCTAATCAATCTTTCTGCAGCATAAATTGTGATAGGAACAGCCAGATACATCCATGTCTGCCATTTCAATAATAGGTTCATATTTAAAAATAAAACCACTATTAATTCTGTCTTTAAAAATGAAATACAAGTAGAATGAGAACTCACTGTTTTATTGTACCACCCATGAGTCAAATATAGCTTGATTCCATGAAGAATGAGGAAGATATAGACAACGATGAATAGGTGGTGTGAATACCAAAAGGCGTTGAACCCTGCAAGTTTGTCTAAAGGCTTTGGTAGATGCACTCTGTTTCTTCTAAACATTGGTGATGCAAGTGTGAATGCTAGAGCCATTAAAACCACCATTACAATCCCTGTCACTCCTTCAAATCCTTTCACATAATGCCAATAACTCTTTGGCTGATCATCTCCAAAATATTGCTCCACCTTCTTGTACTTCTCCGGGCTCGCCCGGAGTAGCCGGGGAAAATCGCAGCTCAGATGACTTATCCCGTGTATTCCGACTCCTATTCCAATCGCAATGGCAATTACCTATAAAATAATGTAAGGACATGGTTCTTGAATTTTTTGTTTGTTTTTAAATTAGCACCAAGATAAGTTTGTATAATCCAGAAAAGAACATGTATATTTTTTGTTAGTAGGACCACGCCCACCTACTACTAAGCTCTAAAGAATGTAGCCTTTCCCGAAGTTGATTAGCACATTGGGAGAAATGAAAAGGTCTAAGTCACCCAAGACTTTATTCAACATGATTTTCCAAATCTGATAATCGCACCAGTCTTAGTTGGTCCTATCATGTAGTACATTTTAGTTATATGAAGAAAAACAAGAAAATTGCACTAGTCTTAGTTAGTCCTATCATGTACATTTTTATCATATGAAAATAAACCAGGCGTAGATAATGCAGCTACAACACTATTTTTTTTCAATTACAACATCCCCGATTATTTCTAATAAAATTCATTTAATGTGTACCCTAAAAATTTGGGGGTAATATTATGCTTGCAACCTTTTAAAATAGTATAAAAATAAAAGAAATTCAGATAAAATGGTGTCATTTCCAAAATTAACCTTTTCTAAGAATATCAATAATCTTCGAACCATAGAGAAAATAAGTCGACCTATTTTACAGATTGAAACCACATACCCGACCAATCTGAAACCATAACATTATCGACCCATGACCCGGATCCAGAACCGACCCAAAACCAAATTAAACAATTTTCAACTATCAATCATCTTCGAACCACAAAGAAAATTACTTGGACCCATTTTACCAATTCAAAATCGAAACCCCTGCCCGGGCCAAGACCCAGGCGGGGTCACCAGATCAACCAAACGAGAGTGGATGATGAAAACTAACCTTATGGAAATTGATATTGTCATCAAAGGGAACCACCACTCCTAACCTAGTCCTGTTTCTGAGCCAAGTAATGGTGTTGCGGCACATCGGCAGCAGAATCAACGCCATATTCAGCTTCAGCGTCTCCGCCGCCCCCTTCGCCATACAAACGCAGTGTCCCATCACCTCAAACGCTGCTTTGTTTTTATACTGCACATATTTGTAGGCAAAAAGCGCCGCCATAACTCCCATCCACACCGCCATCACCCACACTCTCTGCCAATTGTCCGCCACAAAATACCAGCCGTTGCTGTACCACCGCTGCAGCACGTGCTCCTCCGTCGGCCTCAGCTTCTCGCTCAACATTTTGCTCAGATTCCGGCTCTCCCCGCCCCGGCCCCCTGTCTGCACCGGCCCTTGCAGCAGGAGCGTCTCCAAGTTTTCTATCTGAATATTAATTATTATTAAATAAATTTAGCTTCTTTTTTTTTTACGTTTGAATTTGAATTGAATTGGATTGTACCATAATGTAACCGAGATTGCTGGGGTCTAATTCTTCCATGATTAATCTTGCATATTCATCGGCCTGCTTCTGGATGTTGGATAGACTATTTGCTGAAGCACTTAGCGTTATAATCTGCCAAAACACTATATAGTATGAGAGAGAGAGAGAGAGAGAGAGAGAGAGAGAGAGAGGAGGACCTCTCTAACTTCATCTTCAGTGATTCTGCCATCTGCATCTTTATCAACCCTGCATTTGAAGAATTTAAATTGCATTTGACCTATTTATTGGAAATGATGATCAATGATTAATCCAAGATAAGAGTAATTTACATGTCAAAAAAAGTTTTGAGGCGACAATCGAAACTCTGATCAGCGATCTGATCCCAGAAATCTTTCAGCTGCTCTTTCGTGATGGAGTCGCCGGAGATATTCCTCCGCCGTGAAAGCGCGTCGAAGAGCTCGCCGGCGAACTCCTTCGACCCCTTCATCCCTACACACACATATGTTAACATTTCATTTACATAAATAAATTGAATGGAAGAGTGAATCACAAGAAATCGGAATATAGGTGGTATGATCATGCAACGAATTAGGTATTGTTAGTTAGGAATCTAATTTAATTTTAGCTCATAAAAGTTCATTATTTTACCAATGCATTCGCCAAAGAGGGAGCGCGGCAGCATCCCATTAGTGGTGGAAGTGAGCTCATCGAACCGCTTCTCCACCCCGGTCCAGGTGGCGCCGCCCTCGGTCTTGCTGATAAACTTGAGCCCCATTAGAGCTTGCGCCGCGGCGGACTTCATCCGGTCGAGCCTTTTCACCGGCTGAGGGTGGCGCGTGAGAGAGGCCAGACGCTTGAGCTCTTGCCGGATTCTTGTTGAGGCGTTCCTCGCCACCGATGATCCGAATGAGGACTTCTTTTCCAGCCCTTTTGCGAGAACTTTTAGCTCGGGGTCCTCCACCCTGCCTCCGCCGGCCGCCGTGACGCTGTGCACCGCCACCGAGTCCTCGTGCAGGTCGAGGGTGATCTCCACGTAGTCATCCGCGGCCGCGACGCCGTCGGGGAGGGTGAAACGCGCGCTCTTCTTGCCCCTGTCACCGCCGACGCCGACTAACTCCGTGTCGGAGTGGCGTTGGTGGATAGCTTCTTTGTTTTTCATATTGGATTTGAGTAAACTATACTTGTAGTAATAGTTTGCGAACTTAATTTCTTTTGTTGATGGAAATTCTGTTAGCTAAGACGATCGAAGTGTTGGCGGTGGTTGTTGCGGCGGCGGCCATGGCGGATTTGTTTTTTTTTTTCGGCGAATATGAGGCACTGAATTTATACAAATAAAGTTTGGATGTCTCTTTTTTTTTGCATATGTGAATTACTATTTGCGTGGATTATATTATTTCCGTTAATTAACTAAGCGACAGAATTTCCACTAAAAATATAGTAATCAAAGCCATAATCGAGATTGCGATCTATTTGGCAAGAACCGTTAAGTGATTAATCATTATTTAATGCAGTGACGGAGCCAAACATTTCATGTTGGGGTCTAAAAATAATTTTTATAATAAAAATAAAAATAAATAGTATTGTTTAAATTATATTACAATATTCAAAAAATAAAAGTTAAATACAATCACATCATAATATTTCCCTTCTATTCTTCATCTTCTGAAATCGCTGCATAATAGTTTCATTAGTGATATTGACGAACACATCCTTCTCAATATAAGGAACTAAGCAATTATTCAAGGTTGGTCTCCCATACGATTGCGTGAGAACTTTGATGAATTTCATTCTTTGAAAAAGCTTTTTCTCTTGAGGCGGGCAACTAGTAAGATCAATGACAACTTAACTAATAAATAAACCAATGGAAAAACTTCATGTTTTCTTGTAGAAACCATCTGTTGAGCAAGACCTCCAATCCCTAATACTACTGAAAATGTTTCATCTATACGCACATCGAAAATAAAGTTTTCAAGTTGACTTTCAAGTTCATACAAAGTAACTTCAGAAAATTCAGATGGGTAACACCTTGCAAGGCGAAACAGCTTCTCCGAATCAAATGCAGAAAATGAATCTCTAGGTTCGAAGCATGTCATGCATAAAAGTAAATCCGTGTTGACTTCATCAAAACGTTGATTCAACTCTTGAGCTTGCATGTCAATCACAGAACAAAATAGCTCAACTCGATAATGATGAAGATTCGTCATTTTCTCAATTCTATGAGGAAAAGCATGCTCACGCGTTTGACATGGACCTTTAAGTAAGTAAGCTCTACGAACCTGCTCTATTAAGTTCGGTGGATAACTCATTATATCAGGTCGTAATCCTGGATCACTTGGAACATTTTCTAAATCAACTTCATTGTTATCTTCCTTCGATGATTCTTGAGGTTGGAGAAGTGTAGGTCCATTAACTGATGAAGATGAAACCTCCACAGCAAGAGAAGTTTTCCTAAAATAACGATTCATTTACCTAAGAAATAATGAAAATATATAATCAAAACAAGATACATTACTACTCTAAACAAGATATATTAATAAAAATGTATAATCAAATGATACAATCAAAAGAAAACGTATTTTTCTCCGTCGCCCCTCATATCATAAATTAATATTTTTAGCAAAAATCCTAGTAATCCATATATAATATAAACGTACAGTTGCCTTTGTAATGTGATATGGATGCAATTCAAATTACATAAAAGATAGACTACCACTGCACCACTATTTTACAATAATTTTCTTCTACATTATTTATATGAGTAATATTTATTGGGGAATTATATAAAATTACACACTTATGCAAAAGTGTGTACCATCAGAACTACCATGTGTATCATTTCTTCAAAATTTTATAAAAGACAAAAAATTCGAAAATGAATGGGAAGAAACAAAAAAGACATATGTAATACGTGAAACAAAAAAGAAAAATATATAAAAGACTGAAATTATATATATAAAAAATCAAAAGATTCGATCACATTTCTTCAAAATTATATAGATGGTACACCTTTCTTCAAAATTGGGCATTTAAGTTCAGATCCCATATTTGTTTATAAGAAATTAAATATCACATTGAAAATGACCAAAAAAAAAAAAGCAGTGTGTAATTTAGGTTTTGTTTTGAATAAGTTTATGCCTTCAATTTCAACATTTTTCAGTTTCTAGCACACGCATTCTTCGAGCAAACTTTATATTATTAGTCTTAAATCCACCCATAATATAAGATTAGTTGATTTTAGAAGCAATCAACACATTCAATAAATCAAACAAACAATAAGAAAAAGAGGGCAATATGGTTTCAAACTCCTCAAAAATTAGAACAAAACTGTTAAATTCGAAACTACCGGAGTTAGAGGGTCGCCGTCTCGCCGATGTTGTTCCCGGTGGAAGATGTCTCTGTTGGGGGAAGAAATGTAAAGAGAGAGAGAAAGATAAAAGAAACGAAAAGAACACGTGCAAGAAACCCAAGATATTTACTGATATATGTAATAATATATTAAAAAATTTAATTAAATTGTGAAATTATTGAAATACCCCTACAATTTTCAAAATTACCGGGGAACCCATGGCCATGGGCCCCCAGGCCCTTACTGCCTCAGTCCCTGATTTAATGCATTTACTCTTTTCGCCTCGAAAAAAAAAGGAATCATTATCAGTGGAGGATCGGAGTAGTATTTGGATTTTATTTTTCTTTTTTACTTACACGCTGCTGCTACAAGGACGTATTATAGTTTATGATAATAAATCTCGACGAACTGAAACTAATAAATGGTTTATCATAGTCGGAACTTTAATTAGAATCATGTCCATAAAAGACAAATTAATAGTAATAGTTTGACCAATACAATCAATATATAGATTCTTTTCATAGATAATAAAACTTGATAAAACCAAAAACGTAATAAATAGTTTAATTAATTATATATGGTGTGGGGAACTTTAGGACCATCTTCGAAAAATATTAAAGTGTAATACGACTTTGTCCTATAGATTATTATACTTTTAGGATTTAATTAAATAATTAAACTAAGTGTTATAAAGTCAGTGTTTTAGTTCGTGGATGTTAGCACATTTTGCTTCCTTATAGATGTAGGAATCTTATGGTTACATTATATTTTTAGTGATATAATTAATGCGATAAAAACACAAATTAAATAAAAACCTGTTTCACCATACATCGTCGTAGTAGGGGAGGATCCAGAAATCGATATTGGGGTTGACTGAAAAATAAGTAATTCGGTGCATTAAATTTCATAAACACCAAAGTATATCTATGCTTCCATAAGTTATACATTACGAGATTTCAATACATAAAATCCATTAATAATTGAGTCTATATCTTTATATTTGATAAAATCTTTTTCAATATACAGCACTAGTAAATCATCAAGTAAATCTTGTTACAAAGTATCGTATTCACATATTTCATTATGGAAAATGCGTGTTCAGTATAACAGTAGAAACATGCAACGTCAAAATTAGATGAATTATTCTAGTTAACATAAGGTAGTGTTGAAACTTGAAACTCTTGCATCACTATCACATCATGCTTATAATATCTTTAACTCGTACTTTAATGAAATAATGTCTTAGTCAGTGAAATCTTTATGATAGAATTTTCTTATAGGTTTTCGAATATCATTACTATTGAATGATTTGAAAAAAATTATAAAATTTAGGGCAACACTAAAAAATTAATTCAACAAATAACAATTTTCTTCTCATTTTTTAATTATTTTGGATTATGCTAATTTTGGATTGAACTTAATTTAACACATGGATATAAGAAAAGTTTGGAGTTTGTATCGGGTTGGAGCCTGGTGCAGCCCCTACATAGATCCGCATCGTAGCATATATGAACAAAAATAAGAATACAATTTGTGATGCAGAGATTGTTGCAGCAGGCGAGAATTTTGGAAAGAAACAAAACAGATTTGGTTTCTTCTTAATTTCTTGTTCACCTGCACATGGGGTTCTGTTTATTCAAATTATTTTAATCTTTATTTCCTTATTTTGAGTCCAAAAAATAGATTTGAAAAAAGAGACAAATATTAAAGTTCGTACGGGTTTTTCATTTAATAAAAATATATTTTTTCATGACAAGTCCAACTTTTCTTCTCGACTTTATGACATTGTACACAATGATTTGCTAGATTGGTAGAATCGTTTGCCTGTCAAAAAAAGAAGAAGAAAGAATAAACTTAGAGGGATGAAATATAAAATGTAATAAACTAGATGATCATGCATGGTGCAACATTAACTGAAAGCATACTGATCGCTATAATTCCTACCAATTAAATGAGAGTAAAACAACAAGTATCCATATCGTATCCACAGAGACTGCAACTCGAGAACACAACAAATAATCAACACATAATCTTGATTATTATTCAGGCAGCAAAATATCAATAGAGAGATAATAATAAAACTAGACTCAAATATAAATAAGGAATAAAACCAAATATAAAAGACTGACCCTAGGGATGTACTTAACCTAACCAGATTCACACAATTAACCTATTAATCTATTTACCACTTTAATCCGCATTCATTTGAAGGATCACTAATGTAACTATAGTTTCCGTCAGGACATCCTATAGTAGTAGGTTAGTCTAAACTCTATCTCCGTCGGATCTCAAGAGAAGTAAGCCAATTACCAAAAGCACACAAAGAATAACCTCCTACAGTTCACCCATCTCCGCCAGGTCTCAAGGTAAAAACTATATTATAAATTCAAGATATCGACTATGCAATTAATTCCGCCAGGACATCAATCACATAACTAGCATACACAATATTAGCCGAATACCAACACATGAGAATTAAAGCCAAGAATCATAAATCATGAATGAGACGACAAAACAGTATCAACAGATAAATCATACGAATCTAGTCAGACATACAAACCCTAGGATCAATACGAAAATTAATTAGCTACGCATAATTAAATTACTAAAGCAATAAATAAATATAGATAACATAAACTGAAATAGATAAATAAAACCATATGATTCCACGATGAACAATGCAACAGCTTCGATCCGTAGATAAATCTGAACTTGAATAAGAACTGAAAACTAACTTGAATGAAAACAAACACTGGAAACTAATCTCAAAAACTGAGCTAAACTAAACTGTTAAAATAAAACGTGCAAAGGTAAAAAGCTAAAGAGAGTGTTCTGTTCTGAATGTAAAAGCTCTCGTGTAAAGTGTATCATCCTCTGTTCTGACTGCGCGATGATTTATCAACCTAGGCCGCGTCGCCCTATCTCGCGAGGTTATCCCGCGATGAAATGTTGCGATCGAATATCGCGAGACAACCTTTCTGGCGCGCATCCGTTCTTGGTCGCGAGTGAATGTCGTGAATCTTGTCTGTCTCTCCTCGCGTGCTTTTCTCGCAAAGCAAAGTCACGAGGTATTCTTTCTTCTGATTTCGACTTTCTTCGCAAGCTTTGCTCCCGAGTCTTCTTTGCTATGCTCAGTCGCGAGTTCTCACGGCCAACAATTCCTCTTTATCGTGACCTACTTTTTTGACATCAAAACTTGTGCTAAAATGACACGAAATACACACGACATAATATATTTCAAGGTAAACATAAATATATTAAATAATAGCTCAAAAGATCACTTATCAAATATAAACTAAGCAAATATGGCCATATAAATCAGGTAAAAATGAGGCTTATGAACTCCCCCAAACTTAACCTTTTGTTTGTCCTCAAACAAATCAAAACAAGAGGGAGACGATCAAGGACATGCGATGAGTCGAACGACAAAAGCAATAAGTCTCGTGAGCAATGAGCAATAAAAGATTCAATCAAATGAATGAAATCACAAAGATTTTTCGTTAAACTCTACATATCATAATAACCATAAGCACAAGCATTTTAAACTTGTATCATCACAACATGGATATATATATATATATATATATATATATATATATATATATATATATAAGAAATCTCTAACAATCAAGTATATCAAGGAGGATGTGTATACTCTCAAAGTTTAAAAAACACACGGAATCTACCATAAGCTTGCAAATTGTCTAATTCTCCATTGCTCAAATATGTGCTCAAGAATTGAGATAAAAAATGTCTTATAAAATGTTATAATGTAGGCTCTTTGGTAAGGTATGATATATTTCTAAATGACTCGTAATCCCATAATGAAAAATACCATAAGTATCATAAGACACAATTCTCAAACTTTCACAATTCATTTTAATTTTCCATACCAAGAAGTCATTTTTCTTTAAGAACTCCATAATTTTCATGTAAGTGATATACTCATCTCAAGCTCTAGTTATTTACCCATTTATGTTCTTTTCGCACACTTATGCCAAATTTTTTTTCATCATTTGTTTCTTTTTTCATTTTTTTTGAACTTATATGGGTAAGCAACTATTTTTTTGATTATCACTTTCTCATCATTTATTTCTTTTCTTTCCTTTCTTTTTCTCAACCCTCAATTGAAGCAACCAAATATCATACTAACTACATAACCCAACCCACGACTATATGAAAGAATAAGTTAGGCTCAAACGAGCTCATCAAAAGATAACAAAATAACAGGTTAGTATTTGAATAGTGTATAGGCTTAAGAAAAGAATTCCTAATATCATTTCAAAATTCTTAAGCACATCAATGCAACCTCGAAAAAAAATCCAGAGCAAGTTCTAGAGAAACTCATGCCACTACAAGAAAGTTGACTTTTTGCGACATGAAAAATGTGTCGCTAACATTTGTTTTAATGTTGCAAAACTAACTAACATTTTTGCGTCACTTTATATTGTGTAACAAAAGGTCGTTAGCATTTTACGATGCTTTTTTATTTATGTCGGAACATATGACACTTTGTGCATCGCTAACCCAATTGTCGTATAAAATTCACGACATATTATGTGACTTTAGTTGTAGTGACGATGTTAGTTTGCGTCATATTTCATGACATTAGCCGAATTGATGCATCATAATTGCGACACTAGCTTGTGACATTATTACCAATTATAGTATAATGGTTACGACATTGTTTCCATTAATGTTGCAACATATACATCATTTTGTGCATCACTAAATTAATTGTCGCCTGAAATTTATTACATATTATGCGCCATCCGTGAAAGTGGTATATGTTAGTTTATGTCACATTACATGATACATAAATATAAATAATTTTATTGTTGTATTTCTTTACAATACATTTTAATTAGACGGTTTGTAACGACCCGACTTACGGATTGACGGTTGCACAAGTATTTTCAGTGTGCTTTGTCCTCACTCACACACCGAGAAAACTTCCCAAAGGTCACCCATTCCAAAATTGCTCCAAGCCAAGAAGCTTAACTTTAGAGTTTTTATGAGATGGATTTAGAAAGAATATGCATCTTGTTGGTATGAAAGCACATATCAAATCTTTAAGCTCTCCTCAAATATGGTCTCATTCTGTGCGTTTGATTCATATATCCTCCGCTTGAAGTCTTAATCGAGCCACCCTTGTTCATGCCTCCACACCGCGATCACTCCGCACTTTTGCCCCGAGCGCCACATGCCCACCAGCTTCCGCTTGTTTCGCCTCGAACCACACTGTCTCGGGAGAGGTTCGGCTCGATACCATCTCAGAACCACCAGCTTTCGGATTGACGGCTGACCCCACAGACCAACACGATTCTTTTCAGTGTGCTTTGTCCTCACTCACACACTCCATGAGAAAAATTCCCAATGGGTCACCCATCCCACAATTGCTCCAAGTCAAGCACGCTTAACTTTAGAGTTTTTATGAGATGGACTCCCGAAAAGAAGATGCATCTTGTTGGTATGAGCAGCACATATCAAATCCTTTAAGCTCTCCTCAAATATGCAGTCCCATACCTACATATTGTCGAAATCCTCTCATTCCTAAGCCATTCATTCATGTACCTCTCCGCTTTGAAGTCTTAGTCGAGCCGCCTTATGCCTCCGCACCGACGATCACTCCGTACTTCTACCCCAAGCGTCACATGATTAATGAACATTTTTCTTTTTGTGACAAATATATTGTATATTAAACTAATAATGCAGACTGACACAATTTCTTGTGTTAAATTATTATTATTATTATTATTTGTAACCTTTGGATTTTTATTGAACGTGTATACAATATTATAATAGCTCATATTTGATTATTTAAATATTTTGAATGAATAATTAACAAGTGTTTAAATAAACTATAGCAAATTTTGAGACATAAAAATGAATGTCGCGTCGCATATGTGTCACTAAACTATGACATAATATATAGATGGCACATAACCGTCATAAATATACAACATTGAATGCAACAATATTCTAAATATGTGATATAATTATGACATTTTATTGAGGTGTTACAAATAAATTGTCGTAATTTTAAGACATCAAAATGAGTGTCGCATATGTGTCACTAAATTATGACACAATATGTAGATGATGCATAATTGTCATAAATATACAACCCTAGATGCAACAATATTCTAAATATGTGATATAATTATGACATTTTATTGAGATGTCGTAGATAAATTATCGTAATTTTGAGACATCAAAACAAATGTTGTATTTTGGTCACTAAACTACGACACAATATTTAAATGACGCACAAATGACATAAATATGCGACACTAGAAGCATAAGTGTGGTAATTTTACGGCACATACATGTAATGTCACATGTGTGTATGTCGCAATAAGTCTATTTTGTTGTAGTGTGCTATTTCAAACTATTCACACGTAGTTAAACAAGACTGAAAAGATATGACAGTCAAAAGCTCAAGTCTCAAAGGTTTCAAACATGTGATCAAGTTCTCAAAGACTTATACTCACAATAAACATGACATGCTTCGTCTCACAAAATCAGTTGCAATCAATTTTCTAATAAAAACAATTCTCATCATCGGCTGCTCGTCATTCAACTCAACCCAAAACAGACATAAAACCCAAACAAGAAAAACAAAACAAAAACAAACAAAAAGAAAACAAAACAAAACAAAGAAAACATTGGGTTACCTCCCAACAAGTATTAAATTTAAATGTCTTTAGCTAGACCATTCCGTAGCTCGACCAATCTGGCGTTTTGGCAGTTGACTTCTTTTCAAACCTGTGCTTGCCTCTGTATTTATCATTTACTGTAGACCTCCACTGAGTGTGGAAGTGGCTTCCCCCAAACTTGAACAAATCTCTCGAGGTTCCATATCGAGTCCACCTCTTCTTTGTAGCATACTCGTCAACTGGCCGGTTGAAATCCAAGCTCGAGATTGGGCTAGCTGTGACAGTGTTGATTGAATAGCAATCTTCATGCTCTGAACTATCATGTCGCTGGATGGCGTCATATATTAAAATTTTCAGCTCCTCATCGTTGACACGAAATGTGAGATCACCTTCCTGCACATCAATTAAAACACGACCAGTGGCTAGAAAAGGCCAACCCATGATTAGTTGTTGATTTTTAAATTCAGGTATGTCTAAAATAACAAAATCAGCTGGAAAAATAAAATCCCGAATTCTTACCAACACATCTTCAACCACTCCCTTAGGATATGATACTGACCTGTCAGCCATCATCAATGAAATCGTAGTTGGCTTCATTTTGCCCAGCTCCAAGCGGTTAAACACAGATAAGGGTATCAAATTGATGCTCGCTCTCAAATCACACAACACGTTGGGGAATGTATGCTCTGCAATCTCGCACTCCAACGTGAAGCTCCCAGGATCTTTCTGTTTCAGTGACAATTTCCTCTGTAAAATAGTGCTGCATTCTTCAGAAAGGTTAATTTTTTCAAATTTACCCAACTTTTTCTTGCTTGCCACTGCATTTTTGAGAAATTTGACGTATCCGGGCATGTTTCGGAGCGCATCAAAGAGAGGTATGTTGATATTTACTTTCTGAAACATCTCTTTGAATCAGGAGAACTCTTCGTCATATTTTTTCTTCCCGAGGCGCTGAGGAAACGGAGCATTGGCTACTGGAGACGTCGGATGGCTCACGTCTTTCCCTCGCGAGACTCCATCGCGAGGTCTTCTCTATATTTCTTCGCGGGATTCCCTCGCGACCCTTCCTCGCGAGGGAAGGTCGCGAGTCTGGGTTCTGATTCAGGCACTTCTTTTCTCGCGGGATTCCCTCGCGACCCTTCCTCGCGAGGAAAGGTCGCGAGGCCTGGTTCTGTGTAAGGCCCGTCTTCCATAGTGAGATTATCTCGTGACTGGTTGTCACGAGGATTTCTCGCGAGGTGAGAATCCGTCAGAATGTCTTCCTCGTCCTCCTCGACTTGTTCACTGTGTTCCTTCTTTCCTTCATACTCCGGATGATTTGCATAAGATGCTCCGCTTCTCAAATATATTGCATTGCATTTATTCGGAGGAGTGTGATTCTTCGGATTTTGCTCAGTATTGCTTGGGAATTGACCCTGCTTGTGTATCCCAGCTTTCTCGTTGGCCATTTGCCCCACTTGGTTCTCCACCATCTTCATTTGCTTTCCAAGGGCTATGACAGTATTATTGATGGCATTTATTGTGCTCTCCAGAGTGTTCAGCCTATTCCCAATCTGCTGGATTTGAATGTTTTGCTGAGCCACAATTTGTTGGTGACTCGCTACTATTTGCTGATTGCTCGCCAACATTTGGTGTATCAACTCTTCAAGGCTCAGCTTCTTAGGTTCCATAATCATCCCATTATTCACAGCAAAACCAGGTGGTGGTTGCTAAGCATTCTGCGCATCTCCTCAATATTCTGCGCCATGGCCACAGTCATCTGCCCTTTCCTCTCGGCTTCGTACTCCTTCTGCAGAGTTGTGAATTTCTCTAACAAATCATCATACTTATCGTCCAACTCTGCAGCAGCCACTTTTCTGATCGACTGTCTCTCCATCGATCATTGATAGCTATTGGATGCCATCTCCTCAATAATTCTCAATGCTTAATCTATTCCTCGATTGAGAAGGCATCCTCCGGCTAACGCATCTACAATGCTACGAGTGTTAGCATTGAGTCCACTATAAAATTGGGTCACTTGCTGCTCAAGTGAAAACCCATGCTGTGGACACTTTCGGAGCAGATTTTTGAATTTCTCATAGGCTTCAAATAATGATTCATCTCCCAATTGTGAAAAATTGGAAATCTCGGCAATGATCTTCTGAGCCTTGGCAGGTGGGAAGTATTTGGACAAAAATTTCTCACAGAGTTGCTCCCACATGGTAATCCGTGATCTGTCCAAGCTCTTGAACTATTCTTTCGCTTGACTCATATATGAACATCTGCATCCGGATGGCATCACCGGCACTCCATTCTCGCTGATAGTATCACATATATCAAGGAATACCTCAAGTGTCGTTGGGGTCTTGATAACCCTCCCTAAACCGCTCCGCCAGTATCATGTTGATGAGGGCGGCTTTAACTAAAAGTTGTTGGCATTGACTTTGGCCCCCATCCTCCATCTTGGAACTGATCTGTCGGTGGCCTGTACATGTAGTTGAGCGGTATAGGTTGTGCTTATCTACCAATCGCCTATTCGATTACAAACGCCATCGATTTGCCGTTTGACATATATCTATCTCGCCATCCGATCACGGCCTGAGGTTGTCTATCTGTCATCGCTTGTCTCTTTTCCCTGCGCTCACTCTTATGTGACTTTTCAATCTCAATATCCAAAGGAAGAATTTCTTTGCTTTGAGATCTTGTAATCATGCACTGCGCAGAAAGACAACAACCAGATTAGATCCAAGCAAAAATAAAGAAATAATACTTTTTTTTTATTTTCAATTTTTATTTTTTTATTTTTTTATATTTTTTAAGCCTGAATTTATAACTACAATTCAGAAAATTATCACTATATAATCTAAACAGCCCCCGGCAACGGTGCCAAAATTTGATCGGTATAATTCCTACCAATTAAATGATAGTAAAACTGCGAGTATCTATATCGTATCCACAGAGACTGCAACTCGAGAACACAGCAAATAATCAACACAGAATCTTGATTATTATCCAGGCAGCAAAATATCAAGAGAGAGATAATAATAAAACTAGACTCAAATATAATTAGGGAATAAAACCAGATATAAAAGACTGACCCTAGGGATGTACTTAACCTAACCGATTCACACAATTAACTTATTAATCTGTTTACCACTTTAATCCGCATTCATATGAAAGATCACTAATGTAATTATAGTTTCCGCTATGACAGCCTATAGTAGTAGGTTTGTCTAAACTCTATCTCCGTCGGATCTCAAGAGAAGTAAGCTAATTACCAAAAGTACACAAAGAATAACCTCTTACATTTCACTTATCTCCGCCAGGTCTCAAGGTAAAAACTATATTATGAATTCAAGATATCGACTATGCAATTAATTCCGCCAGGACATCAATCTCATAACTAGCATGCATCAATATTAGCCGAATACCAACACATGAGAATTAAAGCCAAGCATTATAAATCATAAGTGGGACAACAAAACAATATCAACAGATAAATCATACGAATCTAGTCAGACATACAAACTCTAGGATCAATATGGAAATTAGCTACGCATAATTAAATTACTAAAGCAATAAATAAATATAGATAACATAAACTGAAATAGATAAATAAAACTATATGATTCCACGATGAACAATGCAACAACTTCGATCCGTAGATAAATCTGAACTTGAATAAGAACTGAAAACTATCTGGAATTAAAATAAACATGCGCGCTGATTTATCAACATAGGCCGCGTCGCCCTATATTGCGAGGTTATCCTAAGATGAAATGTTACAATCGAATGTAGCGAGACAACCTTTCTGGCGTGCATCCGTTCTTGCTCGCGAGTTTGAGGTCGCGAGTGAATGTCACGAATCTTGTCTGTCTCTCCTCGCAAGCTTTTCTCGCTAAGCAAAGTCGCGAGGTCTTCTTTCTTCTGATTTCGACTTTCTTCGCGAGCTTTGCTCGCGAGTCTTCTTTGCTATGCTCAGTCATGAGTTATCATGGCCAACAATTCCTCTTTATCGTGATCTATCTTTTTGACATCAAAACCTGTGCTAAAATGACACGAAATACACACGGCATAATATCTTTCAAGGTAAACATAAATATATCAAATAACAGCTCAAAAGATCACTTATCAAATATAAACTAAACAAATATGGCCCTATAAATCTGGTAAAAATGATGCTTATCACATACAGATATAGAAAAGTTATTTAATTTTTATAAACTAAGTTACAATTATGTTTTGTTGCATGCATAAGTAATTTTAGAAAGTCTAAATAGAAATAAACATTTAGGTACAAGATAGATGACTTAAAGAAGGCAACAAAGTAGTTTAATAGCATAAATTATTAATAGACTTTCCAAATGCTTTTGAAAAAAATATAATCAGAGATAACTTACGATCAAAACGCTTAAGGAAACTCTAAGAGATAGCTTAAATAACAAGTAAAACTTCAGCAATTTTTTGTTTTCTTTCAGTCATATTCTTCAAAGTCACGATCGAACCTTGCTAAGGATAGTTAAGCCGGGAACCACGATCAGGGAGGGGAATTAGGAAAAGGGTAGAAAAGTGGGTCACAATTGTATGCAAAACTAAGCCAAATCATAGATAAATAAAAAGAAGTTCAACATAGTACTAGCCGATCACCAAGATTCGAAGGAATAAATACATGATATCAAACTCGCATATGAATCTAAACGAGTATTAAACTGTCAAAAGAAATGAGTGCATGCAGTGGATTACAAAAGAACGTGACACATGTATGAGGACATGTATCACCCAAGAGTCTATCTAATAAGTCCTACATCGGCACTCCATCTTCATCCATCACTACTCAAGCTACATTAGAAATACATGCAAGACTGAGTACGGGAGTACTCAGTGAATACTTGCCAAAACAAAATACATGCTTATATAACAGTAAATTGTCAAGCTATCGTATCAGTAACATATGGAGTTTTAACTTTGAAAGGCCCATGCTTTTAATGAAGCTAAAGTTCGACTGATCAATCTAAGTTCTTTTGTAATCACCGTATCTATAACTATTATTGTGAAGGGAAGAAGGCCTCATTTCACGGTCACCAGACTAGCCAACTGTCTAAGATGACTCACGGCTATTATGTACACTAATCATGTCTAGGAATTTCCTAGTACAGAATTCGAAATCGATTATGAGGTTTTGACAGAGCCAAACACAGATAGGTATCATTGACATGCTATCGTTTAGCGTTCAAAATAAATTTATAACCTATTGTCCATCACAGGCGTAGCCAGCGATAAGTATAGGGTCGATCCCACGAGGAGTTGGTGTAGCAATATCTGATGTCACGATGTCACTTAAAAGGAATGAGAGTGGTGTAATTATCTTGATCGCTATAGGTAAACTAAAGTAACCTGAAACAAACTAAAGGGGAATATCAAATAATAAACGAATCTGGCTTGGGCAACAACTTGGTGAAGATGATTAACACTCGGTCATAGGTGCAAAGGTTTTCAATACATGACATGCATCAACCGGTTATAAGAGACATACGTCGTGACCCCATTGTCACGCGTCACGCCCACGACGCACCCCTCCAAATCTATCCTTTCTGTGTAAAGAAATGCAAGGGACACCCTATGCAAACTATCTAACCCGTAATGCCCACGCACGAGGACACCTCAGTACATGCAAGCCTACAGTGCAAAAGTTATGATCTAGACAGACCCGGTATTGGCAAAGGCAGCTGCTAGGACTACTCCAACTCGCCCACACCATTCGTACTATTTGGAGTGCGGGACACCCGACACCTTAATCCAATTATTACTTGAAACTCTCCCTTGCCCACTATGTTATTCGCGACTAACACACCGAGTTTGGTTAAGTTATATATTGCTCAGGACCTAATGCTTTGGGAACACACGCATGCAGATCGTAATGCCCTACTTAGACCTCTTGAGTCATATTAATCATGCTTCACTTTGTTATGCCCAAACTAGAATAAAGACTTAGCCAGACATAAAATAAACAAACATGCAATAGTTAATTGACACCATCATGAAAAGGAAACAACTTACTATTACTTGAATGAAATAAACGGCGAGCCCAAAGTGCCGCCAACAAACATACACAAAAACGAATAAAAGAGTTTGCCCCGAAGGGACTTAATGTATGTGGTGGTGATGGTGATTCTCCTGAAAGTACCGATGATTCTAATGATAAAATATGATGCTCCGGGATGATATGAAGAAGATGCGCACAAGTCGCGCATTCATCCCATATATATATGCCGAGAGAGGTTGACGATGGTGTTGGCCCATGGGCTAGATAATCCGTTAGGGCTTCCTTGTTGATCGGCGTCTTTCCTTGCCCAGAGGGATTTGAGATGATCTCCTCCGGATTTTATGGGATTTGGCCTTAGCGCGCCTTCTTTCCGGATTTAGCGAGATTCACCCCGATCCCGCGTATCTTGCCCATCAGCTCTCTCTCTGTCTTCTCTTGCCCTCCTTCTTCCTTCTTCCTCTTCTCTCGGTTTCTGCTTGCTGATAAGCCTCATTTTTACATGATTTATAAGACTATATTCGTTTCATTTCTAATTGATAAGTGATCTTTTGAGCTGTCTTTCGATATATTTATGTTCACCTTGGAAGATATTATGCCGTGTGTATTTCGTGTCATTTTAGCATAGGTTTTGATATCAATAAGGTGGATCACGATAAAGAGGAATCACTAGCCCAGTCGCGAGCTCGTGCGAAGAAGAAATATTTGAAAACGACGATAAATATGATGAAATGGATTTCATAAGGATGGATGTGAAAAGTTTATAATGTTAAATATCATCTCGATAGGAGTCCATAGGCGCAAACAGATCGCAATTCGGAGTCCGGACGAGAGAACGAGCGAACAAATGAGTCGCACGCGCAGTCGAAAGAGCGATTCGCGAGTTTTGCTCGCGACCTAAGGTCGCAAGGCAAAACTCGCGAGAAAACTTGATTTTTCTGCACATTTGACATCTTCTCAACCTATCCTCACGAGAAGCTCTCTCTTGCAAAGCTAGAGAGGAGTAATTGAACTTAAACATCACAGATAGCCAACGACAGAGAGCTCGCGGGTTTACTTCGCGAATTAAGATCACGAGAGACATTCGCGAGGAAGCAAGGAATACGTGTTGAGAGTATCGCGACCAAAGCTAGCGAGCAAAAGGCGGGGGGCGAGACACCTAGTTTGTATGTATGTTTGCGTCAGAGTCATAAAAGGAATAGATAATTCACGAGAGAGGGAGCTGAGGATTCATTATAAAAAGGGAGATAGAGCAGTAGAGGAAACACATCATTCCAGAGCAGAACACAAATTCTTCTTTATTTTCTTTTACAAGGCTTTTCCCGTTTAATTTAGTTTAGCTTTTACCTTCAGTTGTTTTGATTCCAATTTCATAGTTTAGTATTAGATTTCAGAATTTCTTCCGGATTCAAGTGTTACATCATTCATCGTGGAATCCTACGATTTTATTTATTTAATTCAGTTTATGTTTTTCTTATTTATTTATTGCTTTAGCATTTTAATTATGCGTAGCTAAAATTCCGTATTGATCTTATGGTTTGTATGTCTAACTAGATTTATATAATTAATCTGTTGATACTGTTTTGCCGTCACATTCATGATTTATAATTCTTGGCTTTAATTCTCATGTGTTGGTGTCTGATCAATATTAATGCATGTTAGTTATGTGATTGATGTCTGGCGAATTAATTGCATAATCGATATCGGAATTTATAATACGATTTTTTGCTTGAGACCCGACGGAGATAGGTAAGCTGTAGGAGGTTAAATCTTTGTGTGCTTTTGGTAATTAGCTTACTTCTCTTGAGACATGACGGAGATAGAGTTTAGGCTAACCTACTAGTATAGGCTGTCCTGGCGGAAACTATGGTTACATTAGTGATTCTTCATCTGAATGCGGATTGAATTGGTAAATAGATTAATAGGTTAATTGTGTGAATCTGGTTAGGTTAAGTACATCCATAGGATCAATCTTTCATATCTTATTTTATTTCTATCTTTATTTTCGAGTTCTAGTTTTATAATATTCTCTCTTGATATTTTGTTACCTGGATAATAATAAAGATTCTGTGTTAATTACTTGCTGTGTTCTCGAGTCGCAGTCCCTGTGGATACGATATAATATACTTGCTGTTTTACTATCATTTATTTGGTAGGAATATTAGCGATCAAATTTTGGCGCCGTTGCCGGGGACTGTTTAGATTGCATAGTGATAATTTTCTGGATTGTAGTTATTAATTCAGGCTTATAAAAAAAAAATTAAAAAAATAAAAAAAATTATAAAAAAAAATATTTATTATTTCTGTGTTGCTTCTCAGATTTGATTTGGTTTATATCTCTCTGTGCAGTGCATGATTACAAGATCTCAAAGGAAAGAAATTATTCCATTGGATCTCGAGATTGACAGATCATATAAGAGAGAGAGCCGAGAAAGAAGACAACAAGAAATGGCAGGTAGACAGCCCCAAGTCCCAGATCGGATGGCCGAAATGGAGGCGATGCTGGCAGCAATGCAACGCCAACTGGCGTTGAATAATCAGATGGGTCCGTTTGGTGAACGAGCACAACCCATATCGCTCAACTACATGTACAGGCCACCGACGGATCAGTTCCAAGGTGGAGGATGGGGGCCAAACGTGAATGCGAATAATTTCGAATTAAAGCCTGCCCTCATCAGTATAATACAAGCGGAGCAGTTTGGGGGAGGGGTGTCTGAAGACCCCAATGCACATTTGGAAGCATTCTTGGATATCTTTGATACTATCAAACAGAACGGAGTGCCAGCTGATGCCATCCGGATGCGGATGTTCATATTTTTGCTGCGGAGTCAGGCGAAAGAGTGGTTCAAGAGCTTGGACAGATCAAGAATCACTACATGGGAGCAATTGCGCGAGAAATTTTTATCTAAATACTTTCCACCTGCCAAGGCTCAGAAGTTCATTGCCGAGATCTTCCATTTTTCACAATTGGGAGATGAATCATTATTTGAAGCCTGGGAGCGATTCAGAAACCTGCTCCGCAAGTGTCCACAACATGGGTTTTCACCTGAGCAACAAGTGACACAATTTTATAGTGGACTCAATGCTAACACCCTTAGCATTGTAGATGCATCAGCCGGAGGATGCCTTCTCAATCGTGGAATAGACGAAGCATTGAGAATTATTGAGGAGATGGCATCGATAGCTATCAATGGCCGATGGAGAGACGGTAAACGATCGGAAGAGTGGGCTGCTGCGAGTTGGATGATAAGTATGATGACTTGTTAGAAGTTCACAACTTTGCGTAAGAAGTACGGCCAGAGAGAAAAGGCGGATGACCGTGGCCATGGCGCGGACTATCGAGGAGGCTCAATTTGTGAACCAAGGAACAACTTTCAAGGGAATCAAAGTGGGAACCCGCCTTATCATCCCAACAATAGGAATCATCCCAATTTTTCCTATGCGATGCATTGAATGCTCGACAACCACCACCGGTTTCTTTGTGAATAATGGAATGATTGTGGAGCCCAAGAAGCCGAGCCTTGAAGAGATGATGCAACAAGTGTTGGCGAGCAATCAACAAATAGCGACGAGTCACCAACTAATGGTGGCTCAACAAAATATTCAGATCCAGCAGCTTGGGAATAGGATGAACTCTCTAGAGAGCACAGTCAACGCCATCAACAATACGGTGAATGCCCTTGGAAAACAATTGAAGATGTTGGAAAATCAAGTGGTGCGAGATGGCGATGAGAGAGCTGGGGTGCACAGGCAAGGTCAATTCCCAAGCAACACTGAGCAAAATCCGAAGAATCATACTCCTCCGAATCAGTGCAATGCGATACATTTGAGGAGTGGAGTTTCATATGAAAATCACCCGGAGAATCAAAGAGATAAGCAATCCAGTGAAGAGAGTGTCGCGAGAGAGAATGGCGAAGAGGCGTCGCGAGGAAGGAAAAGGGTGAACATTCGCGGTGGCGAAGGATCGCCAACGCTCCCAAAGCCTACTGCTCCATTCCCTCAGCGCATTGAGAAGACAAAATATGACGAGGAGTTCGCCCGATTCAAGGAGATATTCCAGAAAGTGAACATTAATCTACCTCTTTTTGATGCGCTTCGGAATATGCCCTGACACGTTAAATTTCTCAAAGATGCGATGGCAAATAAGAAGAAGTTGGGAAATTTGACAAGATCAACCTCTCTGAAGAATGCAGTGCTATCTTGCAGAGAAAGTTGCCACCGAAACAAAAAGACCCGGGGAGCTTCACTTTGGAGTGAGAGATTGCAGAACACACGTTTCCCAACGTGTTGTGTGATTTGGGGGAGAGTATAAATCTGATGCCCCTATCTGTGTTCAATCGTTTGGGCGGGCAAAATGAAGAAAACGTCCATTTCATTAATGATGGCTGACAGGTCAGTCACATACCCTAAGGGAGTAGTTGAGTATGTGTTGGTAAGAGTTCGGGATTTTGTCTTTCCAGCTGATTTCGTTATTTTAGACATTCATGAATTTAAAAATCAACCACTATTCTTGGGTCGGCCTTTTCTAGCAACTGATCATGCTTTAATTGATGTGCAGGAAGGTGATCTCACCTTTCGAGTAAATGATGAGGAGCTGAAAATCTTCATATATGATGCCATCCCGCGACACGATAGTTCAGATCATGAAGAGTGTCATTCAATCACCACTGTCATTGCTAGCCAAATCTCGAGCTTGGATGTCAACCGACCAAGTGACAAGGGTGCTAAAAAGAAGAGATGGACTCGGCATGGAACTCCGAGTGACTTGTTTAAGTTTGGGGGAGACCACTTCCACACTCAGTGGTGGTCTGTGGTAAATGAAAAATATGGAGGCAAACACAGATTTGGGAAGAACTCTGCTGCCAAAACGCCTGATTGATTGAGGTTAGAAATGGTCTAGCTAAAGACATTTAAATTTAGCACTTGTTTGGAGGTAACCCAATGTTTTCCTTTCTTTTGTTTTGTTTTCGTTTTTGTTCTGTTTTCTTGGCGTTTGTTTTTGTTTTGTTTTCTTGTTTGGGTTTTGTGTCTGTTTTGTGGGTTGAGTTGAATGACGAGCAGCCGATGATGAGAATTGTTTTTATTAGAAAATTTGATTGCAACTGATTTTGTGAGACGAAGCATGTTATGATTATTGTGAGTATTGAGCCTTTGAGAACTTGATCACATTTTTGAAACCTGTGAGACTTGAGCTTTTGACTGTCATATCTTTTCAGTCTTGTTTCTTTCTGTGTGAATAGTTTGAAATAGCATGTGTTTCTCTAGAACTTGCTCTGGTTCTTTTTCGATGTTGCATTGATGTGCTTAAGAATTTTGAAATGATATTATGCATTCTTTTCTTAGCCTATACACCAATCCAAACACTAACCTGTTATTTTATTATCCTTTGATGAGCCCGTTTGAGCCTACCTTATTCTTTCATATAGATGTGGGTTGGGTTATGTAGTTAGTGATATTTGGCTGCTTGAATTGAGGATTGAGAAAAAGAAAGGAAAGAAATGATGAAAGTGATTATTAAAAAATAGTTGCTTACCCATATAAGTTCAAACTAAAAAAAAAAAAAATTGACACAAATGTGTGAAAAGAACATAAATGGGTAAGTAGCTAGTGCGTTGAGATGAGTATATCACTTATATGAAAATTATGGAGTGCTTAAAGAAAAATGACTTCTTGGTATGGAGAATTGAAATAAATTGTGAAATTTTGGGAATTATGTCTTGTGATACTTATGGTATTTTTCATTATGGGATTATGAGTCACTTAGCCTAAATATATCCTACCTTACCAAAGAGCCGACATTACAACCTTTTAAAAGACCTTTTTGATCTTAGTTCTTGAGCACATATTTGAGCAATGGAGAATTAGACGATTTGCAAGCTTATGGTAGATTCCATGTGTTTTAAAACTTTGAGTATACATCCTCCTCGATACACTTGAGTGTTTGAGATTTCGTATATATATATCCATGTCGTGAGGATTCAAGTTTGAGAAGGCTTGTGCCTATGATTATGATGATGCGTGGAGTTTAACAAGAGATGTTGTGATTTGATTCATTTGAGTGAATCGTTTATTGCTCTTTGCTCTGAGGCTTATTGCTTTTGTCGTTCGACACTTTACCTGTCTCTGGTCGTCACTCTCTTGTTCTAATTTGTTTGAGGACAAACAAAAGGGTAAGTTTGGGGGAGTTGATAAGCCTCATTTTTACATGATTTATAAGGCTATATTCGTTTCATTTCTAATTGATAAGTGATCTTTACCTTTGAGCTGTCTTTCGACCATTTAGCAGCACGGATATCAATAAGGTGGATAACGATAAGAGGAATCGCAAGCTGGATAACGATCATGCGAAAGAAGAAATATTTGAAAACGACGATAAATATGATGAAATGGATTTCACAAGGATGGATGTGAAAAGTTTATAATGTTAAAGAGCATCTCGATAGGAGTCCATAGGCGCAAACGGATCGTAATTCGGAGTCCGGACGAGAGAGAACGGAGCGAAACAGCGAAGTCGCGCGCGCAGCCGAGAAAAGACGATTCGCGAGTTTTGCTCGCGACCTAAGGTCGCAAGGCAAAACTCGCGAGAAAACTTGATTTTTCAGCACATTTGACATCTTCTCAACCTATCCTCACGAGAAGCTCTCTCTAGCAAAGCTAGAGAGGAGCAATTGAACTTAAACATCACAGATAGCCAACGACAGAGAGCTCGCGGGTTTACTTCGCGAATTAAGATCACGAGAGACATTCGCGAGGAAGCAAGGAATACATGTTGAGAGTATTGCGACATACGTTCGCGACCAAAGCTAGCGAGCAAAAGGCGCGAGGCGAGACACCTAGTTTGTATATATGTTTGCGTTAGAGTCATAAAAGGAATAGATAATTCACGAGAGAGGGAGCTGAGGATTCATTATAAAAAGGGAGATAGAGCAGTAGAGGAAACACACCATTCCAGAGCAGAACACAAATTCTTCTTTATTTTCTTTTGCAAGTTCTTTTCCCGTTTAATTTAGTTTAGCTTTTACCTTCAGTTGTTTTCATTCCAATTTCATAGTTTAGTATTAGATTTCAAAATTTATTCCGGATTCAAGTGTTACATCATTCATCGTGGAATCCTACGGTTTTATTTATTTAATTCAGTTTATGTTTTTCTTATTTATTTATTGCTTTAGCATTTTAATTATGCGTAGCTAAAATTCCGTATTGATCCTATGGTTTGTATGTCTAACTAGATTTATATAATTAATCTGTTGATACTGTTTTGCCGTCCCATTCATGATTTATAATTCTTGGCTTTAATTCTCATGTGTTGGTGTCTGATCAATATTAATGTATGTTAGTTATGTGATTGATGTCCTGGCGGAATTAATTGCATAATCGATATCGAGAATTTATAATACAGTTTTTGCCTTGAGACCCGACGGAGATAGGTAAGTCAGAGGAGGTTAAATCTTTGTGTGCTTTGGTAATTAGCTTACTTCTCTTGAGACCGACTGGAGATAGAGTTTAGGCTAACCTACTACTATAGGCTGTCCTAGCGGAAACTACAATTACATTAGTGATTCTTCATCTGAATGCGGATTGAATTGGTAAACAGATTAATAGGTTAATTGTGTGAATCTGGTTAGGTTAAGTAAATCCCTAGGATCAGTCTTTCATATCTGATTTTATTCATATCTTTATTTTCGAGTTCTAGTTTTATAATATTCTCTCGATATTTTGTTACCTGGATAATAATAAAGATTATGTGTTAATTACTTACTGTGTTCTCGAGTCGCAGTCCCTGTGGATATGATATAATATACTTGCTGTTTTACTATCATTTATTTGGTAGGAATATTAGCGATCACTTGCCTTCTTCACTTGCGCTTGCCCATCAGCTAACCTCTCGGAGATGTAACTTGTGCGGTTTGTAAGGAGGTCACGCCGTGTAACGGAACAACTACTGGGGTTTGAAGCCCTGGCTGTGAGCGAAGCTCCTTGTGCCCTCGGGATGCAATGGTATCTCAGTTCGTCCGCCAAGCAAGTTTCCACTCCGTATTGCCCATTTCTGCCCTGCCTTGCCCCTGCCGACCTATGTGTCATCCCAGACACAAAACACAACAAGAAAGACACAAAGAACTCGATCTAGACCTAGACAAGACACAGAAAAAGAACACAAAACTTGGGCCCGTCACACGCACACACTTTAAACATGCTTGTCCTCAAGCATGCATGTGTAATTTGCCCAAGACAACAGAAGAAAGGAAAAGACACAAAAAGACTCAAAAGGTTAGCACACCTCACCAAGCGGGTTATCTCGGCCAATATAAGCTCATTGGAACAAGCTAGCAATTCAAGCAGACATCCATTTAAGCAACAACCATCAAACAAGTCAAAATACAAATTTGAGCATATTGGGCATTTTCTCACCAACGCTCGCTCTCTTGTGTATAAAGCTAGTGTATACGCTCAGACATCTGTCATTTCGACTATGCTATAGGCTTGCGTGCCTCTACCATCTCCACCGCTTAGACAAAGCTTTTAAACATTCATCCTTAGGTCTTTTTTTGGTGTAATGAGGCTTAAGACATAGGTGGGAGATTTTTGGAACGAGGCTAGGGTCATCATGGACTCAGATGTGAGGAAGTTGCTTTGATCTCCATGGATTTCCTTTCGCCTTCTTCTTACGGGCCTCAGCACAAACATCTTAGGACTTCATCAATATATATTCTTTTATTTTAAGTCCTTCATTTTTCTTTCAATTCTTGGTACCTTCTTTATATTGGGCATTTTGCCCATTTCTTTGAAATTTGGGTAACCCTTTGTTTCTTGCCCATTCTGAGGCTCTTGTTTTTCTTTTTGTTCGCCCTTCTTCTATTATCTTCTGAGTCCAATTGACCGGGTAGGTTTCTTTTTCTAGGCTAATTTAAGTGAGTGAATGAATTTATTAAGCTCAAGGGGGCTGAACGAGGGATTAACAATAGGTAGTACATTTTTGGCTCAGTGGGCTGTTTGAAAGAAAAATTGCCTTAAGTCATCTAAATGTTTCAGCTAAGTCAATGAGGCCTCGACATAAGAGTGCACGCAAGTTCTAGCAAAAGCCTAGTGAAGATGTCAATTATCACACAAGAAAGGAAACTGTGTTGATCAAGATACAACATTTTAGGCTCAAAACTCACCATGTGTGCTCAAATTCAATTCGTCATCCTTATTTACATACGGTCATGCTCAAAACAGAATTCCTAAAATTACCAGCATTATTCACAACAAGAAAAATACAGGCCAATCAATCCCACCAATTTAAATATGCTAACCGACACACAAAAATGAGAACCCCTCCCCACTCACACACTTTGCGTTGAGCAAAGTGGGTAAACAAGGAGGGAACACAAACAACAAAAAA
Organism: Salvia rosmarinus; assembly: GCA_036937905.1. Classification (NCBI taxonomy): domain Eukaryota; kingdom Viridiplantae; phylum Streptophyta; class Magnoliopsida; order Lamiales; family Lamiaceae; genus Salvia; species Salvia rosmarinus. The sequence continues at coordinate 19,139,552 of CM072816.1, read as the reverse complement.
CGAAACGACATGAGCAAGGTAGATAGTCCCCCCACTCACACACTTTGCCTTGGGCAAAGTGGGTCAGAGTGGGGACCAACTCTCTTAACTCAGACAAAGCAAAACAGACGCAACCCCCTCCACTCACACACTTTGCCACGAGCAAAGTGGATGAAAAAGGGTTGACCACCAACAACAAACAAAACAAAACAAGAAAACAAAAGAAAAAACAACAAATAAAGAAAACAAAAGGGAGGACAACAAGGTCAAGGGGAAGCTGGATACCTGAATCCAGCGTGGGCAAAGTAGGCAAGTAGGGCGTCATGGGTAGCTTTCAGCTGTTCCTCCATCCTGGTCAAGCGGGCTTTTATGTCCTCATCTTCCTCCCGGCTATCTCTCGAATCCTTCCGGCCGACCGGAACCGCGAGGGTTATCTGGTCATCATGGCTGGTTCAGTGAAGACAGGTCTGCCGTCCTGGTCATAGTAGATGTCCTTCATTCGTTCCAGCATAGCCATATCAATATATTGCTCGGGCGCTGCTTCCAGGTCGGTGTTTACTTCGTCCGAGACCTTGACTTGATGGCGGGCGGTCACCACCGGGCGAGAGATCCTTTGTTTTGGGTGAGTCAGAATGTCCTTGAAATGGGCAACAACGAATGCGGCAAAATTCACCTTGTGGCCATGCTCCATGCACCACAAAATAAACAACTCCTGTTGGGAGACGGAGTTGCTGCTGTCCACCTTGCCGAAAAAACTGTAGGACAAGAGGCGATGGCACATACGCAGTGCGTTGCTCTTCAGTTCATTGTCCTTCGCGTATCCTAACTTGAATGTCGTGCCCAGACCAATCGTCGACCATTTTTCGTTCCATTCCTCCCCGGTGTGCTCGGGTATGAAGGTAAAGGCCTCCTTGTACTCCGTGGTTTTTATCTCGAAAACTTCTGTCATGCCCAAGATGCAATTGAAATCATTCAGGGAGAACGAGAAGCTACTGCCCATCAGCCTGAATTTTATGCAATCCGTGGTCAGCTTCACCTTGCTAGGATTTTTTACTTCGAGGGTTTGAATGAACTCCCTTGCCAAAGTGATGTATAGTCGTCCTGGCCATTCCAAAAACGCTCCCCATCCAATCCTCGCGAAGTACTTCCTCACTTCATCTTTCACCCCGAGGCTGTCCAACACCTCCATATCAAGCGTCTTGGGCTTCACAATGCCCCTCGTCGGTGGTCCCGTGGATGAACTTCGGGGTGGTCTCTCTGTGGTCAGGACAACTTTCCCTCTTGCGGAGGAGGGTGATGCCATTCTGGCGAGTTCACCGCGGGTTCTTTTTCACGATGGCACCGGAATTTCCGACGAGGCTTCCTTTTCAGCGGTGGTGGTGCCCTCGGAATCTTTCTCAGCGGGGGTCTCTTCTCTTTCCTCATCTTTCTCCTCTTCCCCGGAGGGTTCCTGTTCGTCAGCTTCGTCCGAGGCGGACTCCTCCGTCTTGGCTGGGGTTTCCTCCTTTTCCTTTATCGGGGTGGCCTTTTCCTTCACCGCTTTGGCCTTCTTCTTCTTGGGCTTTTCCGTCGTCTCCATTGGTGGTTCTTCCTGCATTTCCGTTGTGGGTAAGGGCACCGTCTCCTCGATTATCTTCTCTAAGTCTCCAGAGTTCACTGGAGAAGGGCTCTTGGGCACCTCGGTAGTGGCAGTGGTTTCAGAGGGAGCGGCCATCGTTGCCTCGGGCTTGGTGGTTTTTTGGCTTGGAGGGGGAATCGGAGGTTTTTGTGGTGTTTTTGGCTCTGGTTCTTCGAGTGCTCATTTTGGGAAGTGAATGGGGGTTTCTTTTTTCTAGGGTCAGGTAGTGAGAGAGAGGGGGAAGTTGCAGAGTTGAGGCGACGTGGGGGGGGGGGGTTAATGATGGAGTGGCTAGATATAGGGGACGGTTACGTCCTTTCTTCTGACAACCGCCTGCCACTTGTTCCAGAGCTTACCCTCTTGCCCACTGAGAAAGTTAAGTATCTCATTCTACCCACTTCGATCATGATCACAACTGTTCCTGTAGATTTACCAACACAACACCACACGCAAAACGGGGGCAAAGCAAAAAAAAAACAAAAAGGAAAAACAACTAAAAAAGTAGATAAAATACCAGTCGCTTCCTCACGGTCACGCTTTATTTATCGTCGTGACTCGACCGCACCTCTTCATTACTCTTCCCCGCCGAGGGCTTGCACCGATGCGCCTCCTGATCTATCTCGTGATGCCCATAGTAAGCCTTCGTGACGTTGTCCATCGACCTTGAAGGTCTTCCTTGTCTTCTCACGACTACGACCGACTACCCATTCGGAAATGAATTTTGACTTCATATGGTCCGCACCACTTGCTTGTTAACTCGCCCGACATTAATTTAAACCGAGATTGGTATAAAAGCACCAATTGCCTTGCTCGAATGCCTTGGCTTTGATAAGACGGTCGTGTGCCTTCTTTAATCTTTCTTTGTGCGTAATCGACAACATCCATGGCCTCAAATTTTATCTCATTTAGCTCTTGAAGTTGAAGTTTTCTAGCTTGGCCATCACGGTCCCAATCAAAGTTGAGCTTGTTTATCGCCCAAAATGCCTTGTGCTTTAGTTCCCACCGGTAAGTGACACATCTTGCCGAACACAATTGATGCGTGACATGCCCAGGGGTCTTGTAGATGCACTCAGATGCCCATAAGCGTCGTCAAGACGAGTGCTCCATCCCCACAGTAGGTCCCACTACCTTCCTCAATATGGTCTTAATGATTCTGTTGGACAACTCCACTTGCCCATTGACCTGTGGATGATAGGCTATGGGTGTAGGGAAAAACATATGTTTAGCCCTCACCGAGGATCTATCTTGGATATTTAATTCACCATACATTGATCATAATCCCAGCATGCGTCTATATAATTAATCGCAACACGTAGGGTTTTCTCGTGTTTACCTTTTGATCTGTCGAGGTGGATCGAACGGGATGAATCCCCGTATTTAAGATATCGAACGTCCATTAATTATTTATAGCAATCGATCGCTTAAAATAATTAATATCTTTAATTCCTTAAGTAGTACCACTCAACCTTATTATTGTACTTGAGCTAACTCAACCTGCGGGGTTTAGTACAATAAACCTTTGAGCTCCTTAGGGACGCCATCATCCTAAACGGATACGGTGACTCCATACGATAACTAGCGTGACATACAAGACCGCCACCACCCAAGATGCGGAGAATCTTGGGTTAGAACATATAACCTCACCCATAACAAGTCAAAGTGATGGTCAAGAACTCATACTCACCTAATACCTTATCGAGGTTTAGATCATCGTAAGTCACCGAGATCTTGGTTCTTCACGACGGTCGAGATAGAAGAACACATCTCACCGTGATCCTTCAATACGCCGAGACGCACCAGCAGACAAGTAACCAAGTCAAGTCACTTCTTATCTATACCGCACTTATACCGATAACTCGTCCTCAAGTTGTCTCACCAGGAAACTTTTATATCTCATTAAGCTCGACCAATCATACGCACTTACGTGATCTTCTACACACCTCGTATGATCTAACTTATATATGAGATAAGGGGACACGATATATGCAATCAAGTATTCAATTCAGATAGGAGATTGTAATAGTGGTAACAGAAACATTGTATACAAGCTCAACCAAACTGCTTTCGAGATACAAATCCAACAATCTCCCACTTATACTAAAGCAAACTTTTAGTATACAATGTGTCTCTACTAGCTATTACAAACAACCATCACTTTGCTTCTCCCACTTATACAAAAGTTTTCTAAGTGGGTGCCATCGCGCAATCCAAGTCCTCTAACGTGTCCATCGTAGACTTTTTGCGGCGAGCTCTTCGTGAATGGATCCGCTAGATTTTCCGTCGTATCAATCTTTTCAATCAAGACGTCACCTCGCCTAACGATTTCTCGTATAACATGGTACTTTCTCTCTATGTGTTTGGTCGCCTTGTGGGTCCGTGGTTCCTTCGAGTTTGCATCGCACCGAGTTATCACAAGAAACTATGATACTCTTGGGCAAACCAGTACCACACCTAGATCCATGAGGTGGTTCTTGAACCATCAGCCTCCTTAGAAGCCTCCGGCGGCTACATATTCGGCTTCCATGGTAGAGTGCGCAATGCATCGTTGCTTTGCACTCCGCCAGATACTGGCTCCACCTCCCAAGGTAAACACATAGCCCGAGGTCGACTTTTTCTCATCACGGTCGGCTTGAAACTGAGTGCAGATAACCCAAACGCATTAGACTATCTCGCATGGTAAACTAGCCTATAATCTCGAGTCCTTTCGTGCTTGAGTATATGCTTCTTCAGTCCAATGAGCTTGTCCGGGTTAGATCGATATCAGCTACTATGCCACCGCATAGCGATATCGGCCTCGTGCATAGCATTGCATACATGAGACTTCCCACGGCGGAAGCGTAGGAACTTGTCTCATTTCCTCTATCTCCTTTGCGTCATAGGTGATCGTCTTGAATAAAGGAACGCCATGTCCGAAAGGTAGCAATCCTTTCTTGGCGGTCCGCATACTAAAACGAGTAATCACAAGATCAATGTAAGATGCCCGAGATAAGCTCAATATTTTCTTCTTGCGATCTCGGTAACCTTGATCCCAAGAATGTACGCTGCATCTCCTAAGTCATCGGATAACCAACTCTTTACGTCGATAACAGCCTTCATGTTGTTGCCAACTAGAAGAATGTCATCTACATAAAGTGCAAGAAATACCACATCATCATTAACATCTAACCGATACACACAACTCTCGCTAGCAATCGGGTAAATCCATAGGACTTTACCACCTCGTCAAAGCGTAAGTTCCATGATCGGGAGGTTCGCTTAAGTCCATAAATGGACTTCTTAAGCTTCCATACTAGATGCTATTCACCCTTTACCACATAACCTTCTGTTCTTTGACATAGATGTCTCTACCTTCCTCAAGGTAACCGCTTAGAAAAGCGGTTTTAACATCCATTTGCCAAACCTCTAGGTTCAAGTGGGCTGCTATGGCCGTAAGAATTACGATGGACTTGAGCATTGCTACAGTGAAAAGGTCTCATTGAAATCGATGCCCTCAACTGCGAGTGTACCCTTTCGCCACAAGCCCGGCTTTAAAAGCCAAACCTCTCAATCGAATCTCTTCCTTTTGTATATCCACTTACTACCCACGGCTTCCTTGCCATCCGGTAGACGTGTCTTTTCATATACATCCATAGCCGTTATGGACTCCATTTCTAAGTCCATAGCGGTGTGCCATGATCTTGCATCAATGTCTCAGACGCCTCCTTGTATGTCCATGGGTCGATTATTGCTCGCTCGCTTCTCGGGACTATATCCAAGATTGTCCCACGAACATAAATCGCTCGGGTTGACGAACAACCCCGCCACTACGACGAGGTTCTACAGCACTATGGCAACGGTGGGTGCGAAACTTGTGGTTCTCTATCTTGCATAACTTGCTTGGTAGGTACCACTTGCAGTAGGTATCTCCGGTGGAACTCGACCCACTTCAATTTCTTGAAGTATCCGTGTCGATCCTCCCACTAGACTCGACATCTCGCACTTTCGCCTAATTCGGTGGTGGAATACGATCATCTTCTAATTCTTGAAGAATGATTTCAACTTTGGATTTATGATTTTCATGTAGTCCTCTTCTAAGAATCGAGCATTAGTGCTAATAATGACCTTCCGATCCTTAGACTATAGAATAAATCACCTTTCGCTTCTCTAGGATAGCCAATAAACGCCTTGCGTGGATCTAGCCTCCAACTTGTCGCCTTCTTGTTCAAAGACATGTCTTTGGATCGCCCCATATCCTTATGTGGCTTAAACCGGGCTTGCGCCCAAACCACAACTCGAAAGGGTCTTTTCGATGACTTGGATGGTACTAGATTCACTGCTTTCTAAGGCATACCCCGTAATCCAAATAGGCAATGTTGCATAACTCATCATTGATCTAACCATTTCCAAAAGAGTCCTATTTCTTCGCCCGACACACCATTTCTTTGTGGTGTGCCGGTGAAGTGTCTTTGGGATGTAATCCCACACTTCACTAGATAGTCCATAAACTCGTTATCGAGGTATTCGCCACCGCGATCGTAACGCAGCGATGACTTGATACTCTTACCTAGCTTCGCCTCCACTTCCGCCTCAACTCTTTGAATTTCTCAAAACATTCGGACTTGCGGTGAGCGGTATATGTATCCGCACTCGAGTAATCGCCAATGAAAGTGACAAAATACTCGTACCCTCCACGAGCTTGTGTGGACATTGGTCCACACAGTCGAATGGACTAGCTCTAACATTTATTTGGCTCTATAACCCTTCGCTTTGAAGGGTCCGGTCGACATCTTACCTTCTATACAGATTCGCAGATCGGGAACGAGTAACCGTGAGATAACCCAACGCCCATTCTTAGCCGTCTTTGGATCCTATTTAGATTGATGTGACCTAATCTAAGATGCCGAGAAAAAGTAGTGTCATCTTGCTAAGAAAACTTTCTCTTTTTAGGGTTTGATGAAGATGCAACATAGTTATAGGTATTATGTTTTGTAGAAATAGTATAAAGCGAATTATATAACGTGCCAACACAGATAACTTCGTCATTTCTTATGATAGAAACACCACTATCAAAAATAATGAATATCCATGAGTAAATAATTTCAAATGAAACAAGGTTCCTACCGAAAATCGGCACATATAAAACGTCTTTCAAAACTAAAACTGTTTTCTCAAAACATAAAGTAACATCTCCAACTGCAACGGCCTCGACTTTCGCCGCGTTGCCCATGGAGATCGTTATCTCGCCATCAAACAGCTCCCTTGTCCGCAGGAACCCCTGCAAGGTGTAACAAACATGATCAGTTGCACCCGTATCTACTACCCAAGAATGGGTAGAACAAGTCGCTAAACATGTTTCACACTAAAGCAAACGGCGACTTGAGCCTTGAGCATAGGACATTTGCCTTCCAATGCCCGTCTTACCGCACTTGAAGCACTTGCCTTCTCCTTTGCTTCTTCAAGCCTCCAATGGCAACCACGTTCTTGTTCCCATTACTCCCACTATTTGTCTTGCCTCTTCCACCTTTGGTACCCCTTTTTCTTTTTCCATTTTGCAATGAAAATTTTGGGCCCTTAGATGTGCTAGCAAGAGCATGTGCTCCTTTTCCCATAACTCCTTCCGCAGCCACGAGATCATTAAGCAACTGACTAAGTGTAAACTCGGTCTTGCTCATGATCGCATTTATCTGAAAGTTCTCAAAAGACTTGGGCAGTGTATTGAGAATGATATCGACCTTGGCCTCGCCGTCAATACCTCCTCCCAACCGATCAAGACTATCCATGAGATGAGTCATGTGGGAGACATGTTCATGGACGTAACTTCCTTCTTCCATCTTACACGCCAAGATTTCTCTCATTATGTGGAAGCGGATCGTCCGATCCGATTGCCCAAACTTACTCTCGAGACTTGACCAAATATCGTCAAGCGTCTCACCATCGATCGATGTCTGTACCGCAAGCCTTTGGACATACTAGTCATCATATAGCATTTAGCCATATTGTTTGACTTATTCCAAAGTCCGCTGACTCGCTTGCTCATTAGTCGATCGTCGATGGGCATCGGGTTTAGGAGTAGTGAGAACAAACATGTGTTCTTCAATGATAAGAACATACTCCATGTTTTGTTTCCACTGATAAAATTTGGACCGTATAAAGGGATTTTGTGCGGTATATTGATAATCGGTGTAAGAGACATATCCAAAAGATAATGTAAACACATAAGCATACGATCGCACATAATTTGTAACAATAATATGTAACCTTTGATAAAACAATATTGATTGAAACCTCCAATCGCCAAGGAATTCCACTTGCAAGCCACGCGTGTGGGCGTTTACACATGAACCCCTTGACTGACTAAAATGTACCTTTTAGTCATTTAATTTCAATCCATGTCAACTTATCCTTATGAGAAATGAAATTAACGATTGACCTTACCAAACCACATCACTATCGCAAGAAGGGACTTGAGGAAGTTGTATTCGAGGTGATGTCTAAGCATTGACCACAATTTTAACGTGAGAATGAATTCTTAGAATTGGCATACTCACTCGGACCATACCGCTTCAATTCAAATTCTTTTGTTATCTCATTTTATATCTATCTCTAGAGAACTTATGAAAATCGCACATGCAAGCCACGTGTGGGCGTTTACATGAAACTCCCACTTCTCAATAGATTTAAAATGTTTTATTTAGAAATCTCATCTAACAAACTTATGATAAATAAAGGCAAGCAAGCCACGCGTGTGGGCGCCACTCACAAAGTCGTCTCACTTTGTTTAGAGATCAAAAAGTGGAGGTCTTGACATTTTAATTTGAAAAATTAATTTGTCGGGTTGCTTGCTTAGTCTTTTTGTTCAAAAGGTTTGTCCATGCAGATCACGTAATCCTAGCATGCTTGTCTATAGAACTCAACATGTAAAACATGCTCGCAGAATTCTAAAATATGCTTGAAAACGCGATAAACCTAGCATGCTTACTATGCGCACTTAAATACGTAAAACACTTAAAGGTTTGTCAACGTAATTTAAACATACATAGCATGCTACTGCATAATTTAAACATCCACGACATGCAATGAACGATAAAAATAAAATAAAACGTTCATCGTGGCCCACTCGTGGAACCTGCACTTTCTTGCCTAATCTATTACATAGAATTGCAAAGTACAGAATTAAACTTCGAAAACGGGCCTCGCGTGCACGGGCACGGACCGGATTCGTCAAAACTGGATTTGGGCCGGATCGGTGGAACGGGCCGGATCGGGCCTAAAATCTGGAATCGGGCCGAAAAAACGGGTTCGCCAAAAATTGGGTTCGGGCCGGTTTGGGTCGGTCGCCCAAGATGGGCTGGGCAGGCTGAAACATGCCCATGCGCGCGCCAGCACATTCGCCGCACATTCTCGCACCGCTGCCCCCGCGTCCGCACCCCCCGAGGTCACGCCGAGGTGCCACGCCGTTGCCGAGCCTGCCGAGATGAGCCGTGCCACGTCGTCGGCCGCAGCCATGGCTTCGCGAAAAATGTGCGCCTGCGTCGCCCGGTGCCGCCGAGCAAGCTGCGCTCTTTGAGGTTCCCTCGCGGCGTCGCTCGGCCGCCGAGCGTCGCCGAGGCCTCGCGCGTTACTGCACGCCTCGCCGCCCGTGCTCGCCGAGGCGCGTTGAGGTTTCGTGCACTATTTGCCGAGCGCCGCCGAGGCTCCCGCGCAGAAGTCGCGTGCTGCCGCGTCGCCAGCGCAATGCATGCGCCGCCGCACGCCGGCTGCCGAGCTGCGACCCCGCGCCCGCCGCCTGGCGCCGGCGCTAATCGCCGAGACGCTGCTCGGCCGTCGAGGGCGCTACCCGCACCCGGCCGAGGCTGCCGCCGCGCTTTTGCCCTGTCCGCCCGTGCCTCGCGATCTCCCTCGCGATCGCTGGCTTCGCTCGCGAAACCGCCCGAGGACACCGCGAGACTGTTTTTCCCCATCGTCTCGTCTTTCGTGCTTTCGTCTTCGTTTCTTTTTTACGGATAAGATTTACGAAAATAAATCTAATCTAACCACGGATTTTCTCGTGGTGAAAACAAACCCAACAAAAACAAAAAGCGAGCCACGATGAGCAGCGGATACACAATTAATCAAACGTGCGTAATAATCAAACGTGAATTAATCTAACAGAGCCAAGATTCGATCCCGTGCTCGATACCAATGTAGGAAAAACATATGTTTAGCCCGCCCGAGGATCTATCTTGGATATTTAATTCACCATACATTGATTATAATCCTAGCATGCGTCTATATAATTAATTGCAACACGTAGGATTTTCTCGTTTACCTTTTGATGCGTCGAGGTGGATCGAGCGGATCGAGCGGTCGAGACTTCGTGCTTGACCTTCGGGTCAGATCCGGGATGCCCAATCTCCAACGCCGAGTGAGGACGATCTATGGAGAATACTACAAGAAATCACCCTTAAACCCTAGGCAATTTTCGAGATCCTCTCTATGGAGTGGACGAAAATAATGCTCTCAATTCTTAAGTATTAACCTTGATTCTATCTCTTACCTTATATTTATAATGCACTACCTTAATCCCATATGGAAAGGATCTATGCATATCCCATAAATATAATAATATCCTTGTAGGATAAAGAGAAACAAATCCTTGCCTTAGAGTGATAGGGCGCCGATTTCATCGAGAGCTACTGGTTCTGCATGGGCCACCAGTGGATCAAATGCAAGGAATAAAGATGGGCCTCAAATAAATTAATTATCTTATGTTCACCCGAACATAAATTAATTTATAAACATTCATTCATGCCACTAGAGAATAAATCTTGACTTACCCTTTATTACGAAGTTGAGTCGGGCTTGCACTTGAGACATTCTGAATCCCCGTATTTAAGATATCGAACGTCCATTAATTATTTATAGCAATGATCGCTTAAAATAATTAATATCTTTAATTCCTTAAGTAGTACCACTCAACCTTATTATTGTACTTGAGCTAACTCAACTGCGGGGTTTAGTACAATAAACCTTTGAGCTCCTTAAGGGGCGCCATCATCCTAAACGGATACGGTGACTGTCTGAGATAACTAGCGTGACATACAAGATCGCCACCACCCAAGATACGAAGAATCTGGGTTAGAACATATAACCTCACCCATAACAAGTCAAAGTGATGGTCAACAACTCATACTCACCTAATACCTTATCGAGGTTTAGATCATCGTAAGTCACCGAGATCTTGGTTCTTCACGACGGTCGATAGAAGAACACATCTCATCGTGATCCTTCAATACGTCGAGACGCATCAAAGATAGACAAGTAACCAAGTCAAGTCACTTCTTATCTATACTGCGGCCTATACCGACAACTCGTCCTCAAGTTGTCTCACCATGAAACTTTTATATCTCATTAAACGACCAATCATACGGACTTACGTGATCTTCTACACAATCGTATGATCTAACTTATATGAGATAAGGGTACATGATATATGCAATCAAGTATTCAATTCGGATAGGAGATTGTAATAATGGTAACAGAAACATTGTATACAAGCTCAACCAAACCGCTTTCAAGATACAAATCAACAATGGGTACCGATGGGTTACACCGCATTTCTCGAATAATTTCGCAATAGTGGTGTTGCGTAAATGAGTTCCTTGATCGCGATAATTGCCTTGGGCACACCAAACTGTTGAATATATTAGCTTTGAGAAAAGTCAAACCACCTTTGAGTCATTGGTGACACTCGCCTTGCCTCAACCCATTTCAAACATAGTCCACTGCAAGCAGGATGTATGCGTTGCCCCTAGAGCTTGGTAATGGTTCCATAAAGTCCATCCCCCATACATCAAAGATTTCGACGGGAGGATAGGTATCATGGGCATCTCATTCCTTCTTGTGATATTTCCTTCCTGTTGACACTCCTTACATTGCTTACACAACTCATAAGCATCCTTGAATATCGTGGGCCAGAAGAATCCGCTGTCTAACACCTTCCTCGTTGTCCACTTGTGCCCAAAGTGACCTCCACATTCTTTGGAGTGGCAGTGATTCAGAATATCTTTGATCTCAGTTTCGGGCACGCACCGTCGTATGACTTGATCGGCACACTTTCTCCATAAGTAAGGATCATCCCATATGTAGGCGCGACAGTCTGCTTTGATCTTGTTTCTTTGAAATGTAGTGAGCCCAATAGGGAATTCTCCAGTGGTTTTGTAATTCACCACGTCTGCATACCATGGTTCGAAATCCGTCGTGCCCTGAATGAAGTATAGATGTTCTTCAGGGAAGGTCTCCGCAATGGGCACAGGGTCTTCTCCTTTCAGTATCCTACTCAAGTGGTCAGCCACAAGGTTTTATGCTCCACTCTTGTCTTTGATTTCTTCATCGAATTCTTGGAGAAGCAAGATTTATTTGATCAGTCGTGGCTTTGACTCCTTCTTGTCCATCAGGTATCTCAGGGCAGTGTGATCGGTGTAGACGATTGTCTTGGCCCCGATTAGGTATGATCGAAATTTTCAAAGGCAAAGACGATCGCCAAGAGCTCTTTCTCGGTTGTGCTGTAGTTGCATTGGGCGGCATTGAGAGGTCTCGAGGCATAGTATATAACATGACTTTCCTTTCCTCTTCGTTGTCCCAAGACGGCTCCCACATCATACCCGCTTGCATCGCACATAACTTCAAACGGCATGCCCCAATCGAAATGGATGATCGGTCTTGAGATTAAGTTGTTCTTCGAGTGTCAAAAGCCATCTTACACTCTTCATTGAATTCCATGGTACATCATTCGAGTAGTCGTGTCATGGGTCAAGCGATCTTCACAAATCTTTCACAAATCTTCTGTAGAATCCAGCGTGCCCGAGGAAACCTCGCACTTGTTTTACTGAAGCCGGATAGGGCAATTTGGCAATGATATCTACTTTAGCTTTGTCTACTTCTATCCTTCTTTCAGATACCACGTGCCCAAGAACAATCCCTTCTTGTACCATGAAATGACATTTCTCATAATTGAGGATCAAATTCTTTTCGACACATCTCTGTAGGACTACCTCCAAATTTGTCAAGCATTCCTCGAATGATTCCCCGTAGACGGTAAAGTCGTCCATAAAGACCTCGATGCATTTCTCCAACAAGTCCGAGAAGATGCTCATCATACATTTGAAATGTCCTCGGGCATTACATGTCGAAATGCATTCTTCTATAGCAAATGTTCCGAATGGGCATGTGAAAGTGGTTTTATCCTCGATCATCTTGGGCAACCCGGATCCGCATGTAGCCCGAGTATCCGCTCTAAAAACAAAAGAATTTGTTTCCACTAACCATTCCAAAGATCTCGTCAATGAAAGGTAATGGAAGTGATCTTTCGGTTACCGTGTTGAGCTTTCGATAGTCAATACACATTCTCCAACCTGTTTGGAGTCTCGTTAGATCAGCCTCCTTTCTCGCTTTTCACTACACCAATGCCTCGACTTGGGCACGACGTGTCTCGGGCTGACCCATTTATCCGTCTCGACACGGGATATATGATGCCTAAGTCGAGAAGCTTCAAGATCTCCTTCATGAGTAATCGATAAACGTGCATTTTACACGCCTATTGTTGATTTCTAAAGATGATTTTAGATCGATAATGTGCGTTATGTCTTGGATCTCAATGCTTTTACATATTTTGGAAGATATCGCTCTTGGGTTCCGCTTTGGTGTTTTGTAGGCTTATAAGTTGAAAACCAAGCATGGAACGAAGAACGAGCGACGAGGGCGTAAATGAGGGCTTAGCGACCGCCGTCGCGGCCGCTAGCCAGACCGCGAGCCATCAAGAACGAGCGCGAGCGCGCACTCACGCGCACAGACGGTGCTCGCGATCGGCCTAGCGATCGCTAGGTCGGCCGCGAGGAAACACCAGCACAAGTGAGGAAAGGCCATGGCACGCGAGCTCTCCCAGTGGGCGCAAGACGTGCCCGCGATGATTTTATGTGCGACGCGACCACACCTAGCGATCATGAGGTGTGGCCGCGAGGCAAGTAGGTCTGCTACCACCGAGAGAATGGAGGATGGCCGAGACGAGGAGGATCCTCGCGACCGAGCTCATGATCATGAGCCCGCCATGAGGCATGGCGGTGATGTAAAATTAGGTTTCACCCCAAATCTATAAATAGGGCTTACCGCGCCCCCAACCTTCCCCAAATAGCGATTTTATACGTTTTCCTCGCTTTTCTCTATTTTCCATTTATTTTCACATTAGTTTTGATTTAGATTAATTCTAGCAATAGTTTTCCATCGGTCTAGCTTTAGTTCTTCGCATTGTTAACGTTTTGGAACGGTTTCGTCCGAACGAATTACATTCTTTTCCCGTTTTCCGCCGAGGTCGGGATTTGAACCCAACGATTGTTCTTCAGACGTCACCCTACGGGTTTTATCTATTTAATTCATATTTTATTTCATTATTTATGTCTAGCTAAATTTCTGTTCTAATCCTAGGGTTTGCATGATTCTATCCTATATGTTGTGATTCCTGCTATTGTTATTTACCTTCCGGCATCGATTCATGATTCTTGGTGCTTAATTATATGTGTTGATTTCGATCAATCTTGATGCATATCATAGTTGCCGCTAATTACGTAATGCTTTTAATTGTCAATCGATCTTGAATGCATGATACGGATAAGCCTTGAGTCGTAGTTGAGATAGGAACATTCGTAGGAAGCATATTCTTTGTGATCCTTTTGGAGTTGCTTATTTTCCTCTAGAGACTTAACAGTAATAGGGAAAATTAGTAATCAACTGTCACAATTGTCATAACTGAAGTTGTTGGCTACATATGTGATCTTCCATCTTTTCTGGATTAAAACGGTTAATAATAAGCAGGATAAACATCGTAGTGGATAGGATTAGTGCATCCCTAGGGTTAGTCTTTCTTCATAGTTATCCCTTTGAGTTTTTATTGCTTTAGTTTATTTTCTTGTTGTCACCTTTGCTTTGGATTTAATTATCTTAAGCCATAAACCTATACAAACCAAATCTGTTCTTGGATAATGATGAAGTTTCGTTGAATTAGCTTCTGTGTTTTCGGATTGCAATCCTTGTGGATACGATACTCGACTTAACTTATACTTGCACGTTTTTCGTGTGAAAAAAGTGAGCGATCAACTACCTCCTTCATAGCTGGGTTCAACTTCCTTTATTGATCGCGTACCGGTTTGGCTTCTTCTCCCATTAAAATATTGTGAACGCATATGGATGGGCTGATGCCCTTGATGTCGGCCAATGTCCATCCAATAGCTTCCTTGTATTGCCCAATAACACTCTTCGCAGCTTCCTCCTGATTCGAACTAAGTTTAGCATTGATGATCACGGGCAAGGTGTCGTCCTTCCCTAGAAATATATACTTCATGTGGTGAGGAAGAGTCTTTAGCTCGAGTTTGGGAGCTCTCATAAGGGATGGAACGAGCTTTTCTTCTTCCTTCAGCTTGGGCATGTTCTGGTATATTGACCACTTGAGTCCCTCGGGCTCGCTCCGCAAATAAAGCAAGGCCTCCCGACATTGTCCGTAAGCTGTTTCTCCGTGAGCGTCTTCCTCCTTAAGTCCACTTTGAATGGCTGCATCCAGGGGGTCTTGCAAACCTATCTCGGGCAGGATGTCTCCCACCATAGGTTCAATGTGATCGATGAATTCCACGACTTCAATATCAATCGGATGCTCCATGGCCTTGAAGATATTGAAGGTCACCGTCTCACCGTCGAATTCACAGGATAACTTGCCCGTGTCGCAATCAATCTCGGTTCGCCGTCTTCATGAATGGTCGCCCAATAACATAACCGAGGATTTGTTACCCATTGTGCCCATATCCGTAACGTAAGTCCGCCGAAATACGAGTTCCTCCACTTTGACCAATACGTCTTCGATGATTCCTTCTAGATGACGTTGGACCCGTCTCGCTAATTGATAACCACTGTGTTGGCTTGTGGTTCCCACTTTTAATTCGTTAAACATTGACAAGGGCATGACGTTTATAGATGCCCCCAAATCCAGCATGGCTCTTTCGATCCTCGTATTGCCTATTACACATGGAATAAAAAACATCCCTGGATCTCCACACTTCTCGGGCAATTTCCAATGTAGGACTGCGGATACATTTTCTCCCACTTGGAATTTGCATCATCTTTGTATTTCACCTTTATCGTGCATAATTCTTTCATGAACTTTGCCTATTTCGGCATCGTGCCCAGAGCAGTGATGAGCGGTATATTAATTTCCACCTTCTGAAACACGCGATACATCTCACTCATTTCTTCCTCTCTACGATTCTTCGCCAATCTGCCTGGAAATGAGGGTAAAACCTTAGGATTAGGTTTGACGTAGGTCGGCTCAATGATCACATCTTCTTTTTCCGTTTTTTCCTTGGGTGGTTCCACATGATCATCTTCGTCTTGATCAATGTGATCTGTGAGATCTTCTACTTCAGGTATGACTGCATCGTCCTTAGGCATGAAAACTTTTTCTGGCAGTTTCTTCCCGCTTCTCAAGGCTACAACGTTCAGTTGGGCTAGCTCGTTTACCTCTACTTGTGGAGGTAAATTTTCTTGCTTCTTCTCAAGACGCGTTACGGTGGCCGTCAATTGGAAAACTTGGTTCCCAAGGCTCTGGAGGGCTCCCCTTGTCTCGACCTTGAATTTCTCGTTCTCTTGTTGAGCCTTCACATTCTTTCGTGCCATAGTATGCACAAGTTCGGCCAACTATGGTCCACCGCTATGGTCTCACTGATTATTCTGTCTTCTTGTTGTTGTTGTCCCGCCTCCGTCTTTTTGTTGTTATCCCGCCCTTCATCGGTTGTTAGACCACCTAAAACTTTTGTGGTTCCTCCATCCTGGGTTGTAGGTTTGGGAGTTTGGATCATATCTCCTCTGTTCGTATTGTACATTACCATTTTAACCCACCGCATCGACTTCTTCTTCTTCAAAAGGTGGGGCATTGATCCGTGTGATATGTCACGGCACAGATTGGCAAACTTTAGCTTTCTTTGCCCTCGCCCCATGTTGGTTATGAACTTGTCGAACAGTTACAAAGTTTATCCGACTTGGTCTCCACGGTTGAAGAAGTAGCGGGCTTGCCTCGAACTTCTCCTCCTTCGTCTCTTTTCTTGACCATCTCGTCCAACAATCTAAAGGCCTCACTGGAACTTTATTCATTATCGATCCTCCACAAGCTGCATTCACCCAAATTTTCTCGCTTTCCTTAACCCGCCATGAAATATTGGATTAGATCATGGTCTGGAATTTGATGTTGAGGGCATTTCGCCTGCAGCTGTTTAAACCTTCCTCAGTAATCATAAAAGGTTTCCTCCGTGCCCATTTTGATGCTGCTTATCCTTTTCCTCATGTTCTGAATGCGGGCGGCATGAAAGTACTTCTCGAGGAACTTCTGGTGCAGTTGTGCTCAAGTGGTCACACTTCATGTGGGCAAGGTGTAGAGCCATTCTCTTGCTCCATCATGTAGAGAGAAGGGGAATGATACTAATCTCACATACTCTCAAGGTTTTCATTGGCGCGATAGTCCCACACGCCATCTCAAGTCTTGTAAATGTCTTTGTGGATCTTCCCTGCATGTCATCGAATCGGGAGGATCTGGATGAAGGAATGCTTCATCTCCCAGTGGCCATTGATCGCGGGCAAAGTGATGCCTGTTGGCCTCAAGTTCTGGTTGTTGGGGAACACCCTAAACCCTAAACCCTAAACCCTAAACCGTTCACCCATCGTATTGCCCTCTAGGTTTTCTTCTGGGTTAGCTGCCCTTGCTGCTTGTCGTGCCCTCCGTACTGCTGCTCTTCTCCGCCTTGCGTGCTTTTCGATCTCGTGATCGCATAACGCCTCCGCTCTTTCCCGCAAGTTTAGGTCGTAGCATACAATAAAGAAAGCAATATAAACACAAGAAATAGAGATTACTCTCGAATGCGCAACTCCCCTAAGAACGGCGCTAATTTTGACACTGCGTCGCTTAGCGCTCAAAATAAATTTATAACCTATTGCCCATCACAGCGTAGCCAGCGATAAGTATAGGGTCGATCCCACGAGGAGTTGGTGTAGCAATCTCGATGTCACGATGTCACTTAAAAGGAATGAGTGGTGTAATTATCTTGATCGATATAGGTAAACTAAAGTAACTCAAACAAACTAAAGGGGAATATCAAATAATAAACGAATCTGGCTTGGGCAACAACTTGGTGAAGATGATTAACACTCGGTCATAGGTGCAAAGGTTTTCACTACATGACATGCATCAACCGGTTATAAGAGACATACGTCGTGACCCTATTGTCACGCGTCACGCCCACGACGCACCCCTCCAAATCTATCCTTTCTGTGTAAAGAAATGCAAGGGACACCCTATGCAAACTATCTAACCCGTAATGCCCACGCACGAGGACACCTCAGTACATGCAAGCCTACAGGCAGCGTTATGATCTAGACAGACCCGGTATTGGCAAAGGCAGCTGCTAGGACTACTCCAACTCGCCCACGCCAGTCGTACTATTTGGAGTGCGGGATACCCGACACCTTAATCCAATTATTACTTGCTACCCTCCCTTGCCCACTATGTTATTCGCGACTAACACACCGAGTTTGGTTAAGTTATATATTGCTCAGGACCTAATGCTTCGGGAACACACGCATGCAGATCGTAATGTCCTACTTAGACCTCTCGAGTCATATTAATCATGCTTCACTTTGTTATGCTCAAACCAGAATAAAGACTTAGTCAGCCATAAAATAAACAAACATGCAATAGTTAATTGAGACCATCATGAAAAGGAAACAACTTACTATTACTTGAATGAAATAAACGGCGAGCCCAAAGTGACGCCAACAAACATACGCAAAAACGAATAAAAGAGTTTTCCCCGAAGGGACTTAATGTATGTGGTGGTGATGGTGATTCTCCTGAAAGTACCGATGATTCTAATGACAAAATATGATGCTCCGGGATGATATGAAGAAGATGCGCACAAGTCGCGCATTCATCCCATATATATATGCCGAGAGAAGTTGACGATGGTGTTGGCCCATGGGCTGGATAATCCGTTAGGGCTTCTTTGTTGATTGGCGTCTTTCCTTGCCCAGGGATTTGAGATGATCTCCTCCGGATTTTATGGGATTTGGCCTTAGTGGGCCTTCTTTCCGGATTTAGCGAGATTCATCCCGATCCCGTGTATCTTGCCCATCGCCTCTTTCTCGCCTTCTCTCGCCTCCTTCTTCCTTCTTCCTCTCTCTCGATTTCGCTTGCCTTCTTCACTTGCGCTTGCCCATCGCCTAACCTCTCAAGATGTAACTTGCGGTTTGTAAGGAGGTCACGCCGTGTAATGGAACAACTACTGGGGTTTGAAGCCCTGGATGTGAGCGAAGCTCCTTGTGCCCTCGGGATGCAATCGTATCTCAGTTCGTCCGCCAAGCAAATTTCCACTTCGTATTGCCCATTTCTGCCCTGCCTTGCCCCTGCAGACCAGTGTGTCCTCCCAGACACAAAACACAACAAGAAAGACACAAAGAACTCGATCTAGACCTAGACAAAACACAGAAAAAGAGCACAAAACTTGGGCTCGTCAATCATACACAAATATCGAAATATATATGGCTAGACAATACTTGACAGAAATTTCAGTTAATTTTTTTTGAAAGAAGATATATGCTCAACGTAATATTAAACTTTATGTATTATGTAAGAAAGCCCACTTATTAGCATTGTTGTTCACAATCTCTTCTTGCTGCTTCTTTGTCACTCTATCGCCAACCTTTATCGAAAGAATTATAAATAAGAAGTCCGGAACGAAGGATAATTCTTTCTGAAAAGAATTTATGATTCTAATCATTAGGGTTTTATTAGGGATTTTGCATTCTTTGCCAAGACCCACATTATTACCATACTTTAAGGAACACTTCTTTCGGATGATCAATTTAGATTAAATCGATCGCTAAGTGTTGGATTTGTATACTGAAATCAGAATGATTATGCTTGTATACAATATTTCCTGTTACCGCTATTCCGATCTTCTATCTGAATTATTTACTTGATTGCATATGTTGTCTCATTATCTCATACAAAAGTTAGATCATACAGTATGTAGAAGATCACAAAGTCTGTATGATTGGTTAAGGTGGTTAAGATATAATAAAGATCACAACCGAAACAACTTGATGACGAGTTGTTGGTATAGGTTGAAATATAGATAAGAAGTTACTTGACTTGGTTGCTTGTTTATACTGGTATGTCTTGACGTATTGATGGATCACATTGAGATGAGTTCCTCTATCTGACTGTTATGAAGAACTTAGGTCTCGGTGACTTTACGCTGATCTAAATCTTGATAAGGTTTTAGACGAGTATGAGTTACTAGTCATCACTTTGACTTGTTGTGGGTGATGGTTACATTAAATAAGTCAATATTTTCTGTATCTTGGGTGATGATTCTCCGTATCTTGGATGGTGACAGTGCTTGTATGTCATGTTGGTTACCTGTATCGAGTCACCGTATCCGTTTAGGATGATGACGTCCCCTTAAGGAGCTCAAAAAGTTTATTGTACTAAACCATGCAGGTTGAGTGGTATTACTTATGGAATTAAAGAGACTAATTATTTTAAGCAGTTAGAGTGCTATAAATAATTAATGGACGTACGATATCTTAAATACATGGATTCGTAAGTCTAAGTACAAGTCCAACTTAACTTCGGTAATATAGAGGTAAGTGAGCATTTATTCTTTAGTTAAATGAATAAGTGTTTATGAATTAATTTATGTTCTGGACTGAACATAAGATAATTAATTCATTTTAAGCCCATCTTTATTCCTTATATTTAATTCATAGACCGGCCCATAAAAGCCTTTTTACCATGATATTTTGGCCACCCCTAGGAATTCGACTGGGATTCCGTTCAAGTTAATGTATTATTTATTAAATACATCTCCTAACTTTCTATTTCTCACTTTCGTACTTTTGGTTGTTTGTGTTATATCCATAATAATGATAAAGTGCAGTTAAAAACTTTTAACACAAAAGTTGAATAATGAATTTTCCTTGGGTATTTTTCAATAGAAGAATCCAACAAAGCTTATGAGTTTTTAACAAGTGATCGCTATATTCCCTACCAAATAAATGATAGTAAAAACAGCAAGTATCTATATCGTATTCACAGGGACTGCGACTCGAGAACACAACAAATAATTAACACAGAATCTTGATTATTATTCAGGCAACAAAATATCAAGAGAAAGATAAAAATAAAACTAGACTCAAAATATAAATAGGAATAAAACCAGATATAAAAGACTGACCCTATGGATGTATTTAACCTAACCAGATTCATACAATTAACCTATTAATCTGTTTACCAATTTAATCCGCATTCATATGAAGGATCACTAATATAACTATAGTTTCCGTCAGGACAGCATATAGTAGTAGGTTAGCCTAAACTCTATCTCCGTCGGGTCTCAAGAGAAGTAAGCTAATTACCAAAAGCACACAAAGATTAACCTCCTACAGTTCACCTATCTCCGCTAGGTCTCAAGGTAAAAACTGTATTATGAATTTAAGATATCGACTATGCAATTAATTCCGCCAACATCAATCACATAACTAGCATGCATCAATATTGATCAGATACCAACACATGATAATTAAAGCCAAGAATCATAAATCATGAATGAGGACGACAAAACAGTATCAACAGATCAATCATCCAAATCTAGTCAAACATACAAACCCTATGATCAATACGGAATTTAACTACACATAATTAAAATACTAAAGCAATAAATATATAAAGATAAAATAAACTGAAATAGATAGATAAAACCGTAAGATTCCACGATGAACAATGTGGCACTTGAATCCGGAAATAAAACTGAACTCTGAATAAACTAGACTACGAATACTGGAATCAAAAGTAACCAAAAGACTGGAATTAAACGAAACTGGAATCAGAAAATAAAAGCAAAAATCCTAAAAAGTGTTCTATTTCGGTAATGAAAAGCTAAGGTTGTCAGCCTCGTGTAAAGTGCAATTTTTTTTCGTTTCTGACGTCTGATGTGTTGATATACGCAACCTTAGGCGCCTTAGCTCGCGAGCAATTCTCGCGATAGAAAGTCGCGCTAATCAAATATGCCGTGATTTCATTGTTCCTCGCGAGTTTGTCTCGCGACCTTGGGTCGCGAGCAAGTCTCGCGAGGCGTGTTTTCTTGCGTGCGGGACTTCGCTGTTTCGTTCGTTCTCTCTCGTCCGAACTCCGAATTGCGATCCGTTTACACCTATGGACTCCTATCGAGATGCTCTTTAACATTGTAAATTTTTCACATCCATACTTGTCATATCCATTTCATCATATTTAACGTCGTTTTTAAACAGTTCTTCTTCGCACGAGCTCGCGACCGATCTAACAATTCCTTTTTATCTTGATCCACATTTTGACATCAAACCTGTGCTAAAATGACACGAAATACACATGACATAATATCTTTCAAGGTAAACATAAACATATCAAATGGTAGCTCAAAAGATCACTTATCAATTATAAACGAAACAAAAATAGCCTTATAAATCAAGTAAAAATGAGGCTTATCAACAAGCAATCTTATATTATGGAAGTAACACCATGTTATTTTTATGATTTACTACTGAGTATATGAATCAGGTTAACATGGAAGCTGCATCAACTTTTAGAGTAACTCTACTTCCCCAACATAAAAAATGAAGTGCTAGTATGGGAACTAGGAGAAAAAGAGGAATCTGATGATGTTTAGCTGAACCATGAAAATGAACCAGTTCAGCTAGAAAATCTCCACAGTTCAGAACATGTCCTAAGTCAATAAGGAACTGAACTAGCTGAAGCTCGGACTGATAAAGATCAGTCAGTTGACAAAGCAATCAGTCAACAATATGCACCAACAAAATTCTACTAATCCATATACGGCTAATCAGTTGCCTACTGATCAACCTACTGATGATCCAACCCCAGTATCAGATGAAGTTCGAAGGCATCGAAGATAGTTTGAAGATCACCCAACCGACAACATTCTTGGTGATCCACATTCTGCAAGTACATTAGTTATCAATTCAATTGACTAGCTGCCTCAGCAGTCAGAAGGACTATTAACTGATACACCACTTAACAATTAACACAAGACTCCTCGTACTTGAACTGACCAGCGATACTGAACTGATTTCCCTTAACTGACATCTACTAATTAGTAGGTGATCCAGTCTTGTTAAATAATTTTTTTTACTTTGTTTTAACTGGTGTATTCCCCATCCTCTTATACACCACTACGACCCTTAATGAGTCAATAATTGTAGTCCATATTTAATTTATTTATTTATTGCATTTTAGTTTTCACTCAATTACAAACTATCACATGTAAGGTATATAATATATATACATGATATTTATAATTTTATATTAAAAGTTTACATGTAAGAGGATTCTGCCAAAAAAAATGTATTAAGTTATAAAACTAATATTTGTGGTTGTGAATAAAGAATACCACACGCTTAAGTTGATTGATCTCAGGGTGTTTTAACTGTAGTTTTTCTCGAGGGTCAGATCTTGAATACGTACGTCATGTTAATTAATTAGTGTCTAATTCATTGGAAGACGTTTATTTCGTGTGATAGAGTATATTGATAACATAGACTAATTATGAGCACTAAAATATATTCTTAATTATCACATTTTTTAAATTTTATTTTAAATTATAGATTTTGACTAATTAATACTCTAACTACAGAAAATATAAATCTCCTTTGTCAGTGAATGAGAGTGGAGTAGAATCATCATGACAGATAAATTGGTAGAATTTGTTTGTCTTTGAAAAAAAAATAAAAAATTGTTACGATGTGATATGATGTCAATTTCAAGCTTCTACCAAATTTAGAGGCGAAGAGAAAAGGAATTTAAATGTACAATAGCGAGTTCTAGTACTAGATAGGCGATTCAAATAAAAAATTCAGAAGCATGTTTTATGATTATTAATTATTAAATATGACAATTCTCAATGTACGTAGCATGCAAGTGACGTGAAGTTCATCTCCACCAAAAAATATATTTAAGCAATTAAAAAGATTGACGTAAACCCTATCATAACATGACCTTATTAAATGTATGCACAGTAGAAACCCTTTATAGGAATATTTTATATAGAAATAAATTTTATATTATAATAAAAAATTATAGTCTCGATTCTGGATCAATTATATTTAGGAATAAACTCTATATTAATAAGTCATACTTCCTCCGTCCACGATAAGTGCATCACGATTGCCTTATTAATTCGGCGTCTACGGAAAATATATCACTTTCCTTTTAAGGACATTACTTTTTATTATTCAACCTCACAATCACTTATTATTTACAAAAAACCATTCTTACGATTCATAACCTAACATATGGTGAGACTCTTTCTCCATTCAAACAATATCCACCAACAATTTTATTAAATTCCGTATCGTCCACAAGTGATATACTTATCGTGGACGAATAAAGTATTTTTTTTCGATCATGCTTTAAGGATTTATGCCTCCATATAAGAATAGATGATCAAAATATATATTATGACAAAATATAATGATTTTATGGAACATGTACATGTATTCAACTAGCGTAAATACACATACGAAGAATATCTATTTTTTTAGTTCTTAGTCAAGTAGTTGGTACATAACCATAACATATATGTATTTTTAAGTACTTTCAAAGTTAATATATTTAATTTAGTTTTAGTAAAAGTTAAATACTCTGCTAATGGAGTTATACACATCATGTATAATATTGAATTTCTTTTTCTATGAAAAAATATTTTACTGTCTAAAATTCTATATATAGGGATAATCTCCATATAAAATATTTTTCTTCGGTCATAATAGGACCACGGTATAAAGATTCCACTGTATAATTAAGATAATAAAAGAAACTTAATTAACACTTAATTTTAAGAACGGTGAGGTAAAGTAAATTGTTGGTTTTTGAGATGTTTTGTAGTTAATAATAAATATAGGTCCAGACCCAGACCAAAGGCGGACAGATATCGGGTAGACGTGGATGCAATGTTTAATACGGACACTCACTATTTTGGGGTGGGGGTTATCATCAGAGATGCAACGGGAGAGGTCAAGACAGCCATGTCAAAACCCACACACCCCACACATGAACGTTCTGATTGCTGAGATCATGGCAGTAGTGCATGGTATCGTTCTCAGCCTTGAGCTCCAGATAGGCCCATGGGCGGATCTACACTATGGCTGCACTGGGCTTCAGCCCAGTTCAAGCCCAAATTTTTTAGTTATATCTATATATATTTTTAAGGCCCAAATCATTATTAGCCCACCCCCTCAAAAAAAAAAAAAAAAAACTGTACAGAATAGAAAACGTAGAAGAAGACGTAGACGCAGGCGTGAAAAAGAAGAGCAATCTATAAATCGTTTCTTTCTCTTCCGATCACCACCGCGAACCTTTCACACCGGAATCAGCTCATGGTCCGCCCTCTTCTACTGTTTGGCTGTTCCATCACATCTTCTTATCTTGTATATTGAAGTTTAAGGTATGGAGTGGCCTAAATTTTAATTTAAAACTACAAAAATTCCCACAAGGCCACAACACTTAATGATAATTGTGTTTTCTAGTTCTTCATTACGGTAGATTTGAGAGTAGGCAGTAGCTATGAACTCTAACAATTAATTAATTAAAAATTGGAAAATAATTTTAAGAATATTTGAGCATACGGTATGACAATTTGCAAAGTATATGGAAAATTTTATCAATGAATCATCATTGCCAATTGTCATTTGCGAATGATACTGCTGCTACCCAACAAAGAATTTTACTACCAATATTTTGTAAGTTGAGTCTTTGTGGGGAATTTTACAGAGTCTATAAAAAATGGGGAATTTATTGAGCTTTGGGCATAGTCTTTGTATTCTATGGAGAAGTTAGAGGAATTACTTTTCCACTTAACCAATGACAGTATTAAATGGATTTGAGATTTTTTGTTTGTTTTATATGTTTATACTCTTATTCTTTAATGCCCTGCAGTACTTCGATTACTAAATGGAACATCAACATTCTGCCAAAAAAGGAAAATGACTTATCTCAGCCTTCTTCAAGCTACAACTGAACGAGCATTTTCTGCAATGAAGTATGTGAAGATAGTACTTCGTAACAAGATGAGAGATGATTTACTTGAAGACTCGCTAATGCTCTATATTGAGAGAGATTTTGTTAAGGATATTGATATAGATTCTGTTGTTGATGAATTTTATGTATTAAGGTCTCGTAGGGCACAATTTATGTAAATACCGAAATTTTTTGGCATGTATAAAATATATTGCTTTGAAATTTTTATTTTTCAGCCCACCCCAATTACAAATCCTGGATCCGCCCCTGGATAGGCTCAATCGAAATATTCACAGACTCGATCCTTGCGGCGAGAACAATGGCCCGGCCGGAGGAGGAGGTGGAGTTATTACCTGATGACATCTGCGACATCATGCGGGTGGCTAGAGAAAATATCCTAATATGTGTTTTTCATCTGTACAGGGAGGCTAACCGAGCCGCCCATAGTTTGGCTCAATATGCGGCCAATTGCTCCCAGACGATTGTCTGGCAGGAGGATTATCCTCAATGGTTGATGGATATAGTTCTTAGTGATTGAATAAAATTTCCATCCTTTTCAAAAAAAAAAATATAGGTCCAGCCTCTCGAAGTGTTAAATTTCAATATTGATCTTTCTATCATCAAATTTAACTAAATTTTATTTCATTTCATTCTCCATTTTTCTTGTTCTCGTATTTGTTAAATTACTGCAATGTACGTTATTACATAGTTTTTAATAAAAATATCATTATATCGTACAAGTATAGTTAAGATGATATACAAAAAAGAGTTTTAACCGCCTAACTGGTGGTCGAGAAATTCCATAAAACATCTAAGTATACTATACTCACCTCTTATATGATAATATTTTATTTATTTAATTTATATTAATAAAATATTATTATTAAAAAAATATATAATACATTTACATGTTCTATTGCAAACCTACACTGTAAGGCGGGCGGACTGGTTACAGTTTTTCTGCAGTTAATAGTTAATTTTTCGAGAAAAGTGTAACGGACAATCTGGACCCCAAACCGACTAGTTTGAAATCGTGAGCAAATCTATGCTCGACAGAACATGATTCTTCATCTCCATATTCATTCCCACTCTGTATCCTAATATTTAAAATACTATAACGGATTCAGCCTAATTATAAGGAATTGTTATTTTTTTAAACATGGGATACAGAGTGAGACATGAATTTTGAGAACAGAAGAACCCGTTACATGCTCCACGGGGTATATGAGCAGTGATGGAGCCAGAAAAAATTTTAGTGGGAGTCAAATTAATTATAATTTTACAAGATAATAAAATCATAAAATAATAATAATTTAAATAATATAATGAATTTATTATAATCCTTTTAGAAATTTGATTGGTAATATTAATTCACATATAAAACTTTATTATTTGCATATATATTTTATTTTATCAATATAAAATAAATTATAGAAAAAGAAAAGAAATAGCATTTTATCAACATAAAACAAATTATAGGAAAAAGATAAAGTAAAGAAAAAGAAAGAAAAGGGAAATAAAAAAATAAGTATTGAAAAAAGAAAAAAAATATGTAATTAAAAGGAATTGAACCAAGATCTCCTAAATGAGAGATAAAATCATAACTCATTAGACTACAATAGATTTAGTTATTAAATGTTAAATATATAAAAAAATTATATAAGAAAGATAAAAGGAAAAGATATCCTAGAATAAAGAGAAGAAATAGAAGAGAGAGAGGAGGGAAAAAAAAAGCAAAAACCAAAAAGAAAGAAAGAGAGGAGGAAAAAAAAAGAAGGAAAGAAGGAAAGAGAGAAGAAAAGAAGGGGAAAAAAAAGAGAGAAGAGAACGCTGAGAATCGAACACGGATCTCCGTGAAAATGGAAGAGATCTAACCATCAGGCTCGACAAATCTTTTAAACATTATTACACATATTAAATATATAGCTATTTTTTCAAAAAAGTTGGGGGGCCATGGGCCCCAGGGCCCTACGTGGCTCGCCCTGTATATGAGACTCCAAATCTTATTCATTTATATACTAGTTTGTGCTATTTTGATTACTTGATTGTTACGAAGATATTATAAGAAAAATCAAACCAATTGTATAATATTGATTTCAGTCACTTAAATTTATTACAAAACAAATAATCAAAAGTCATCAATTCAAATTAAAATTGGATGTTGAGATAAGATTCCAGTTTTGGTTTGGTCCACCAAATCATGATATCTGCAGCAAACGACTTCATTAAAATGTCAAAAGTTTTCTTTGTGGAAGTCGAATTTGGTTTTGGTCTTGTGAGAAAAATTATGAGCTAGCTGTCTTAGTTCTGCCATAGCTGCTGCTTTCCCACAATAAAACACTCCTGCGAAAATAGCGAACACAAAGTTTTTATTTTGTAAATAAATATGTTATTCGCAATACAATCAATGGATGATTTATATATACAACATCACGCATGTTACAATCGACGTTAAAATGCAATTAACTGCGTGTTTAAAATGCATGTCTAATATGTGGATATTATACTTGTTTCAAATCTGCTAGCTCTTAACTAATTGAGCTAAGACCATGGAGGCGTGTGGATCCTATACTTAATAGTTAAAGTATGGTGTATCTATCACCGCGAGAGAGAAACCACTATCAAAACCACATTTCTCTACCTAAGCTTGCACCTTTACTTTCACGATGATAATAAACTAATGCTAAAAATTTTACTTTATAAGAAAAGAAATAGTATTGATATTAATGTTATCGTGTGTGGATTTACAAATGAGGAAATGAGCTAATAGAAGCCACAAGAAGTCTCTGTTCCACGGTTTTTGTTAATTTCGTGTTACAGAGTAAAATTAAGTAGTTATATGGTAACAATTTTAGAAATAAGCATATTAACATTCTCACACATGTACAACGTAGCACTTGCGTCATGTGTAGACTTAGCATGCATGTTTCACGTCACAATTTCATCAATTTTAACATAATAAGATTGAGAAACTTTTATAAATAATAATTTTTCTATAGTAATGATAAAAATATAATCACAACTATAAATATGTATATATATATATATATATTTTTTAAAATAATATATAAAAACTAGTTATTGTGAATTCGCACAAAAAGATGTATTTGTGTATTCATGTAACAATTTAAAAAATAAACCATTACACAATTAAACGAACAAGTTCGTGAATTCGTGCAATAGTTTAAAACGAATTATTACACAAATACACTAACAAATCTTGTTCGTGTCGCCGCAAAGACACATTCATATTGTTTTAAAGCATTTTCATTAAGAATAAATATGTGGATTTACACCAAAAATTGTTATATTTTGTATGTTTATGTAATTTGGTTATATTATATCTTTACTATAGCAAAACAGTTAGTTTTCATAATTACCTTTAATAACATATACAACGAAATAATTATATATATAAACTTACCAACTGTTGAATTCGGATGATCGAGAGCAATTTTCTTGAAGACTGTCTCCCAATTCGGCCTAGCAAAATGAGACTTAAATCTAGTCCCTGCAATAATATCCATTCCATTTTTAGCATGGTTGATTGATTGAAGAATAGAAATTAGGGCAGAACGAGCATCTCCTTCTTCACAAACACTTGTGCAATAATTGTGCATTTCTATCACTCCTTTATCATCCATTTCAGCAATCTCATTCATCACACCCTTGAACCAATCGAATGAGCCTTGCTCTCGAGTCATCCAATAGAAGTAAGCCCTTCTTGTCTTGAAGTCGTCGTGTTTAGGTGTCGTGGAGGATGGTGCGGGGCGGCTGCTTCCGCTCCCGCCTCCATCCTCGATCGCATTCCCTTCGTCCTGGATGGCTTTTATATTGTAGATAATGTCCTTCATCACGCTGATCATGGGGGTCGCTCCGATCCCAAGCCCTACTAGTAGGACAATGTCGTAGTCCTTGTAATCTTGTGTTGGTGCTCCATAAGGACCATCTATTCGTACTTTAGGAATACTGTGGAATTGTGACATTTACTTTGTATAAGATCCAACTATTTTGATAGAATTATTTAATTATAAACTGATAGGATAGTGACAGTTAGTTTCTATAAGATCCACCTATTTTGATACAATTATTTGATTATAAACTAATAGGATATAGACAAAAACTTAGATGAGTTCCGCCTCACCGTGAACTCACTCTTGTTTTTTGTTAAAATAATTATATATTAATTATGATGAGTAAGGATAATTAGATTTTATTAATGTATAATTAAATTTATTAATTTTAATTATGAATTAGAATTTATTAATTCATAATTATGGTTTATTAATTCATAATTGAGGTTTATTAATTCATAATTAGAGTTTATTAATTCAAAGTTAGGGTTTATTATTCAAAATTAGGGTTAATTAATTCAAAATTAGGATTTATTATTTTATAATTATAGTTTATTAATTCAAAATTAAGATATATTAATTCAAAATTAGTAGATATTAATTTACAATTAATTTTATTAAACTAATTAATTAATTAATTAATTA
Organism: Salvia rosmarinus; assembly: GCA_036937905.1. NCBI lineage: Eukaryota > Viridiplantae > Streptophyta > Magnoliopsida > Lamiales > Lamiaceae > Salvia > Salvia rosmarinus. The sequence continues at coordinate 19,109,341 of CM072816.1, read as the reverse complement.
GGGTGGTCTCACTGTATCGCCAAGCACAGGAGACCATCCCTAGGATATATAGCTAGTACTCCTATATACTTGCTCATGAATATATATAATCAATAAGTTTATCCATTGTCCCTAGTGACAAATTAGTTAAGGTGGGTTCGCATGGTAGAGGTCACAGGTTGAACCCCACCAAACGCCTCTATGGGTTTGAGCTCACACACCGGTTTTTCAAGTGTGGTTTACATCTGTGTGGGTTTGCAGCTATTGCACAAGACCGTGGGGTTTACCCAAGGTCAAGCCTAAGGTAGCGGCATGATTCCCATGATACCAAAAAATAAAAAAAAATAAAAATAAGTTTATCCATTAACTTGACTACCCAAGAATAGTAGGTTCATCATAAAAAAAAAAACTTCGTGTAACAAAATTTTATAACTGTATTGGAAATCAAATAGATCGGACTAATAAGTTAGTTGATTTTTGGTAAGATTTGAAAATATGTAAATTGCTATATCATTAAAAAAAACTGGAGAATTATTGTCGCATTGGGTTTATAGAGATACATCTAGGGCTCACTTGTCAAAGAAAACAAATATTGTTAAGTTTTATTTTAATTATTTTAATAAATCCAGTCAATTTATTAGAATGATTATGGAAATGGCTTACTTGGGATTATTTTCGACGCTCAAAAGGTCAGCTCTGGGATGTCCATCATTTCCTGTAGGTAGCGGCTGACACGCCTTACAAAGAATAAACATAATATACATTAAGCGACACATTTAAATTCCAAACAATCATACACAAAGAATAGTAATAATAATTCATAGGCCAGCCTTAAAATATCTCTCAATAATCTAAGAATTTGTTGGTGTCCTCATCGAAACAAGACAAAATTAAACCACGCGCATATTAGAATAACTCACGGCAGGATTTTCAGATGATTTCAATTTAAATAAACATTACTTTTTCATATTATATGTATCCGTATTTGTGTGTAATATCATAAAATAAATTTAGTACATACATTCAAGGGTATAAAAGACAGTGATCATATAATTTCTTAATTTTCTTGATGCTTGAAACGAAAGTGATCTACAATTAAAAAAGAGGAAACTTGAGAAATAGCCTATTTGTTATAAATAAGAGGAATCGTAGTCATCTTTATAAAAATAGGGAAATAGCAGCCATTGTTATTAAAATACCTTTGGGTACGTAACTAACATGAATTCACGGAGTTTAAATTGTGAAACCGTATAACATTATAAAATATATTGTTACACAGTTTTATAAAATCGTGTAACGATAGTAAAAATATTTTACACTATTGCACAATTTCGTGTAATTATGAAGCGTCTTGAAATCCGTGAAGTACACATGAAATCGTGTAACAATCGTGACTCGGCTTTGACATTCAGGACAAATATGGCATTTAACATAAAAAGTAGCTAGAATTTTATATTTTTATAAAGTGGCTACTATTACATTTTGCTATAGCAAATAAGCTATTTCTCCTAATTGTCTCGTTAATTTTTTTTTCCAAAATGATGATGCTGAGCAGAATGTCAAGTGAACTAAAATGCGATTCGCTTAAAATGAATAAAAAAATAAAATACGATAAATTAAGAGTGAATATTAATCAATAATATTCAACAAGCACAGATATAATATATGATATACCTCTGAGAAAACATCTTTGATTTGGTTGGTCCAGTCACCGAGGGCCCGGATGTGAACACTCAGGTGATCTTCTCTAGGAGCTGAAGTTATCGAAAAAGGGTGCCTGCAATTAAGTGATCTAATTAGCCTAACTAACACGACGTTAATTAACTAATAATTCTTTGCAAGTTTTCAATTGATTATGCAACTACCCCATGATAATCTAAAATATAGCTAGTCCTCTAATAATGGATGCAAGTTGGTCAATTTCGTCTTTAGCAATAAGTTATTTAACTATATGTACACTAGTAATTTAAATATAACTCGATCATGATCTATTATGAAATGACCTTTTTATCTTTTATATATATCAGTATAATATTAATGACAATATAATGAAATATGCGATAATTTTTTGGCATTTATACTGATTTTTAGAAACACATACCATTCGAATGGAGAAACAGCTGAACAGTTGACAAAAATATATTGTCCACTTTTATATTTGAATCCGTGAGGCTTAGACATGTGCAGTGCTAGCACTTTTCCAGGGGGGAATCCTACCTTCATCCACAAATAATTTAAAGGAAAACAATTAAATAGACCATATATAAATATCAATAAAGCTATGCGGTCACATTATGGCTAGTCACACGAGAATATTTTAGTAATTATCAATATAATCAATTAATAAAATAATAATATTAAATTAATGTGTTAATTATTTTTACATAAATATCATTTTCATCTATTTTTTAATGTAAAACTAATTTTTAATAGATCAAATATTAAATAAACTATTTTTTCATTCAATAAAACTTGTTATGATCGGTCACATTATGGTCGAATAGCATCACTCTTTACCTTAGTGATCTTGACAGGCTTGGTGCCGGATCTGAAGGCTCTAGTCAATCTTTCTGCAGCATAAATTAAGATAGGAACGGCCACATATATCCATGTCTGCCATTTCAAAAATAAGCTTATATTTATGTTTAGTTCACATAAAACCCACCATAATGTAATGTAGAGATAACGATAATTCAAGTTCCAAACTTTTGACCTTGGTATATTGAATAGAATGAATGAATTTGCAACAAACCGATAGGATTTGGGCGTTATTGACATGCTTCAAAAATTGGATCTAATTTACAACAATGTCCAAAATTTGACATTTAAATTGCAATTATCTCTATAACATATATGCATGTAACTGTAACACACACCAACTAATTATAATATGAATGTAATATATCCATGAATGGATATATATATATATATATATATATATATATATATATATAGTGACATTCAAATAAAAACTATTTTAACGTGATAATTAAGAACCATGAAAATTTGTTATGAATAAAATAAATTCACTGTGAAAGTTAATGCATCCGCTGAGAAAGTTACTGAATCCAAAAATTCAAAATTTTCACTCAATATTCGAATCCTATGAGGGACGAAAAAATTCATTTTTTGGATTAAGTAACTTTTCTAGCGGATTCATCAACTTTCACTTTGAATTCATTATTTTTCTGGTTCTCATGTTCTCACAATAAAAATGGTTCTCACGTTAACCCTCCCATATATAGAGTGAGGTTCAAATAAGAACCAATTTTAACGTGAGAACTAAGAACCATGAAAATTCTTTACGAGCAAAATGAATTTGTTATGAAAGTTAATGAATCCGCTAGAAAAGTTACTGAATCCAAAAATTCAGAATTTTCATACAGGGTTCGAATCCCATGAGAGACGAAAATTCTATTTTTTTTGATTCAGTAACTTTCCCCACGGATACATCAAGTTTCATACCAAATTCATCAGTTTTTGGTTCTCACATTCTCACAATAAAAATGGTTATCACGTTAACTCTTCCCTCTCTATATATATATATGTATATGAAATAAAATACGAGATTGAAAACTTACCGTTTTGTTGTACCACTGGTGGGTCAAATATAGGTTGATTCCATGAGCAATGAGAAGGGCATAGACAATGATGAATAGGTGGTGTGAATACCAAAAGGCGTTGAACCCTGCGAGTCTGTCCAATGGTTTTGGTAGATGCAGTTTGTTATTTCTAAGCATTGGTGATGCAAGCGTGAATCCTATGCCCATCAAAACCACCATTACAATCCCTGTCACACCTTCAAATCCTTTCACATAATGCCAATAACTATTTGGCTGATCATCTCCAAAGTATGCTGCCATTTTCTCATACTTTTCCGGGCTCGCGTGGACCAGTCGGGGAAAATCGCACCCCAGATGGCTTATCCCGTGTATTCCAACTCCTATTCCGATCGCCGTCGCAACAATCTATCAAGTATAATATTATCATACTCGGCTATTGGATTTTAATTGTATTTTGAATACATATATATAAGCGAGAAAAAGCATGTCGTGTTAATTTAAAGGTAAACTACACTCATTTAATAAATTATTGAAGCCCCGTAAATTGCTCTATTGATAACTTTATCCCATTAGTGATTACAACGACGAAATGTCTAGTTAATGGCCGGATTTTACATGCATGTCATTTCCACTTGTAAAATTTTAATTATTTGAAAATTTGAGATATTCCACTTCAATTTAAAAGGACATAAAACAATATCGTTTTGATAATGTAAAACATCTCCATTTTCAATGTTATTTAATTTATCGACTGAAAATGACACACGTAAAATCTGCTGCCAACTGGACTTTCAAATGCCAAAAATCACTAATAGTCTAAACTTGTAATTAGTAAATCAATTCATGAAGCTGAATATGTTTTAAGTGAATTCGAACTAAAACTGTCAGGAAGTCAATTTATGTGACTAAAAGAGTATATTTTTGTTAAATTAAAAAGTATAGATACCATATGGAAATTGATATTGTCGTCAAAGGGAAGCAGCGCTCCGAAGCGAGTCCTGTTCCTGAGCCAAGTGATAGTGTTGCGGCACATCGGCAGCAGAATCAAAGCCATGTTGAGCTTCAGCGTCTCCGCCGCGCCTTTCGCCATACAAACGCAGTGCCCCATCACCTCAAACGCAGCCTTGTTTTTATAGTACTGCACATATTTGTAGGCGAAAAGCGCCGCCATAACTCCGATCCACAGCGCCATCACCCACACTCTCTTCCAATTATCCTCCACAAAATACCCAGCGTCGCTGTACCACCGCTTCACCTTCAGCATATCGCTCACCAGTTTGCTAAGATCTCGGCTCTCGCGGCTGCCGCCCGACTGCTCCATCCCTTGCAGCATAAGGGTCTCCAGCTTGTCTATCTGTGGCATCGTAAAATTAATGATTTCAATTAATTTATTGAATTCGAGTGACTTTTGAATTGGATTGTAGTTTGTACCATGATGAAACCGAGGTTGTCGGGGTCTAAATGTTCCATGATTTGCCTTGCATATTCATTTGCCTGCTTTTCGATGTCGGACAACTTGTTTGCTGAAGCACTCAGGCTTATAATCTGCAGAAACACTATCATAATGAGAGAGAGAGAGATTTTAATATGGAACAAGTAACTCATGTATATACAACGACTATACTTTAGCGAAGGTCAGCCGTCCATAGGATTCAAAACACGCATAACTTTAGACATCGAGCTTAGAATTAATGCTATTATAAGATATTTTTAGAACAGTGATACGAGCAAGACTCCCATCTTTGTAATTATTTCTCTTTTAGGATTTTGATTTCTTTTTGAAGTTTATGAATATTAGTTTTTAGGTTTATAAATAATTGTTTTTGATGTTTTGTGAGTCAGAAGTTAATATTATCATTAAGTTTCTAAGAAATTTCATTTTCCGTTGAACACTTTGTTTTGTACATATTCGTTCCGTTCCACCTCGGATACAGAGGAGAGTGAGAAAGGGGAAAGGAAGGGGGATTTACCTCCTAATTTCATCTTCAGTGAGTCGGCCATCTGCATCTTTATCAACCCTGTATTGAAGAATTCAAATTGCATTAAAGCAATATATATATTAGTGTGTGTGTGTGTGTGTTGGAGATGAGGATTAATTAGATTAATCTTTACATGTCAATAAATGTTTGAAAGCGACGGTCGAAATTTTGATCAGTTAGCTGCTCCCAGAAAATTTTCAACTGATCTTTTGTGATGGAGTCGCCAGAGATATGCCTTCTCCGGGCAAGCGCGTCGAAGAGCTGGCCTTCGAACTGCGACTCCTTCATGCCTACACTCACATTATTTTGATGTAAACATTATGTTTCTATTACACAAGAATGTGAACTTATTTAGTACGCATCAAAAACAAATTTACGGGAAAAAAATTACATTTCATCTACAAAATAAATTGAATGGAATAGAAACCAAAAGAAATTGAAAAGGTGTAGGGTACGATCATGCATATTGGTAGTTAGAATTTTAGGTTGTATTTCACTTTACCAATACACTCGCCAAAGTGCGAACGGGGCAGCATCCCATTGGTGCTCAACTTCTCGAACCGGTTCTCCACATTGGTCCAAGAGGTGGCGCCGCCAGTCTTGCTGATAAACCGGAGTCCAGTGAGAGCTTGCGCGGCGGCGGACTTGGTCCGGTCGAGTCTCCGCACCGCCAGCTGCTCTTGTGACACCTGCTTGATTTTTGACGAAGATGATCCCAATGAAGACTTCTCTCCCTGCCCTTTGGCGAGCATTTTCAGCTGAGGGTCCTCCACCGCGCCACCTCCGACGAACGCCGAGTCGGAGTAGTGGATGCGTTCCCCGTTTTGCATCTTGGGTCGTACAAACTAGTTGTATTATAAGTGATCAAGAGCAAATGACACAAAATAATGAATGAGATTTTCGATGATTTTATAAGCTTTCTTTTGTAGATATATAGAAATTCTGTAGCTAAAGCGAAGTTGACGGAGACGAAATTTATACACATGAACTTCGTGTGTGAACAACTGAAAAAGATATTCCACTTTCAGTTTCCATGTCCTTTCTTCTTCTTCTTTTTCTTTTTTCTTTTTCATGTGTAAAATTATTATTTGTTACCCACCTCCTAAAGACGATAAAATATCATATGAATTTATTCTGAAATTATTTGGTACGCATTACTTTACTTACGTTTATCAGCCAATCGACAAAATTTCAACATAAAAATATAGAGATCATGCCATATTTAATATTACTACCTACTTCCGCAAGAATAATAAATTGTTTAATCTGTATAACGTGGAGGACTATCTGGATCTTTTTCTTAACTTACTTTCATTATTGATGAATATGTTGAGTAGCTTGATTTAAAAGATATTGATGATTTTTGAGCCTATGCATGACTTGTACATGACTTTGCATTTTATTTCATAAATCATAAATTCATATTACAACACATGATTTTGGTACACACTTGGTAAACATTTGATTCTGTACAATAACTCGTAGATCAAACAGAACGGGTGTGTAAACCACACATGAAAAAATAGATACGATAAGTTCCAGCCTATAGAGACGTTGGTAAGATTATAATACACATTAGAATATACATAGTCTAAACATTGATGTGGGGAACTTTTTTTTTATATATTATGGGAACCTCATGTAGCTACCTTCTGTCAAGACTGCGTAAATCTCATGTTTCACATGCAATAATCAGAAACATATAGGACGGGACCAAACATGAAAAATCGGGTGTGGTGTAGCTAGGGAACTTTTGTATTTATGATTAGCTTAAAAAGGAGAAATGATCGCATAAGACTTCATCCTCTAACCGATCTATAATGATAGCAAGTTTTGAGGGACGTGACCTAGATGTAACAAATGTTTTAGTGAACGATTTCAAAATCATGTTTGCAAAAAAGAAGAAGAAAAAACTTCGTATATGTTACTTCAAGCTATGAATGATCACTATTAATAACCCTTTTGGATTTTAATTATTCAAAGTGTTTGTTTATCTTTCTTCATTATTTTGAGCCAAGAATGATAATTAAAAAGATATATTTTTGATCACTATTAAAAACCCTTAGAATTAGAAATAAGAAACACAAATACTGAAATACACGTACGCACGGGTTTTTGATCAATTGATAATTAAAAAGATATATTTTTAATAACAATTAAATTAAATTAAATGGATGGGACTACTTTTCTTTTTCTTTTTCTTTTATTTGGAATGAGACTACTTTTTAATAACACTGTAATTGTTAAATGTGGCCTAAGAAGTATAATCATTAGATGCTAATACTTTCTAGTATACAAACTTATACTGGATTAAAGTAATAATTTTGTATAAACTAAGATTAATTGCCGAAAATATATAAAATGATATGTATTTGAATTTGTAATATTTCATATTATTTATAAAACATTGCAATTACAATATCACTTTTTTACTTTTTGAAATTTCAACATCCATGTTCCTAATATAAATGTACATGGTTTTCAAAAATAATTAAAACATCCGTAATTTTCCCAACAACAATTATACATCATTTCATTGATAAGATGACGTCGTTTAGTGGTACATACAACGGACAAACTTTGATGGAAACATATTAAGAATGTTTTAATTGCAAGAAATAAAAAAGTGGTATATTAATTATTACATTTTAGAAATTATGTAAAAATTGTAAAGTTAAGTAAACGTATTATTTTTTTACAACTAATCCTAAAAAGTAAAAACTGATATTTTTCAGTGACTTTTGGACTTGGATCCAAAAATCAGTGACTTTCATTATTTGAATCATCAATTAATTATTGTGGTTCTCGATTTCATTAAGATTTTTGTGAAATTTAATAGAAGGACGATTTTAATCGTGACAGTTGGTGGGCTCGGATCACTATTTTATCCGTCAAAATAATTTATTGTACCTATTGTTGGTAAAACTGGTTTCTATAATTGAAGGAGGAATATATTTCGTACATTCAGTTTGTTAAATGAAATTTATAGTATTGGTTTAAGTAAATATATTTTGCCATGATTGTCGTATTGATTTTTTTTAGGGGAGTTTTATATTATTTTTTCTCTCTCAAATAGGGGTGAGCATTCGGATTTGGGTTCGGATTTTTGCCTAATCCGAACCGATCCGAAAATACGAATTTTGTGAAAGAAAAAATCCGATCCGAACCGAATATCCGAAAATCATCCGAAAATCCGATTTTTTTATACAAAAATCCGAACCGAACCGAAAAATCCGAAATTATGAAAAAACCGAAAATCCGAAACTAATTTTCGTTAATTCTTATATATATTTATATTAAATTTAAACATATTTGAATAAAATATTATTTTATATATAAATTATATATAATTCGGATTTTCGGATTTTTTTGGATTTAAAAAATCCAATCCGATCTGATCCGAAAATCCGAAATTTTAAGAAAATTCAATCCGATCCGATCCGAAAATCCAAAAATCGAACCGAATTTTAAATTTCGGTTTGGTTCGGATGAATATTCGGTTTCGGATTTTTCTTACCCTACTATCAAACAATGTGATGCATACGTGCAAACATGACGTCAGTGTAATACATCATTCTATATGAATCAATTGAATAAATTAATGTATAAATGTGATAACTCGTGAAAATCAAGTGTGGACGTACCTTTATCGTCAAGTTGTAATTACTATCTTACACGTTCTAAACATAATCTTTTCTAAACCTTTTTTGGCGGGATATTCTAAGTCACCCAGCGACATTTTGGTTTAGTAGAAACAATTTATTAGTGTGTGTGTTGGTCAGGTGGTAGAGTGGTTAATGCCCGGCCAAAGGTCTCGAGTTCGAGTCTACCGTGACGCACCTTTAAAATTTCTGCAATAAATTACAAAAAAAAAAACAATTTATTAATTTTCCACAATCATGTTTCTTTTTATACTATAATATTCTTTATGGTCAATTTGTTTATGTTAATATATATATATATATATATATATATATATATATATATATTAAATGGGATTGGTTATGGTGAGAAAGCTCCTTAATGTACGAAAATAGGAATAGTAGAACATCTTTCATATTTGTGTAGCACAATCAAAATTACTATATTGCACATATTAGTTTAGCATATATTTCATCCATTCGTAGCACATATGCTAAATATATTAGTTTAACACATCTATCATCGCAGCGTAGACAAGAAGAGTTCTAGTGCTACACAATAATTCTTGTAGCACACAAAACACAAAACTGTAGCACACCTGATAATTAAATCTCAACCATTGATATAGCAAATCAAAAGTCCAGATTCATTCCTATTTCCTACCAAATTATCCTTTCCTACTTGATTCATCTCCTATATTAGATTATATTTATTTTTCTTTTTATAATAATTGTTGATAATATCAAAATCAATGATCAAGAATGATTTTTAATTAATTTAAGAAGAATTTTTTTGTTTGATCATCTATATTGATGGGTCTCGAGAACGTAGTGTCGGGTGTAGGGGGGAGAAATACACCCAACTCAAAACTTTTAGTTTAATCTGCTTTAGCGAAGAGTGACTATAGTCAGCTGACAATCACGTTGGAGGATATTAGTTATCAGACGTGGAGATCAAGGCTGAAACTCAATTTGCGTGTACGAAAACTAGTGGAATAGAAAGACTAAACTAAATTCACTCAGAAGACTTGTTTGGATCAGAGTCATATGAGAATTGTGTCGGACAAAGAAAGGGAGAGAAATATCAAATGCAATCTCAAAGAACTGTTAGATGCTGAAAGTAAAGCGAGACAAAACAACAAGCATCAAAGCAGTAGAAGACATTGAGATTTAACGTGGTTCGGAGAAACTCTTCCTATATCTACGAACCTGATGAACATGTTAAATCCAATTAACATTAGGAATGCCTTGTTTTATACTTCGAATGGAAGTGACTTAGGATCTCACACAACTTGAGATCTTATGTCCCTAGGTTATGAGGCCAGTATCTCTCTCATTTTTCTTTCATCTAGTTCACCTTAGGGCTACTAGTCATCATTGATTTCAACAATTATACCTAGCTGCCTACCCAGGGCTTCAATTTAACCTTCACCCTCTCTTTGACTTAATTAAATGTTACATTTCAAACTAATCGAGTGTTCCCTTACAATGAAGAAACAAATCTAAGGATAGACACACTCATATAAGCTCTATTACAAATATTATAATATAAGAACAACCTTAATAGAAGAAAGACTCGACCTATGCAGTTTCACTATAAACAAAGTGATAAAACATTAAGCAATAAAGAACAACGTTCTGTTCTAATCTCTTCAGAGTTGAAATGAAAGATATCATTGAAGTTGTGTCATTTTTATAAGATATCCAACTTTAAGAGCTCCTTTTATAAAAAAAGTAGTATTAATGATTTATAACATACACCAACATTAGGAGGTGGGAAAAAAAGTTCAAAAATTTACATCACTGGATGCATTATAAGCAACAAATAGAAACATTATCTTATAACATAAATTTCAAACATAATCTCTCTTTGAAAGATTTTGATTTTCCTTCTCTTTATTTTCAATTTATGGAGGATTTTACAATCCCTAGTCCACCGCCCAGTTTTCTAATGATGATACATACTGCATAATTCCTTTTTAGCTTTTTAACTTAGTAGAAAATGTGTTATTTGATCTTCAACCATACAACTATATACATATATAGGGTTGAAATCTAGTAAAACTCTTCCTCATTCTAGAAACTGTGAACCAACCATAATTGTAATAATATATTTTATGCATAAATAATATAATAGTAATGAAAATATTATTTATATATAAAATGTATAATTGTAGACAAAAAGATTGTCTCATTTGGAAATATCAATTTTGATCATCCATTAATCAAGATCTACGAACTTGATTAGTTTCTAATTTTAGAATATGAGGGTTTGATCATTCTCCTATATATATACACAAAAACTCATGCACATGCGTTCGCACCGTGTGGACGGACAAAAGTATCATTTGTTGTTAAGAAAAATATCATTTACAATAAAAAATGTATTATTTGTTTTTTATCCTATAATCTAGAAAGTATCATTTACATTAAAAAATATATAATTTACACTGAAGAAAAATATCAAAGTCCATATATGAACGGATATACATGAGACCACCTCATATATATATATATATATATATATATATATATTATTAAGGACATGAATATATTTTAGACAGTTTATGAATGTTCGTTAAGATGATAGAGATTGTTTAAGATGTTAGTTTATGACAAGTTGCTTATCCTTGTCAAACTTCATCCAATAATCACTTGTATGATTTTTAATTACAAATTCAATGGCAAATTATTAATTTAATTGGTGGTTTGCACATCGCAGTGCGATCTTTAATTAATTAATTTATTATATTTTGGTGTTTGACTCTTTTATTAACTAAGAAGAAAAAACTAACACATGTAAGGTATAATATATATATATATATATATATATATAGAGGAATGATCAAATAGTACTCGAGTCCGAGGTAGTATGTAGTACTCAATCTCATCCACTCATCTCATAGATTCTATGGAGGAGATTTTTTTGGATTTTTAAGCTTAATTTCGTTGATATCGCTCTACAGTAAGAGTAGACTAATAATTTGATTTGTTATGTGATTGCGGAAAACAAACCATGCATTTAGTTGAACTGACTTATGTATTCAAATGAACACAAAATGCATGTAGTTGAAGACAATAATGCATGTATGTTGGAAGAGCATGTCCAGCGTGAGCTCGTGCTCACGCGTCGCCGCACGTCCGTTGGCCAACAATGCATTTTTACGTTTTGTTAAATACATGAACATGTTTTGTAAAATGCATGTACATGTTTTGTTAAATGCATGTACATATTTCGTGCCAATATGCAGTTTTATGCTTTGCTAAATGTAGTTTTATGTTCTGTTAAATGCATTTTTATGATTTTCGACAACAAATCTCTCATCCATCCTTCTCCGTCAATTCAGTTGTCTCTTTTCCCGATTACCGACGAATTTCACCATGAACCACCGTCATAGCCACTATCTCTCTCGATTCTTCAATCATCTATCAAATTCATCTTCTATTTTTTCTCAAAATCCATCAATTTTGTTCTCAATTTTGTTTTTCTTTTTTTCAAAATCTGTTGTTTGTTGTTGTTCGTGTATGTTGTTGCTGTTGTCCGTCAGTGCTGCTGCCGCTGCCGTCCGTTGCTGTTGTCATCGCCTTCGTCACATGTGCCGCCCGCTGCCGCCAAGGAAAAGAAGAAGAAGACTGCTTTGATTTTTTTCCATTTTGCCCCTTGAGAATAAAAAAAAGGAGCCACCACGTGTCAGCTTGTTGTGCTACCACATGTTCAAAATGTGTGGTCAATATTGGGTACTACGTACTATCTGGGGATCGGGTACTACGAAAACCCGACTATATATATATATATAATAAAAACCTTCTTTTTCGTAAAAACCTAAAAATCAATGTATCTTACGTATAAAGTTAATGCACTTTATGTGTAAAACTAATGCACCATTGAATTCTGATAAAAAAACAACACTATTCATTAATATTTGATAGTACAATAACTTATACATAAAGTGCATTAACTTTGTAAATAAATTGCATTGGTTTTTAGGTTTTTACAAAAAACTTGATTTTTATTTGAACTATTCCATATATATATATATATATATATATATATATATATATATATATTCTTAAGGGGCTACCAATTGGATAGTGAGCTGACACGGATAATGAGCTGACAAGACTGGGAGCTGACACATGTAGTGGACTAACACGGATATTGGGCCGACAACAGAGCAAAGCTTTCAACGCACTCACCCATGTGCCCGTCAGATGCAGAGCTAATTAACCACTCACCTTGTGTGAATCTAAGAGCACCAACCGGACATGATCAACCAAACTACCCCACTACTCAGGTACCACTATGCAAAAATCCTCTATAAATACCTCTGCAAACAAGCGAAAGGTAAGACTCTCTCATATATGAGCATTCTAAAACATATATTTTTACTCAATATTCTCACTCTCGCATGATCCGTTCGTACCAAAAATAATTTCAAAACATACTTTAACTTGAGGATCGAAGTCTCTCCCTGGAGAACTCCCCCAAGCTTGTTTTGCAGGTCATTGATTCACGTTATACACGGAGGATTTTCTCCTGGACGTTATTACCAAGCTATCTACTATCAATTCATTCAAGAAAATATAATATTTGTTATAGAACTTCAACCCGACTCTCTCTCTCTCTCTCTATATATATATATATATATATATATATATATATATAGGATGAATCAAATGAGAACTACAAATATATTGAGAACTAAGAACTAATCCTAATGGTTGATTTGAGCTAATCATGTGGTCCCTAATTTAATTCATTATTTTCGTATATTAAGTAAGGATAGTAAGGTTAAGGTTAATTTTGTAATCTTAAAAATTTCCAACGTACAACCTCCTACATTCAAGGGATTTGATTCATAATGATTGCTTCCAATTCTACTTTATCTTAATTAATATAGATATATTATTTTATAACGGATAACCTACTAATTCTATACTGTTCCAAATGATTTTTTTTCATTGTACAAGATTAATGGCATCACAAGGTCTGTTTTTTTATGGTTTTATTTCACTCTACTTGTAATGTTGAGGCTTCTTATTTTTTTAGAAAATTATGAATGGCATGAATTATATGTTGTTTTTATCAGTATTTTTTTTAAAAATTGTATTTTTCGTGTTTTGTTAATTGTTTTTCGAACAAACAATACACTTATGCAAACAATTTGTACGTTTGTGCATGCTCATCACCTTTAGCGATTTTGAATATTCCTATGAATTAAAAGAATTGTGATCTTTATTTTAAGGTAATTACAATCATATGCTTAACCATTACAATCATATGCACAACTACGATTTTCAGCAGAGAAAGAATGTGAATGAGGCAAATGCGAAAAATTAGGGATTAGGCGAAAATCAAGGGTTGAGCGAATCTTTAAATCGACCTTGATGCCCTAACACGTTTAAAATCATAAAAATAGTATAAAAATAGTGAAACTCATTTGTAAGTATGATTTAAATATGATCCATTAGATTAGATTAAATTTAGGGTGAGGATTAGTTTTTATTTCTTATCTTAGAGGAAATTCTCCCTATAACCAACCTCTCTCTCTCTCTATATATATATATATATAGAGTTTGGTATATATATATATATATGAGATCATATAGTAAAGCCAAAATTGAAATTTTCACCGTAGTATGTAGTGTTTAATCATCTTTCGCGATTATTCATTTATCTCATAGATCCAATGGTAGAACCCTCCCTATATTTTATGGATATTTATAGCCATTGTGAACCAATTTTAACGATTACGAAAATTCTTTACGGACAAAATGAAGGTAGATTAGTAATTTGATTTTTTATGTGATAATAAAAAACAATCATGCATGTTTTAAAGATATAAAAAGCTGAGGTATATGTTTGAACTCATTCATTTATCTCATAGATCTAATGCGTGTGCTGATTTCATTCTGGTAACAAAAAATATATGAGATTTATTTCTCCAAAAACTGCATGCATATTGTTATACATAAAATTACATATGATTGAACATAAAACTACATAATGTTGAACACAAAATACATATGAGATTGATTTATACACATGAACTTCGCGTGTGAACAACTGAAGGAGATATTCCACTTTCAGTTTACATGTCCTTTCTTCTTCTTCTTCTTCTTCTTTTTTTTTCTGTATGTGTAAAATTATTATTTGTTACCCACCTCCTAAGGATGATAAAATATCATATGAATTTATTCTGAAATTATTTGGTACGCATTACTTTACTTACGTTTATCAGCCAATCGACAAAATTTCAACATAAACATATAGAGATCATGCCATATTTAATATT
The DNA here is from genome assembly GCA_036937905.1 of Salvia rosmarinus. Taxonomy (NCBI): domain Eukaryota; kingdom Viridiplantae; phylum Streptophyta; class Magnoliopsida; order Lamiales; family Lamiaceae; genus Salvia; species Salvia rosmarinus. The sequence goes on along the minus strand of CM072816.1, from coordinate 19,093,883 downwards.
ACTACCTACTTCCGCAAGAATAATAAATTGTTTAATCTGTATAACGTGGAGGACTATCTGGATCTTTTTTTTAAACTTACTTTCATTATTGATGAATATGTTGAGTAGCTTGATTTAAAAGATATTGATGATTTTTGAGCCTCTGCATGACTTGTACATGACTTTGCATTTTATTTCATAAATCATAAATTCATATTACAACACATGATTTTGGTACACACTTGGTAAACATTTGATTATGTATAATAACTCGTAGATCAAACAGAACGGTGTGTAAACCACACATGAAAAAATAGATACGATAAGTTCCAGCCTATAGAGACGTTGGTAAGATTATAATACACGTTAGAATATACATAGTCTAAACATTGATGTAGGGAACTTTTTTTTATATATTATGGGGAACCTATAGTAGCTACCTTCGGTGTGCACTGCATAAATCTCATGTTCCTGTGCAATAATCTACAAAGCACATAGGACGGGGCCATACATGAAAAATCAGGTGTGATGTAGCTAGGGAACTTTTGTATTTATGATTAGCTTAAAAAGGAGAAATGATCTCATAAGACTTCATCCTCTAACCGATCTATAATGATAGCAAGTTTTGAGGGACGTGACCTAGATGTAACAAATGTTTTAGTGAACGATTTCAAAATCATGTTTGCAAAAAAGAAGAAGAAACTTCGTATATGTTACTTCAAGCTATGAATGATCACTATTAATAACCCTTTTGGATTTTAATTATTCAAAGTGTTTGTTTATCTTTCTTCATTATTTTGAGCCAAGAATGATAGATTTGACCCTAGTAGCTAGTGAACCTTAGAATTAGAAATAAGAAACACACTTACGCACGGGTTTTTCAATTGATAATTAAAAAGATATATTTTTAATAACAGTTAAAATTAAATTAAATGGATGGGACTACTTTTTCTTTTTCTTTTTCTTTTATTTGGAATGAGACTACTTTTTAATAACACTGTAATTGTTAAAGCTGGCCTAAGAAGTATACAAACTAATACTGGATTAAAGTAATAATTTTGTATAAACTAAGATTAATTGCCTAAAATATATAAAATGATATGTATTTGAAATTGTAATATTTCATATTATTTTTAAAACATTGCAATTACAATATCACTTTTTTACTTTTTGAAATTTCAACATCCATGTTCCTAATAGAAATGTACATGGTTTTCAAAAATAATTAAAACATCCCTAATTTTCCCAACAACAATTATACATCATTTCATTGATAAGATGACGTCGTTTAGTGGTACATACAACGGACAAACTTTGATGGAAACATATTAAGAATGTTTTAATTGCAAGAAATAAGAAAGTGGTACATTAATTATTACATTTTAGAAGTTATGTAAAAATTGTAAAGTTAAGTAAACGTATTATTTTTGACAACTAATCCTAAAATGTAAAAACTGATACTTTTATTATTTGAATCATCAATTAATTATTTGTATTTGTATAATTCAAAATGTCTAGTTTCGATCCAAAAGTCTTTCATTATTTGAATCATCAATTAATTATTGTGGTTCTCGATTTCATTAAGATTTTTGTGAAATTTAATAGAAGGACGATTTTAATCGTGACAGTTGGTGGGCTCGGATCACTATTTTATTCGTCAAACTAATTTATTGTACCTATTGTTGGTAAAACTGGTTTCTATTATTGAAGGAGGAATATATTTCGTATATTATGTTTGTTAAATGAAATTTATAGTATTGGTTTAAGTAAATATTTTTTGCCATTATTTTCGTATTGATTTTTCGGGAATTTTATATTATTTTTTCTCCATGATTGTCGTATTGATTTTTTAGGGGAATTTTATATTATTTTTATCTCTCAAACAATGTGATGTATACGTGCAAACATGACGTCAGTGTATTACATCATTCTATATGAATCGATTGAATAAATTAATGTATAAATGTGATAACTCATGAAAATAAAGTGTGAACGTACCTTTATCGTCAAGTTGTAATTACTATCTTACACGTTCTAAACATAATCATTTCTAATCCTTTTTTGGCGGGATATTCTAAGTCACACAGCCACATTTTGGTTTAGTAGAAACAAATCAACAATTGATTAGTTTGAGTTGGCCTAATGGTAGAGTGATTAATGTTTAAGGTCAAAAGTTTCGGGTTTGAGTCCACCGTGACGCAGCCTTTAAAATTTTTACATAAATTGACCAAAAAAGAAACAATTGATTAATTTTCCACAATCATGTTTCTTTTTATACTACAAATATTGAACACAAATAGGTTAATTGTGCACATCAAAATATTTCATTTGTGCATGAATATATCTTTTTATTCATACAATATAGTAGTTTATGCTTATCATGTGCATATTTTAATTTATACATATTTTTTTAATTAAAACATTAAATTGTGTATTTGTGCATGAAGATTAAATATGTTATATATCATTTAAGAATAGCTTATGTACGTTTAGCACACTATAATAAATACTTATAAAAATATTAAATTGTTTGTTATTATAAAGTGATTATTTTTCAACTTGATTCAATTGTGCATAAATATATTAGTTGATATGCACTGATATACTTATAAGTGTGAACAAGTTTCATTAAATGATGCACAAGATATTTTTCGTGTGCATGGATTAGACTTTATACGTGAACATCTTCGTGTGCAATCATAACATTATTGTGCATACCAGTAGCTAGATTGTGCACATTTTTTTTTATTTTTTTTATGCAGAACATGTAATTCTTCATTTTTAAGTAATATAAATAAACAAAAATAAAAACTAATTATAATAAAAAAAATAAAAAACACCAGAACAAACCTTTCACCACTATTTCTATTGTTCATGAAAAAAACGTATGATGCACAATGAAAAAGATATTATGAAAACAAAAAAGATACACATAGATTGCATTCCATAATATATGCATATCTAATCCCTTAATTATAGTCACCTTACCCGTTTAATCACCATAAAATTACTTAATTAACCCCAATATTAAATAATATCATAATTATGTTGTTACACGAAATTAAATGAGGGCCACAAGATTAGATAAAATCAACACTCTAGATTAGTTCTCATTTCTAAAAATATTTGTGGTTCTCATTTGATATATATATATATATAAATAATAATAATAATATATATATATATATATATATATATATATATTTCTTCTTCTTTTTATAATAATTGTTGATAATATCAAAATCAATGATCAAGAATGATTTCTAATTAATTTAAGAATAAATTTTTTTGTTTGATCATCTATATTGATGGGTCTCGAGAACGTAGTGTTGGGGTGTAGGGGGAGAAATACACCTAACTCAAAACTTTTTAGTTTTCATCTGCTTTAGCGAATAGTGACTAAGTCAGCTGACAATCACGTTGGAGGATATTAGCTATCAGACATGGAGATTAAGGCTGAAACTCAATGTGTGTGTACGAAAACTAGTAGAATAGAAAGACTAAACTAAATTCACTTAGAAGACTTGTTTGGATCTGAGTCATATGAGAATTGTGTCGGACAAAGAAATGGAGATAAATATGAGATGCAGTCTTAAAGAACTGTTAGATGCTGAAAGTAAAGCGAAACAAAACAACAAGCATCAAAGCAATAGACGACACTGAGATTTAATGTGGTTCGGAGAAACTTTTCCTACATCTACGAACCTGATGAACATGTTAAATCCAATTAACATTAGGAATTTCTTGTTTTATACTTCGAATAGATGTGACTTGGGATCTCATAAAACCTAAGATCTTATGTCCCTAGATTATGAGACCATGACCTCTCTCATTTTGCTTTCATCTAGTTCACCTTAGGGCTACTAGTCATCATTGATTTCAACAATTACACCTAGCTGTCTACTCAGGGCTTCAATTTAACCTTCACCCTCTCTTTGACTTAATTAAATGTTACATTTCCAACTAATCGAGTGTTCCCTTATAATGAAGAAACAAATCTAAGGATAGACACACTCATATAAGCTCTATTATAAATATTATAATATAAGAACAACCTTAATAGAAGAAAGGCTCGACCTATGCAGTTTCACCATAAACAAAGTGGTAAAACATTAAGCAATAAAGAAGATCGTTCTGTTCTCATCTTCAGAGTTGAAATGAAAGATAGCATTGAAGTTGTGTCTTTTTTTTAAGATATCCAACTTTCATAGCTCCTTTTATAATAAAAAAGTAGTATTAATGATTTATAACATACACCAACATTAGGAGGTGGGACAAAAAGTTAATGCACGATGCTAGCAAAAAAATTATTTAAAGTTAAAAAATTTACATCATTGGATGCATTATAAGCAACAGATAGAAACATTATCTTATAACATTAAATTCAAACATAATCTCTCTCTTTGAAAGATTTTGATTTTCCGTCTCTTTATTTTCAATTTATGGAGGATTTTACAATCCCTAATCCACCGCCCAGTTTTTTGATGATGATGAATACTGCATAATTCCTTTTTAGCTTTTTAACTTGGTAGAAAATGTGTTATTTGATCTTCAACCATACAACTATATACATATATAGGGTTGAAATCTAGTAAAACTCTTCCTCATTCAAGAAACTGTGAACCAACCATAATTGTAATAATATATTTTATGCATAAATAATATAATAGAATTAAAATATTATTTATATGTAAAAATGTATAGTTCTAGACAAAAAGATTATCTCATTTGAAAAATCAATTTTGATCATCCATTAATCAAGATCTACGAACTAGATTAGTTTCTAATTTTAGAATATGAGGGTTTGATCCTTCTCCTATATATATACACAAAACTCATGTACATGCGTTCGCACCCGTGTGGACGGACAAAAGTATCATTTGTTGTTAAGAAAAATATCATTTACATTAAAGAAAAGTATCATTTATATTGAAAAAAATATCATTTACACTGAAGAAAAATATCAAAGTCCGTATATGAACGGATGTACATGAGACCACCTTATATATATATATATATAATTACTAAGGACATGAATATATTTTAGACAGTTTATGATTGTTCGTTAAGATGATAGAGATTGTTTAAGATGTTAGTTTATGGCAAGTTGCTTATCCTTGTCAAACTTCATCCAATAATCACTTGTATGATTTTTAATTACAAATTCAATGGCAAAATTATTAATTTAATTGGTGGTTTGCATATCGCAATGCGATCTTTAATTAATTAATTTATTATATTTTGGTGTTTCTCTTTTATTAACTAAGAAGAAAAAACTAACACATGTAAGGTATAATATATATATATATATATATATATATATATATATATATATATATATATATATATATATATATATATATATATATATATAGAGAGAGAGAGAGGAGAATGATCAAATAATACCCGAGTCCGAGGTAGTATGTAGTACTCAATCTCATCCACTCATCTCATAGATTCAATGGATGAGATTTTTTTGGACTTTTTAAGCTTAATTTCGCTGATATCGCTACAGTAACGGTAGATTAGTAATTTGATTTGTTATGTGATTGCGGAAAACAAACCATGCATTTAGTTGAATTGACTTATGCATTCAAATGAACATAAAAATGCATGCAATTGAAGACAATAATGCATGTAGGTTGGAAGCGCGTGCCCAGCGTGCGCTCGTGCTCGCGCGTCGTCGCGCGCCCGTTGGCCAACAATCCATTTTTACATTTTGTTAAATGCATGAACATGTTTTGTTAAATGCATGTGTTTCGTGCCAATATACAGTTTTATGTTTTGTTAAATGCAGTTTTATGTTCTGTTAAATGCATTTTTTTGATTTTCGACAACAAATCTATCATACATCCTTCTCCGTCAATTCCTCTGTCTCTTTTTCCGATTATCGACGAATTTCACCATGAACCACCACCATATCCACCATCTCTCTCGATTCTTCAATCATCTATCAAACTCATCTTCTATTTTTTCTCAAAATTCATCAATTTTATTTACAATTTTTTTTTTTTTTTTCTTTTTTTAAAATCTGTTATTTGGTGTTGTTCGTGTATGTTATTGCTATTGTCCGTTAGTACTGCCGCCGCCGCCGTCCAATTTTGTTGTCATCACCTTCGTCACACGTGCCACCCACTGCCGCCAAGGAAAAGAAAAAGAAGAAGAAGAAGAAGAAGAAGAAGGCAAATTTGATTTCTTTTCATTTTTCCCCTTGAGAAAATTAAAAAAAGAAAAGAAAAGAAAGGAGCCACCATGTATCAGCTTGTGGTGCGGTCACATGTTCAAAATGTGTGATCAAGATTGGGTACTACGTACTATCTGGGGATCGAGTACTACGAAAACTCAACCATTATATATATATATATATATATATATATATATATATATATATATATATATATATATATATATATATATATATATATATATATGAGCTACCAATTGGATAGTGAACATATAATGGAGAGCTAACACATATAGTGGACTAACACGGATAGTGGGCCAACAACAGAGCAAAGCTTTCAATGCACTCACCCATGCGCCCGTCAGATGCAGAGTTAATTAACCACTCACCTTGTGCGAATCTAAGAGCACCAACTGGACATGATCAACCAAACTACCTGATAAACGCGCATTTTACACGTTTATTGTTGATAATTAAAGATGAGTTTAGATCATTTAATGTGCGTTTACATATCGATTCTTAATGTTTTATCTATTTCTAGAAGATACTGCTCGTGGGGTTTCTCTTTGGTGTATTGTAGGCTTTTCGGTAATAATCGACGATAAGGCAAAGATGTAACCAAAGATGATGAAATGGATATGAAAATATGGATGTGAAAAGTTTACAATGTTAAATAGCATCTCGATAGGAGTCCATAGGCGCAAACGGATCGCAATTGGAGTTCGGACGCGAGAACGAGCGAACAATGAAGTCGCAGAGCTGGCTGATCGAGCTCATGGCGGAGGCGCGCCGCGAAATCGCCAAAACGCCCAGAACCTCGCGACCGAGCTCGCGGCATGAGCCCGGCCGCGAGGCAAGCGCGGCAACCCAAAGTTAGGGTTTTCACCCTAATCTATAAATAGGCTTCACCGCGCCTACAACGTACCCCAGACCTATTTTGCACGTTTTCCTCGGTTTTCATAGTTTTCCATTTATTTTCGTTCTAGCTTTGATTTAGATTAATTCTAGTATTAGTTTTCCATCATTACGCAATTGTTCTACGCATTGTTATCGATTCGAGCGTTTTCGTCAAAAATTCCACCGTTTTCGCTTTTCCGTTGGCGTTGGGATTTGAACCAACGATTGTTCTTGAGCGCCACCCTACGGGTTTTATCAATTTAATTTTGTTTTATGATTATTTCGGACTTTATGTCGTTAATTATGTCTAGCTAATTTGTTCTAATCCTAGGGTTTGCATGATTCTATCCTATATGTTGTGATTCCCATCATTGTTATTTACCTTCCGGCATTGATTCATGATTCTTGGTGCTTATTTATATGTGTTGATTTCGATCAATTTTGATGCATATCATAGTTGCCGATTAATTACGTAATCGTTTTAATTGTCAATCGATCTTGAATGCATGATACGGATAAGCTTCGAGTCGTGGCGAGATAGGAACATTCGTAGGAAGCATATTCTTTGTGATCCTTTTGGGTTGCTTATTTTCCTCTAGAGCGTATGATGTAGGAAAATTAGTAATCAAGCTGTCACAATTGTCGTGGCGAAGTTGTTAGCTACATATGTGATCTTCCATCTTGTCCGGATTAAAATGGTTAGTAATAAGCGGGATAAACATCATTGTGGATAGGATTAATGCATCCCTGGGTTAGTCTTTCTTGATATTTGTTTCCTTGATATTTTATTGCTTTAGTTTATTTTCTTGTTATTACCTTTGCTTTGGATTTAATTATCTCAAGCCCTAAAATTCACAACCCAAATTTTGTGCTTGGATAATGATGAATTATTGTTGAATTAGCTTCGTGTTTTCGGTTGCAATCCACGTGGATACGATACTGCTTACCTTATACTTGCGTTTTCGTGTTAGAAAAGTGGCGATCAAATTTTAAGCGCCGTTGTCGTTATTAAGATTACATAGGAATAATTTGACGATTTGGATTTATTAATTCAAGTTATATATTTTATTATTTATTTTTGTCGGTCTAAATTCTCTCTTTTCTCGGGTAGTTTATGCGTACAAGATCTCGGGGACCTCACAGTATTATTAGATCCCGAGATCGAAAGCTCTCAAAGGAGAAGAGGACGAGAGAGAGGCGGGCTGCAATGGCAGCCAATCCACGTAGCAGGGGCATTCCTCCCGAGCAAGCACTGCAGCATGCTAGCCGACTTTGCGGAGATGCGTCGGATGGCGAATATAGGAATCATTGTCCCTGCTCAGGAGGAAAGACCTCAAATCACATGTTCCGACCTCCCACCGAGCAGTTCAAGGAGACGGTTGGGGCCCTTGCGTAGATGCAAACAATTTTGAGCTAAACCTACCGATCGGTATGGTCCAGGAGAGCGGTTTGGGGAGGAGTCACGGAAGACCGAATCGTATCTCAAGACTTTTCTTGATATTTGTGACACCATCAAATAGAATGGGGTGCCACAAGACACGATCCGGATCGCGATGTTCGGTTTCTCATTGTGACGGTGAAAGATTGGTTCAAGAGTTTGGACCGAATCGCATCGACACTTGGAAACTTTACAGAAGTTTCTTTGAAATACTTTCCACAAGTGAAAGCGCAGAAGATCATCGCCGAAATCTCTCATTTTTGCCAAAACCACGACGAATCGCTATTCGAGGCATGGGAAAGATTCAGAGGTCTATTGAGACGATGTCCACAACATGGGTTCTCCAAGGAGCAACAGATCACACAGTTCTACAGTGGACTGACATGGCAGACGAGGAGCATGGTAGATGCGTCGGCGGGGGGCTGTTTATTGAACCGACAAGTAGACGAGGCGAGCCGTATTTTAGAAGAGATGGTTGCCAAAAGCTATCAATGGCCAACGGAGAGAACACCAGTGTTCAAAGCATTTCTGCATTGAGAGTGATTCAAAATATGACGATCTCATGAAGAAGTTCACTCTTTTGAAGAGTCAGATTGAGACAGAGAACGTCAGCCACATCAATCAAAGGAATCTTGGAGGAAATCAGCGTCTAATTCAACAATAGGAATCATCCAAATTTCTCATAAGCCAACCCCGATAATTTCCAACAACCTCCGAGCAGCTTCATGCGCGAATGGTGTGATTCGAGAGCCAAGAAGCCAAATCTAGAAGAGTTGATGCAGCGATTGGTTGTGAGCAACCAACAAATGACGACGAATCGAGTCGATGGCGCACGCAGTAATCGTTCATCAATACTCTTGGCGGAGGATAACACGTTAGAATCCATGGCGACCATGGGCAAACACATGAAGATAATGGAGAACCAATCGGACGGATAGCGGCTCGGCGAGAATGCACACCGAAGACGGGCCACTTTCCGAGCAATACGAAATGAACCCAAAAATCGATGTTTGCCATCCGGACGAGGTGGGCGAGCCTACCCGAGCCCCGCCAGGAAGAAGAGCATGAAAGCACACCGAGCGAAACTTCGCGATCGAGCTCGCGACCGTGAGCCCGACCGCGAGGAGTCCGAAAGTTGTCCTCGGCTCGCCGCGATCGAACAAACGCCCGCGCACCCGACCACGAGCCATCGAGTGCGCGCGGCGCGGTTTGTTCGCGGCGACCAGCATTCGCATGCCACCCCGCGAGCAATCGGCGAGCGGTGCCGAGAAATCAGCCTGAAGCTCGCGCGCAAGCTCGCACGCCAAGAAGGAGTCCGGCGCCCGGCAGATACCTCGCGACCTTCCCATGGTCGCGAGGTCGACGCATGCGCCCCCTGTAAGCAAATCGTCGCACATACACTCCTTCGTCCCGTTTCCGAGTCGACTTGTCAAGTCGAAATATGACGAGGAGTTTGCTCGTTTCAAAGAGATTTTCCAAAAAGTTGAGATAAATTTGCCTCTCTTTGAAGCGCTGCGAAACATGCCGGGATACATGAAATTCTTAAAGACGCTTGCAAGCAAGAAGAAAGCTGGGAAATTTGAAAATTACCTGTCCAAGAAGCATGCGTTGCCTTGCTTGCAAAGCTCCTCTGAGCGAAGGATCCCGGTAGTTTTACGTTAGAGTGCGAGATCGCCGAGCGCACTTTCAAATGTTTTGTGCGACTTGGGGCGAGCATCAATCGATGTCGTTGAGCGTATTCAACCGCTACACCTAGGAAAGATGAAGCCGACGAAGATTTCATCGATGATGGCTGACCGTCATCACATATCCAAAAGGTATCGTCGAAGGCGTGTTGGTAAAATTGAGACTTTGTTTTTCCTGCCGATTTTGTGATTTTAGATATTCCGAATTCAAACAACAACCGCTAATCCTCGCGCACCTTTTCTAGCAACCGGTCGTGCTTTGATTGATGTGCGAAGGTAATCTCACATTTCGTGTTAACGATGAGGCTCAAGATTTCCATATATGACGCCATCAAGCAAAACGACGAAAAGCCGGAAGATTGCTACTCGATCACGATTGCTGCCGCCGCATGTGCGCGCTAGAGAGTACTTGCCCAATCGACCGGCATGATGCAAGGAAAAGTGGACTCGGCATAAAATCCGAGTGATTCGTTCGAGCTTTGTGAAAGCCATTGTTGTGCCAATTGGTGGTGCGTTGTCAATGCCAAGTACAAGGGCAAATTGAAGTTTGGAAAACCACGGTTGCCAAATCGCTCGATTGATAAGAGGTAACATCGAGCTAGCGACGATAAATCCAGCACTGGTTGGGAGGTAACCCAACATTTTACGTGCTTTATGTCTTTTGTTTTGTTTTTCTTGTTTTCGTTGTTTTCTTGTGTCTTGTTTGTTTGTTTTAAGTCCCAATGTATATCATCAATGATGAGGATTCTATCGACCGCCGGAGTAGCGCAACATATGAGGTACGATCTCTCCCAATCACTATCTTCTGCAAACATTATTGCCTCCATTGCACACTGTTGACAATAAGTTTGGGGGGGAGTGGTCGAGTGTGATGTGATTGAGAGTCCTCGTTATGTTTTGCGTTGTTTTGTTAAGATATTATATGTTGGGGCTTTTGTCGGGTCTTTTGTCTGTCTTTTCGTGTTGTGTCTGTCGATCAACGAGTTAAGTGAAGTGTTTTAATCCATGTGGCCAATGACGATAGAAATTTTTGTGAAATTTATTGATAGTGCACATGATATGTTAGAAAATGACGCATGAACGACTTGAGATTGCTTAAACTTGTTGTTTTCACCATTTACTTAACCCGTGAGACTTGAGCTTCAACTGTATAAACATCTTGATCTGTTTCTTTTAACCGTGTGATATCATGCATGTGATTATCTTCTAGAACTTGCCATTCTTCTATGTCGAGACTGCAATATGTGTTTTGAATTTGGAAAGGATAAAAGGCCATCTTTGTTAACCACATATTTACCCAAACACTAACCCGATGATATATACCATTTGTCGCCTTCTTTGAGCCTTTATTAGACTTATTCTTTCGATTAACCGGATGATAGGAGGTGAGGATGGATATGGGAATAAAAAGGGGTTGAAATTTTGATGTAGTTATGACGAAAAAAAATTACTTTTAGAGAAATACATCTGTGGTGAAGAATAGTACCTTTGTTGTGAATGATAAACTCTATAAGCTCTAGAAAAGAAAAGAAAAAAATATATATGATAATTTCACTATGAGTGTTGAGCATAAATGGTCTTTAATCAAAGTATAGGTACATTATGAGGCATAAAGCGTCGATTTAGCACGTTGGGAAAGAAGAGGAAATGGACAAAGTCCATATGTGTCGAAAAGTATAAATGGGGTGCTTGGAATATTTTGAGTCACTTAGCCATATATTATCCTACCTTAACCAATGTGCCTACAATATAACCTATGAAAAGACCTTTTGATCCTTATTTGAACACATTTGATGCGGTGGAGATATTAGAAAGCGGCAAGCCTATGGTAAGATGTTGCATTGCATTGATCGTTGAGTGTATACGTTTGCATTTCTTTATGAGTTGAGTGTATCCTATATTTTACACACATGCCGTTGTGAGGTTGAATTAAATGAGTTTTGCCCTCGATGGTTGTTTGTTTTGAGTTGGCTAACGCCGTCATGTGCGCTAATATTTTTGGCGTTAATATGTTTCGAGGCTTATAATGATTATCCTCTTTGCTACGCTCGTTGATCTTCGTTGTGTCTTTACATTACATTTTTGTTTGAGGACAAACAATGCTTCAAGTTTGGGGGGTTTGATAAACGCGCATTTTACACGTTTATTGTTGATAATTAAAGATGAGTTTAGATCATTTAATGTGCGTTACATATCGATTCTTAATGTTTTATCTATTTCTAGAAGATACTGCTCGTGGGGTTTCTCTTTGGTGTGTTGTAGGCTTTTCAGGTAATAATCGATGCATAAGGCAAAGATGTAACCAAAGATGATGAAATGGATATGAAAATATGGATGTGAAAAGTTTACAATGTTAAAGAGCATCTCGATAGGAGTCCATAGGCGCAAACGGATCGTAATTCGGAGTTCGGACGCGAGAGAACGGAGCGAAACAGTGAAGTCGCGCAGGAGCCAGCGACCGAGCTCGCGGCCGCGAGGCGCGGCCGCGAGAAATCGCCCAGAACCTCGCGACCGAGCTCGCGGCCGCGAGCCCGGCCGCGAGGCAAGGCGGCAGACCCCAAAATTAGGGTTTTCAGCCCTAATCTATAAATAGGGCTTCACCCCTCGCGTCCCCAACGTACCCCAGACCTATTTTGCACGTTTTTCCTCAGTTTTTCATAGTTTTTCATTTATTTTCGTTCTAGCTTTGATTGATTAATTCTAGTATTAGTTTTGCATCATTCTGCAATTGTTCTACGCATTGTTATCGATTCAGAACGTTTTTGTCCGAAGAATTCCACCGTTTTCCAGTTTTCCGTTGACGTTGGGATTTGAACCAACGATTGTTCTTCAGACGCCACCCTACGGGTTTTATTAATTTAATTTCTTTTTATGATTATTTCGTACTTTATGTCGTTAATTATGTCTAGCATTTACATTCTAATCCTAGGGTTTGCATGATTCTATCCTATATGTTGTGATTCCCATCTTGTTGTTATTTACCTTCCGTGCGTTGATTCATGATTCTTGGTGCTTATTTATATGTGTTGATTTGATCAATTTTGATGCATATCATAGTTGCCGATTAATTACGTGCTTGCTTTAATTGTCAATCGATCTTGAATGTATGATACGGATAAACCTTGAGTCGAAATGGCGAGATAGGAACATTCGTAGGAAGTATATTCTTTGTGATCCTTTTGGGTTGCTTATTTTCCTCTAAAGGCGTATGATAATAGGAAAATTAGTAATCAATCGTCACAATTGTCGTGGCGAAGTTGTTGGCTACATATGTGATCTTCCATCTTATGCGGATTAAAATGGTTAGTAATAAGCGGGATAAACATCATTGTGGATAGGATTAATGCATCCCTAGGTTAGTCTTTCTTGATATTTGTTTCCTTGATATTTTATTGCTTTAGTTTATTTTCTTGTTATTACCTTTGCTTTGGATTTAATTATCGCCCCAAAATTCACAACCCAAATTCGTGCTTGGATAATGATGAATTATTGTTGAATTAGCTTCGTGTTTCGGATTGCAATCCCAGCGGATCTAAGAGCACTTATACTTGACATGATCAACCAAAAAGTGACCCACTACCCCACTCGGTACCGCTATATAAAATCCTCTATAAATACCTCTACAAACAAGCAGAAAGGTAAGACTCTCTCATACATTAGTATTCTAAAACATATATTTTTACTCAATATTCTCACTCTCTCATGATCGGTTCGTACCAAAAATTATTTCAAAACATACTCTAACTTGAGGATCGAAGTCTCTCCCTGGAGAACTCCTCCAGGCTTGTTTTGCAGGTCATTAATTCACCTTATACATGGAGGATTTTCTCCTGGACGTTATTACCAAGCTATCTACCATCAATTCATTCAAGAAAATATAATATTTGTTATAAACTTCAGCCCGACTCTCTCTCTCTCTCTCTCTCTCTCTCTATATATATATATATATATATATATATATATATATATATAGGATCATATAGTAAAGTCTAAGATAGTACGTAGTGTTCAATCTCATTCATTTATCTCATAGATCCTATGGTAGAGATTTTTTTGGATTTTTTAAGCCATTGTGTGCTGATTTCGCTACAGTGATGGTAGATTTGTAATTTGATTTTTTATGTGATAATAAAAAAATCATGCATGTTTTAAAATAGAAAACTGCATATGTTTGAATACAAAACTGCATGCGTCTTAACAAAAAAATGCATGAGATTTATTTCTCCAAAACTATATTCATATTGTTATACACAAAATTACATATGATTGAACATAAAACTGCATAATGTTGAACACAAAATGCATATGAGATTGCTTTCTCCAAAATATATTCTCACGTTTAGATCGATTACGTTTAACTTTATAATTCGAAAGAAAATAAATGATCAACAAGATAAGTGTTTGTGTATATTGGAGAAGATATAAAGAGAGATATCGTAAATGAGAAACATATGATTTTCTTTTTTAAAGCATGCATTTCGTAGTATGCAGGTTTGTGTTTAGTCGTATGTAGGTTGTTGTTTTGTAATATGCATATTTTTGTTAGAAAATATAAAAGTTTATATTTTTTAGTATGCATGTTTACGTTTCATAGAATACATTTTGACGTTTTGTGCGCATTCTTACGTTTTGCAGTATGCATGCTTCATTTTCGATAGCAAAACTCCTCAATATATTTCTACGTCGTTCTGCCACTTGTTTTCCCCGATTACCAACCAACTTCGTCGTAAACCACCGTCATAACCACTATGTTTCTCGATCCTTCAAAATCTACATATATTTTTTCCACAAAATCCCTCAAATTTTTTCTCAAAATCTTATTTTTTTTCTTCCTTTTCTTTAAAAGTTGTTGTCCGTTGCTTCACATTGCTATTGCACCGTCGCAACCGCCACTGCTCGTCGTCGTCGCTGCCGTAAAAAAAATAGAAAAAGATGAAGAAAATCAGAGGAGATGAGGAGGAGAAGAAGAAGAAGGCTAACTTTTATTTTTGTCCAATTTACCCTTGCAAAAAAAAAAAATAAATAATGTTTGCCACGTGTCAGCTTGTTGTGCGGCCATATGTTCAAAATGTGTGGTCTTGATTGGGTACTACATACTAAATGAGAACCGGGTACTACATGAATATATATATATATATATATATATATATATATATATATAGAGTTAACGTAAAAATTATTTTTATCGTGAGAGAACCAAAAAATGATGATTTCACAGTGAAAGTTGATGAATCAGTCGAGAAAGTTTCTGAATTAAAAAAAAAATCGCTCCTCATGGGTTCGAACCGTGTGAAAAATTCTGAAGTTTTGGATTAAGTAACTTTTCCAGCAAATTCATCAACTTTTATAACGAATTCATTTAGTTCTTAATTTTTAGGATAAAATTGTTCTCATTTGACCTAACTCTCTCCCTCTCTCTCTCTCTCTATATATATATATATATATATAGGAGTGAGTTATGGTGAGAAAGCTCCTTAATGTAGGAAATAGAATAGATATATAAGTCTAACACATCTTTCATTGCAGCGCAGTAGTGCTGCACAGTAATCCGTGTAGCACATAAAACACAAAACTATAGCACAAAAGAAATTAAATCTCAATCATTGATCCAGCAAATCAAAGGCCAAGATTCATTCTCATTTCCTACCAAATTGTCATTTCCTATGGAAATAACTGTAAGAAATAAGAATAAATCTAAACCATTGATTTTAGTAAATCAATGGACATGATTTATTTTCGTTCTATTACAAATAATAATTATATGTGCTATAAACTTTTACCTATGTATTTGTCCAAGGTTATATAAGTAATTTAATCTTATAAGAATCAATTTTTTCCCCTTAATTTAAGGTAACACATGGTTTATCCTTATTTTTAGGGATTTTTTACAATCTATTAATTAGCTTATTTTCTACAACATTATTTCAGTTTCAATACTTAATATATGCAGATTTATTTATGATTCAAGCTAGCAAATCCATGAAAAAACTCAAGTAAAATAATTTATATATTGATTCATACGTGTGATTTAGAATATAGCACTGGTGTAATACTTTCGTAGCATTTTTTTACTTATTCGTTGCACATACTACTAAAATTTTGAAAATAATTGTCAGTTCATTTTATATGTTGTCCTGTACATATACAATATTATTTATGTATATGTGCTACAGAACATATGTATATGTGCAAAACACACACACTCAAACATAACAAAAAACAAATAAACACAACATATGTACGATTAACTGGTAATAATTTACAAAATTTTAGTAGATGTGCACAGTGAATAAACAAAATGTGTTACGAAAATATTCCACAAGTGCAATAAATTAGAGGTGTTCACGGGCGGGTGGTTCGGTTCGGTTTGAACAACCGGTTCGACGGTTCGAAATCGAAATCTGAACAAACCCGTTAAGGGGTTTAAACGGTTCCGGTTCGGAATCGTCGGTTCACGGTTCGAAACCGTGAACCGCTTTTTTTTTATTCTTCATTTTTTGTATTCTATAATTATATTTGTATATATACACATAGAGATGACGAAAAAAATAATATTGGGACACAATGATTAGTAAATGAAATAAGAAAAATATTTTATTATACTCTCTTTTGTCACATTACAATTTACAACTTGTAGCAAAAATTACAACTTATAATAAACTAAAACTTATAAAAAAAATTACAACTTATGCAAATAAAATCATACTTTAATTTAATTGAAGACAAAAAAAAAGAAAAAAAAGAAAGAGCTTAAGCTTAATTATAATATTGAAAAATATTATAATTAAGTTGCCTTCGTATCCCCATTAAGGAATCAAAGCTCACGTAGTTCTCTTACCTTCATGTTACCTTTTACATGTCGAAGTCGAAGTCGTCGTCAAAATCATCGGCATCCGTATTACTTGCTTAGGATGTCTCGATTTTGTCGGTTTCCACCTCGGTTGTGCTTATAGGATACTCGTAAAATAAGTCATCTCACTTGTTCTCTTGCTCTTTTGCTTCAGCCAATGTATGATCTTTAAGCAATAGTTGAGCTTTGAGATTATGTGGTGGCATCACAGATCTTCGTTCATCGAGCATGTATCCTCCTTGGCTAAAAGCTTGTTCGACGGAAACCGTTGACGCATGGACGGAAAAAATCTCTTTTGCCTAATTGCAAGAATCGGATATTGATATTGTTTCAACGACCATCATTGCAACAAATCGACTTTAGTAGGACCTGCATTTAACAACTCATGAGACTTTGCCTCTGATAAGTATTGATCAAGTTCATTGTCTGCATTTCCCATTGAACTTGATCCTTTGTTTACAAAAAAATCTTGAAGTTGTTGTGCAGCACCTCTACTAGTGTCTATTCCTAATTAAAAATGTCTATTACTCGTCTTAACACTAGTTCGATTTGAAAATTTATGACCATGTGCTATTTCATATTCAGTATAAAGATGTCTTAAATTCATTTTAAGAGTCTCAGTTACCATATAGGGATCCGACAATTGTATTCCTATATCCTCCGTAAGCTGCATTTCATTTAAAATTTATAATATAATTGTATTAACCTACGAACACCTTCGTCTTTTAAAGAATGGTCTAAACATATTGAAATCAAAAAAATATCATGAATATATGTAAAATATTTCAACCATTTTCTAACCATAACAGTTATGCAAGCACATAAATTCGGATTTTGGCTACAAGTGTTAAATTGACATGCAATCAAGATACATTGGTATAACACACGCGGAGAAATAGGATAATTAAACACCGGATAATTCTTTAGTTGCAACTTGAAAAGTTTGAAGAAGTTGCACTAATCATAACATTCATCCCAATAACAAGGCAATAAAATCATGCTATTAACTTCATTCGCAAAAAACTCAACTAATAAGTCTTTAAATTCAAAAGTATAATTTAACATTTCATAAGTAGAATTCCACCTAGTGCACACATCAATGTTAAAACATTTACTACGTCCCGTTTTTGCTTTACAAAATTTAAGCCAAAGCCTATGCAACTTATGTCTATCACGCAACATTTCTACGACTTTTCTAATCGGTGAAATTGAAATTTCTAATAATTTTAAACCATCTTTAACACATAAATTAATAATATGACATATACACCTAGTATGAAAATATTTGCCGCCTAGAGTTGGATTACATGTTGCAGTTAAACTTGGTACACTAGCCGTATTAGCACTAGCATTATCAAAGCCTATTGAAAATATTTTATTAGTCAATCTAAATTGTTGTAAAATTTTAATTATACATAAAGCAATATTTTCAGCAATATGTTTGCAATTAAACTTCTTAAAACATAAAACACGTTTATTCAAAGACCAACTTTTATCAATCCAATGAACAGTTATACCCATATAAGAATTCTTTTGAAAACACAAGATCAAATATCCGAACAAATAGAAACTCGATGATCAAAATTAGACAACATAGTTCTTAAATTGATTTTATATCTCTTAACTAATTTGACAATAGTCCTACTCATGGTTGCACGTGAAATTTTTTAGCGTAAGAACAATAAGCAACTTTAATACTATTTTCAAAGCGCATGCTATCGGCAAATTGAACAAAGAAGAGATTCGGTGACACAAATTTAGTCATTACTTCCTAGCAACTAAATCATTATACTTAAACAAAGAAAGTTCGAGACGTCTGAGATTTTTCCTTCCTTCAAATGAATTTGACTTTGTTTACCTTTATCTTTGGAAGGAGCGTGCTTTGCTGCGATATGGCGTCGATATGTGCCATATCCATTTCCCGGCTTGTGCAAATATTCCTTCCAGCAAAAATTGCAAATTACGTACGTTTGCTCCGGGCCGCCATCTCTTCCCGGTGCTTGAACTTTTTTGAAGTAGATGGTAAAAATATTGAAATTGGATGCTCGATTCTTCTTCGGTATTGGCGTTGGGGAGCGTTCGAAACCCGCTTCGTTTATTTCATCTTCGAAATCCAAATCAATTGGAGTGTCGTCGTCTTGTGTTGTATTGTTGTCGAAATCCGCATCCTCCATGGCAGCAAGATGCTCCGCCATTTCCCGATCTGCAGCAATTTGATGGTCATCGTGCAGCAAGCCTTCATCATCATATTGCATCTCCATGGTTGCTCGATTTCGAATCCTTCGAAAGGAGACGGTCCAAACGGAGTTGCTTCGTTGACATAGTACTCCTCTTGGGGATCTTGAGAAATATTAATACCACGAGCTCGGCGATCGCCTCGACCTCGTCTAATCATAGGGTTGCGAGAACCAGATCCAGATAAAGGCCATTTTTAGAATATTGAGAGAGTAAGGAGAGTAAGAATATTGAGAATATTGAGAGAGAGAAGAGTAACAATAATTCGCAAGTATGAGAGCAAGAATTGAGAGAGCAAAAGAGTAACAATAATTCGCAAGTATGAGAGCAAGAATTGAGAGAGTAAGAGAATAGAAATTGGTGTGTTGAAATGGTAGGATTGTGGGGGTATTTATAGATGAAATGGTAGGATTGGGGGGGATTTTTGAATTTGAAATTTGAAATTTGAAATTTTGGGGGAGAGGCACCGAAAATCGGCGGTTCACACGGTTCAGAACCGGAACCGCCGGTTCGGCCCGGAACCGTGTGAACCGCCGATTCCAATTATGTTTTTTGTGTTTTAGATGTTATTTCATGTGTTTTATGTAATAATAATTGTATTTTGATGATATTAAACATATTACATTACAAAAAAATCGAAAAAAAAAATTACATGAACCGACGGTTCGGAACAGCCAGTTCAACGGTTCGGGATTTATCGACCCGGAATCTGAACCGTGTAGGAGTTGGGTTGGTTCGGAACAGGAACCGTTGACCACGGTTCCGGGCCCGGAACCATTGACCCGATTCCGGTTCTAGTTCCGGTTCCGACCCGTCGATTCCGGGTTGGATGAACACCTCTACAATAAGTGCTGAAAAGCACGTATAAATAAATAAATAAATTTGTTTCCTTGCGTATCTGCAAAATGAATACGCTAAAAATACTACAAAAATATCCCACCAGTGCAATAACTTAAAAACACGTATGACTCAATAATTTTTTTAACATGCGTTTTCCATGGTTTTTGTAGCTTTGATCACAAATAAATTTTCAGATATTAAGTATAGAAATTGAAATAACTATATAAATAATAAGTTAAAGGATAGATAACAAGAAATTCCTTAAAAATATGTTATACCGTGTTTTAGCTATATTTAACGAAAAAAAACTATTTTTAATAATAGTAAATTACTGACTTAACCTTGAAAAATATCCTACGAAAAAATTATAGCTCATATAGGTACAACTTGTAGCACAACAAAAATAAATCTTGTCCATTGATTTATTACAATCAATCGTTTATATATATATATATATATATATATAGTGCCGCCTGAGGTGAGGCCACCAGGCGATCGCCTGGCCCACCATCTCGAGAACCAAATTATTTCAAAAAATTAATTTGATTTATATATATATATATATATATTATGGATCCAACATATTATATCACTTTGAATATTTTATTTTATTTTATAGTCCAAAATATTAAATCTTTATATATTTTATTTATAGATATATGTTTTCATTTGGTCCTAAAATATATTAGAAAATATTGATGATGAATTATTAATGGTTTTGCATGGTACTCGAATAAATTATTTTTAATGATATGGAATATAGATAAGAGTTGAGATATAGAAATATAAGGATACTAAGTCTTTTTTTGACAATTGTTTATTATCTGTTTTAATGTATTCACTTGAATTTTTAAATTTACAAATTTGATTTATTTTATAAATATGATATAAATGATCTTTTTGATTTTTTAAGTGAATTCATTGGCAAAGGTTTCAAACTTCATTATCGCCTCTATAAGTTCAAACCAAGATAACCCGATTTTTCAAGTTCGTTTAATCGTCTCGTGTTGTTTGCAAGCTATTGTAAAGAAAAATAAGTTTTACAAATTAATGATCAATGGTTTTATATGAATTTTAAAAATGGTTACTCATTCGTTATTTTACCTAGTATATAAAATATCGTGATATATATATATATATATATATATATGAAATGATATGTTAGTCACCTTTCATGAGTACCATCAGGTTTTGTATATAATAGCACTATTCTTATTTTGTTTTATAGATTTATTTTGATTCTAATATCCCAAAAATTATTATTAACATCAAAAAATTTACAAATTGATGAAAATGAAAGCTCATTTCGACTTTTTTATTGATTTATTTGAATTTAAAGGGAAAACATTAATTAAACTTTTGATTTTTTTTAAAATTTGGGTAATCAAATATTTTGGGAGAATTTTATTGCAAAAGAAAAATGGAAGATTGACTTCTTATTTATTTCGTTTTAAATTTCATATAGAAATTATAATCTGAGTTAAAGTTCATAATTAGATTTTCTTTTCTTTTTTTGAATAATCTTTTATTCATTTTTAATAGTGCAAGCTCTTGTCTATTCACATATAAGGTAGCTTCTATATAAAAGTATAGATATTCTATTATATTTTATCAAGCAAAGTGAGTGACATTCCACATTACCACTTCCTTGATATCTACCAATATCAACAGACCAAAGAAAAAGACAGTAAGACAAACTTGATATGAATTTTGTTGGGCTAAATTAAAAAGAAACTGCGAAAGTTATCACAAATGTGTTTTAATGGATTGGAAACTTAAGATTTACAAACCCATATGAAGGTTCATGGGCCTAAAATGGCCCGTGCCTTGTTACCAATTCAACTTAGGTAGAAATGGTTGAACTTCAATTAACCAAATCATATCCCCCCAAAAAATAGAAGCGAAATCAAATTGATTTAGGTTTTCTATTAATCGAAAACCGATCGGTTATTATGGTTTTCGATTAATAAAAAAAAAGCATATGTGTTTGATGTTTCACTTAAAAAATCATGCATATTCATCGACAATTCAACAAAAAACCTTCAACAATCATCAAACATAAAACCGAACACAATCAAATGGGAAGCATTGCGGGCTGGGGGCATTGCGGTCGGGTGGCACGAAGCAGCCGGGCGGGGGCGTTGCAGTTGGGTGACGCGGTGTAGTGGGTTGGAGGTATTGCGGCACGGGCAGTGAGCTGGCCGACTGGGGGCGGTGCCGCCTGCGGGTTAGGGTGGTCAACGATGGAGCGGGCATCGACGAGCAGCGATGGGCCGGTGGCAGCCGCAAGAGGAAGAGGGGATGAGAGAGGCGCGTGCGTTGAGGTGGAACGGTCGAGGATAGAGGAGGAATTGAGAGGAGATAAAGAGAGGGGGGTTGAAGTGAAAATTCAAAATCAATAGAATAGTCTAGGGTTTCTAATTTTTTAATTAATAATAATTAAAAAATAGTTTTTGGTTCGGAATCAATCTTTTTTGGTTAAACCGAAAAAACGATGGATCCTGCAACTGAACAACTTAAGCAATCGAATTAAAAGATGCTGACCGATTAAACCAAATTAAAATTTGATGTTTCCTTATCCTTCATTTATACTAAGGGTAAGTCTAAATATAGCTCCAAATTTTTCATTATAGTGTCTCAATTTAAAATAATATATAACTTGTGAGACCGTGAGAGTAGCTCTATTTATTCTAATTCATACTGCAAATAAATATGTTTACTGTTTACACAGATTCATTCACAAGTTGGGCTTCATGAAATTGGGCCCTTAACCAAGTTAACTAGTCGAGCCTATCACAAAAATTGAAGCCTTGAAACTATGAATTCGGCTCAAAAATGTGTACATATAAATAATTGATAGACGACATATGAATTGTGATTATCACCGACATGTAGTCTACATTAGTATATATTTTTCTTTTTCGTTTTATTTGTTTCTTATACTTCATAAACTATGATCATGATCATAAAATTATAAATTATATAAAAATCAAACCCTCATTATTAATTTTATTCCTATATTTGAAGCTATAAATTATGACTTCGCTATAATTTTTATGTAATTTATAAATTTGATGACTATGAGCCTAGCTTATGGGGTATAAGAGAAAAAGTAAAGAAAAAAGTGATAACATAAACTATAAATCTACAATGCTAATGACATATGCTCACAAAATGGTGTATGACATATCGATCCTCTATAGATGTATTATTTTATTTTATTTTATTTTAGTTGGGGATGGGAATTGTGATATGTACACAAGTTTCTCACCCTTACAGACAAGAGAAATACCACTAAATTAGAATCCTCGTGGTAAAAGTCTAGATTTGTCATAACCCGCTATCCCTAAGGATGATTTATCCAGAACTGTGACTCGGGATGAGTATTAAGAAGTGGAAAAAGAAAGGACAATGTGTGGTGGTTATATACAAGCATATAAAACTAGCATTTAGATGTAGATATATAACAATGTGGCATAACAATGATAGTTGTTGGATTTGTATATAAAAAGTAGATTGATTAAGCTTGTATACAATATTTTATGTTATAATTATTTCGATCTACTATATGAATTGTTTACTTGATTGAATATGTTGTCTTATTATGTCATACAAAAGTTAGATCATGTAGTTTGTAGAAGATCACAGAAGTCTGGATGATTGACCAAACTAGTTGAGATATAAAAAGGATCACAACTGATACAACTTGAGGACGAGTTGTTGGTATAAGTTGTAGTATAGATAAACAGTAACTTGACTTAATTGTTTATATATGCTGGTACGTCTTGACGTATTGATGGAACACAGTGAAATAAGTTATTCTATCTAACCATCATGAAGAACCCAGATCTCGGTGACTTAATATTAATCTAAACCTCGATAAGGTTTCAGATGAGTATAAGTTATTGACCATCATTTTGACTTGTTATGAGTGAGGGTCACATGGGATAACCCAAAATTCTCCGTACCTTGGGTGATGACCATGTTTGTATATCATGTTAGTTACCTGTATCGAGTCACCACATTCATTTAGGATAATGACGTCCCCTTAAGGAGCTCAAAAGGTTTATTATACTAAACCCTGTAGGTTGAGTTAGCTCAAGTACAATAATAAGGTTGAATGGTACTACTTCAGGAATTATAGAGATTAATTAATTTAATCAGTTAGAGTGCTATAAATAATTAGTAGACAAGTGATATCTTAAATACGAGGATTCGTAAGTCTAAGTACAAGTCCGATTCAATTTCTGTAATAAAGGGATAAGTCGATATTTATTCTCTATGGAGTGAATAAATATTTATGAATTAATTTATGTTCTAGACTGAACATAAGATAATTAATTCATTTTAGAATCATCTTTATTCCTTGTATTTGATCTTTGGACTGGCCCATCAAGAGCTATTAGCCATGAAATTTTCGACCACCTCATGCAATCCCATTGGGACTGTGTTTTGATTATTTATTATTTATTTAATATATCTCCAAATCTAGATAAATATTATCAGATATTAAAAGATAATTATTCTAAAAATGAATTATCTTCAGGGAAGAAGATAATTATTATATTTATTAGATGTTCCACAGTCCTATCACATTAGGATTCTATGGAGAGCACTATAAATACATGATAGGAGAAAATTAGTAGCATGCTCACAGACATTGTGATTTTCAAAAATCACAAGGAGTCGACCGAAAATTTGGTGTTCTTCATGGATTATTCTCACTAGCATTGGAGATCAGGCATCCGTGACACAATCTAGAAGATCAAAGCTTGAGTCAGCCATTGATCAGATTTATCAAAAATTTATAGGTGAACACGAGAAAAACCCATATATATTGCAATTAATTATATATGAACATGCTAGGAATATAATCAATGTATGGTGCATTAAACATCCAAGATAGATCCTCCAGAGCACGAGTAAATCATATTTCTCATCAATTGGTATCAGAGCCTGGAATCAGTATCTTGGCTCTATTGGACTAATTCACGTTTGATTATTACGTGCACTATAATTAATTGCAGATCCGTCGTTTCTCGGGGTTCAATTATTTTTGTTTTTTGTTGGAATCGTTTTCTACCACGAGAAAATATGTGGTTAGACTAGAATTTATGTTTCTGTAAATATATATGTAAAAACGAAGAACAAAGACGAAGAACATAAAAAACGAGACGATACACTGGAGTCCCGTCACACGGCGCGTGACAAGGGTGTGCAGCATGCGCATGCATCGCACGGCCTGTCGTGTGACAGCGCCCATGTGATGACGAACACCAACACAAAATACAGTGCACGTGCGCCAAGCGAATGGGTGCGCGCCAGCGCATGCAGAGACGAGCAGCGGGGCGAGGTGCGCAACGAGCGCACGCTAAGCATGCACAGGCTCACGCGCACTCACCCGCACACAACAGCAACAACACGATGGGGCAAGGCGGCGGTGCTGGGGGCGCGTTAGGGCTCCGGCACAGTGTGCGTGCGATCCAGCCCATGTCATGTCTGACCTGACCTATTCTTTCACTGACCTGGATCTATTTTTTTAACCATCATGTTTTCTGACCCAAATAATTGTTCTGACCCAAATCCAATTTTTTTTCCCAAATTCAATTTTGACGAGTCATGTCCGTGTCCAATCACGCGAGGCATGTTTCAAAGAAAAAATAAAGATCTTTACTTTACAAATTTATGTAATAAATTAAGCAGGGACGTACAGGATCCACAAAAGGGACGTGATGAACGAATTTTATTTTATTTATTATCGTTTAAAGCATATCGTGGATGTTTAAATTATGCAGTAGCATAAAATGTATGTTTAATTATATGGAAACATGCGATATATGTTTAGGTGATTAACTACGTTTAGCAAGTATGATAGGTCTATCGCGTTTTAAAAGCATGATTTAGAATTCTACAAGTATATTTTACATGTTGAGTTTTAGAAAAACATGTATACGATTGCATGATCCGCATGGACAAAGCCTTTGAAATAAAAAGACTAAGAAAGAAACCCAACGTTTTAATTCTAAATTAAAATTGTCAAGACCTCCATATTTTGATCTCTAAACAATTGGTACGCACTGTGAGTAAACGACCACACGCGGGGCTTGCTTGTATTTTTATCATAAGTTTGTTAGATGAGTTTTCAAAATAAAATATTTTAATCTATTGAGAAGTGAGAGTTTCATATGTAAACGTCCACACATATGACTTGCATGTACGATTTTCATAAGTTCTCTAGAGATAGATGTAAAATGAAATGACAAACGAAATTGAATTGGAAACAGTATGGTCCGAGTGAGTATGTCAATTCTAAGAATTCGAATTATGCTGTCAAAATTGTGATCACTGCTAGGCATCACATCAAGTACAACTTTCCCTTCTTACGATAGTGATGTAGCCTAGTTAAAGGTCCAATTATTAATTTCATTTATTTTAAGGATAAGTTGACATGGAATAGAATTAAAGATTAAAAGGTTAATTTTAGTCTGGTCAAGGGTTCATGTGTGGATTCATTGGGCAATCGGAGGCTTCAATCAATGTTGTTTTATCAAAATGTTATAATATTATTGTTACGAATTATGTGATCGTATGCTTATGTGTTTACATTACTTTTCAGATATGTCTCTTACTGTTATTATCAATATGCTCGCATAAAATCATTTATCCGTTCTGAATTATATCCAGCAGAAACGAAACATAGAATATGTTCTTATCACTGAAGAACACATGTTTCTTCTTACTACTCCTAAACCTGCTACCCTTACTGACACGTCGATTGATGAACATCGAGAGACGAGCAAACTTTCGCATAAGTCAAACAATATGGCTAAGTTCTATATGATTACTACAATGTTAAAAGGTTTGTAGATGCAGCGTCAATCGATGGAAGATGTGACTGAGATCTGGTCAAGTCTTAAAAGTAAGTTTGGGCATTCGGATCGAACAATGCCTTTTCACACGATGAGAGAAATCTTAACGTGTAAGATGGAAGAAAAAATTTCGATCCATGAACATGTCTCCCATATGATGCATCTCATAGATAGTAATGATCAGCTAGGAGGTGGTATTGATGGTGAAGCCAAGGTCGATATCATTCTCAATACGTTGTCATAGTCTTTTGAAAACTTTCACGTGAAAGCGATCATGAGCAAGACCGAGTATACACTCAATCAGTTGCTCAATGATCTTGTGGCAACGGAAGCAGTCATAGGAAAATGATAGCATGCCCTAGTTAGCACATCTAAGGTCCTTAGCGTTTCATTGAAAGGGAGAAATAGGAAAAGATGTGCCAAGGATGGTAGAGGCAAGGGAAACAGTTAGAGCAAGGGTATGAGTGAAACCGGCGGCATGAAGAAGCCAATAAAAAAGGGCAAGTGCTTCAAGTGCGGTAAAAATGAACATTGGAAGGCTTATACTCAAGGCTCAAGGTACGTCATTCGCTCTTTTAACGGAAACATGTTTGACAAATTGTTCTACTCATTCATGGGTATTAGATACGGATGCAACTGACCATGGTTCTTACACATTGCAGGGTTCCTACGGACAACACAGTTAAGTGAAGGCGAGATACCATGGGAAACACGGTGAAAGTCGAGGCCGTTGCGGTTGGAGATGTTACTTTATGCTTTGATAGGATAATTTTAGTTTTGAGAGATGTTCTCCATGTGCCGGAGTTTTGGTGGAACCTTATTTCTGTTTCTAAACTGTTTGTTAATGGATATTCTGCTATTTTTGATACTGGTGTTTCTACTAGGGGTGTCTAACGGTTCGATTTCGGTTAATCGAACCGAATTTTTCGGTTAACCGAACCGAATTTCTTCGAAAAAGTGGAACCGAAACCGAACTGTTTTAAATTTTCGGTTAACCAAAACCGATCGATTCAAGCGGTTCGGTTTTGATTAACCAAAAACCGAATTAAAATTAATTAATAATAAAAACAAATAAAATAATAATAAAACAAATAAAATAATAATTAAAATAAATAAAATAATAATTAAAATAAATAAAATAATAATTAAAAACTGAAACTTATTAAAAATAGATAAAATATTTAACAATAATTAATAAAGTAATAATTAAAATTGATTTTCATAATTTTAATTAATTAATTAGTAATTGAAATAATAATTAAAAATAAAAAAGCGGTTTTCGGTTTTTGGTTCCGAACTGTTCGGTTATCGGTTAACCAATAACCAATTTTTTTCAACTCGAACCAAACCAACCGATAACCAAATTTGTCGGTTTTGATTAACCAATTTGTTTGTTTCGGTTGATTCGGTTCTAACCGAAAATCAAAACCGTTTAGACACCCCTAGTTTCTACCATGAGAAATGACGAGTTTATCTGTGGTGACACATTATAGAACTCTCTATATACTATTTCTGCTAAGCATAATGCATATAATTGTGTTGTATCTACTACATCAAACCATAAGATGATGAAGTTTTCTTCGTAAAAGGACTGTACATATCTTTGACATCTTAGATTATGTCACATCAATCTAAAAATGATCCAACGACTGGCTAAGTTTGGAAGGTTGAGCGAATTTATGGTTTATCCATTCCCAATCTGCGAATCCTGTATAGAAGGAAAGACATCGACCAGGCCTTTAAAGACGAAGGGATATAGAGCCAAAGAAGTGTTGGAACTTTTTGTCACTTTCATTGACGATTACTCAAGGTACAGTATGTTTAACTACTTCACCGCAAGTCTGAATGCTTTGAGAAATTCAAAGAATTTAAGACAGAAGTGGAGAAGAAGTTAGGTAAAAGTAACAAGTCATTGCAGTCTAATCATGGTAGCAAATACCTCAGCAACAAGTTTAAAGATTACATGTTGGAGTGTGGGATTACATCCCAGTTGACTACACCGAGTACACCGTAACAAAACGGTGTGTCGGAGCAAATAAATATGACTCTCTTGGAGATAGTTAGATTAATGATAAGTTATGCAACGTTGTCTATTTTGTTCTGGGGGTTTGCCTTAGAAACAACGACATACTTACTCAATCTAGTACTATCCAAGCTAGTGGATAAGACACTTTCGAGTTATGATTTGGGCGTAAGCCCAGTTTAAGCTATATAAGGATATGAGGCAATCCAGCACATGTGCTGAACAAGCAGACTGACAATTTGTAGGCTAGATCTGACGCAAGGCTGTTTTTTGGATATCCTACAAGAACGAAAAGTGGTTAATTCTATAGTCCTAAGGATCAGAAGATCCTTATTAGCACCAACACCCGATTCTTGGAAGATGACTACATGAAAAACACAAATCCAAAGTTAAAATTATTCTTCAATAAATCAAAGATGATCTTATTCTACCACAAAATTCATCAAGGGTACAAAAATTTGTGTCTAGTGGGAGGGATCGACATCAGATACTTCAAGAAATTGAAGTAGGTCGAGTTTCACTAATAAAATCGACTGTACGAGTGACGCCTACACAACAAGTGTACAAGAAAACGAACCACAAGTTACTACACCAACCGTTGCCATAGTGCTAGTAGCATCTCATTGTAATGAGAAGGTTGTTCATCAACCTGATCAATATGTTCGTGGGAGAATCTTTGAATTTGATTTCAGCAGACGAACAGGTTATAGTCGATCCATGGACATACAGAAAGGTGACATAAGACATAGATACGAGAGAATGGCATGACTTAGAGATTGAGTCCATAACCGCTATGGATGTATACAAGAAGACACATCTACCAGATGACAAGGAAGACATATGTAGTAAATATGTATACAAGTAGAAGATAGATTCTAATGGAGATGTTTCTGCTTTTAAAGTTAGGCTAGTGACGAAAGGGTACACACAGATAGAGGGGATCGATTATGACGATACTTTTTCGCCTGTAGCAATGCTCAAGTCCATCAGAATTTTCCGCCATAGCAGCTCACTTGAATCTAGAGGTTTGACAAATGGATGTGAAAAATGCTTTCTTAACTGTTAGCTTGAGGATGGTAGATACATCTATATGCAGCAACATGAAAGTTATATAGAGAAAGGTGAGGAGCATCTAGTGTGAAAGCTCAAGAAGTTCATTTATGGACTCAAGTAGGCTTTTCGATCATGGAACCTGTGTTTTGGTGAGGTGGTAAAACCTATGATTTTACTCAGTTCATTAAGCTCTGAGTTTTTAAGATAAAAATATTTCTCATTTGAACGTATATATAAGGTTGAGTTCTCGTAGTACCCGATCCTCAGTTAGTATGGAGTACTCAATCTAGACCACACATTTTGAACACATGGACATACCAAAATTTGACATGTGACAACCCATTTTTTCCTCAGGGATAAAATGGGAAGGCATCCAGCGGGCACTGGGTAGGGGAGTCCTCGAGCGTTTGGTATCCACAGACGTTGGGTTTGTGAAGAACCACAACAAAACACAAATAATGTATACAAAATAAAATAACAACTGCATATAAAATAACATAACATTGTATGATGGCCAACGGACGCTGGGTTCATGCGAGCTAGAGTTGGGAGTGCACCTCCGATACGCGAGCGGCGAGTGTGCAAGCATCCGCTATGCACGAGCATACTGCAAAAAACAAACATGCATCTAAAATAATATAATCACACATCTAAAATAACAGAAACATACATGTAAAATAACAGAAACATGCATGTTAGCCAACGGATACGGTGGGAGTGCGAGCGAGCGCTGGGAGTGCGCTAGCGTGCACTAGGCATCCGTTTTCGGCATTCATATCGAAACTCGTATGTATGTTTGTGTTCAACTACATGTACTTTTATGTTCATTTAAATGTATAAATTTGTTCAATTATATGCATGTTTTGTTTTTCGCAGTCAAATAACAAATCAAATTACTAATCGATCCTTAATGTAACGAAATCAACAAAAATCAACCACGTAAATTCTTGCGTCATTTCTTTCTTGCTTTATTGTGTCTAAAATCTCAACAAAAACAATATAACACTAATTCTTATTTCCTTAATATTTGCGACTATTATTTGAAAAATTAGCATATGGAGTATATAAATTCCTATAAATTCAAATCATGCCTTAGATACATTTAGTAACACCTAAGCAAAGTTTTTTTTTTTTTTGAAACCGTAAGAAGCAGAATTTATTGATGACAAGAGCATGGAACGTGGAAAAGACCCTCCACAGACGATGGGGGTTCAGTCCAGACATGCGAATCGATAAACCTGAAGGCTAGCTTAGCTAATCTGTGAGCTACTAAATTAAACTCTCTTTTGATATGAGAAACATAAAACTCACCCTCTCTGCTCAAAACCTGACGGCAACTCTCCGCGAGAGTTCCCATTTCAGAATAATCATCAGCACCATGGGCGATGGCATCGTGTGCCCTCTTGCAGTCCGTCTCTAGAATACATTTCTCGATGTGGAGGCTTTTTATCCATGAAAGGGCCTCCCGAATGCCCATAATCTCCCCTTCTTCCACCCTCGGCCTGCCTTTCTTTCTTGCCAACTTAGCCGCCACAAAACTACCTTTGCTATCACGCAGACATATTCCAATACCAAAACTATGGTTATCCTCGTCAAAAGCAGCGTCACATTGCATTTAAACCATCCCGTCTCTAAATCGTGCCAACCTAAACACCTCACTGGGGTGCCTAGCGACCCACCCTGAATCTGGGTTGCCTTCGATAACTTAGTTTTTTGAGATTAGCAAGGTTTACGATAGGGTGAACTGGGATTACCTAGATTTTGTCTTAGCAAGATTGGGTTTTGGGGCGAAATGCAAGAATAGGCACCCTTAATCTAATATTTTCGGTGCTAAGCATTTTTACACAATTTGGAATTAAAATTCCAAAAATTCAATGTAGCCTCTTTATACTATTTACAACAACACCCATCATTAGGGATGTCAATCGGGCCAACCCGTTCGGGTTCGGGCTAATCCACTCGGGTTGTCGGGCTATTCGGTTCGGGCTATTCGGGTTGACATTTTTTTCGGGTTAGAAAAATTCAACCCTAACCCTAAACTCTCGGGTTTCGGGCCAACCCATCGGGCGAGAAAGTTTAAATATATATATATATATATATATCAAATATTTTATATTAGCGTTGGAGTAAAAACAAATAATTGAAAAATAAATATAATACATTCCAAAAGTTCTTTTAATCTTATTATACTAACTTTGAATAGCAAACAATAAAAATTAAAAATAGTGCTCATAATTAAATTCTTTTTTCTAATATGCTTTAATGTCCGCATTCCATGTAACTAAATGATTTCTAATAATATAATACAATTATAGCGAATTAAAACTAATATCTAGAAAAATTTTAATAAGTTAATTCAATATAATACTATTTAAAATATATTACAATATCAAAATTAGAAAATAATGCTCACAACTAAATTATTTTTTAATATATCCGAATATTCATATTCCATAATAGCTAATTCACTATTTTCTTGTAACTTTTAACAACACTATGAATATCTTCTATAATTTCTTGTATAGTTGTAGGGATGTTAATCGGCCAACCCACTGGTTCGGGCTAACCCACTCGGGTTGTCGGGCTATTCGGTTCGGGCTATTCGGGTTGACATTTTTTCGGTTATAAAATCCAACCCTAACCCTTTAATTTTATCAATTATTCGAGGTGCCAAATGAAACCGACCCATATTGACATCCCTACCCATCATTAAATCATATAGAAATATTCATATTCCACATGTTCATCGTATCAATATTTTCACCCTTTTTCTTTAAAATTTTAAAACATGAATTTAAAATTCTCAATTTAATATTAGATGATCCTCAATATATCTAGGACACATATATGCAAGAAATTCGTTATAAAAATTAAAGATCAAACATAAAAAAAATGCTCAAGTTTCTGCCAACAATAAACATTCCAACTTAAATTTGTATTTCATTTTCCATGCTTAATATCAGCAAATAAACAATATAAACTCGTGGATTTAATTTTTTGAACTCATTTTTTTAAATATACCAAAACACAAACACATATATTCAAGCATGAATGTTTAAAAAAAAATTCAAACCATAGGAATGAAGCTCGTGTCAAGACCTACCTTTCTATGCCGGGGGAATAAAAGACACATCCAGAATCAAAGAGGAAAATGATGGAAAACAAGGGAAATCTTTTCTTTTCTTTTTCTATCTTTCACGGTAATAAGAGGAAATGGCAGCAAACATGAGTTAATTCCCCTTTCGTCAACTTAGGATAGAGTTTATGTTTTTAATATAATTTTTCTTTTCTTTTCTTCTATTTGAGATACACGGCAACACATAAAACTTATCAAGAAAAAATATGATGAGCTAGTCTTCATTTAAGACTTAGGCATTAAGTATTCACTTTTTCATTTTCTCAATTTTTTTATATCTATATATATTTGCATTTTCGCACATCACACACATATATGGACAAAAGTCCATCTCTTCAATTGATGACTTAAGAGTTAAGTTTGAATTTTAAATTTTTTTGTTATTTTATTATACTGAATTATGTGGTCAAAATTTACATCAACATTTATTTCATTATTATTATTTATAAATGCAAAACCCTATTTATGACTTTCTTATTTATCGTAAGCGGATTTAGATGGTCGGGGTATTATAATTATTGATTGGATTGTGTCGTCTCTAAATCAAAATTAATCTTCGATTATATAATCATTTAAATCCTGATGCAAAAACCCTAACTGGTAACTTAATATATCATGGACCGATTTTAGACAGTGAGGTATTACAATATGATACAGACTTGAAAGAATAAACTCATACCTGAAGCACGCAAAACACAAAATGACAAGGTAGTGGAATATGTGGCTGATAGCCATTCGAAAATAAGGAGATTCACATAGTAGAATTCGGTTAAAGGAAGATCTTGGAAATGTGCCATTAACTGACACCGATGAAGGTCGGTGCCTCATAAGTGACGTTGAGAAAATGAACATGCCTATTCCTCCGAACAAGGCACGATAAAGATGAAAGGATGAAAATACCTTCTTATCTATGCTGACTGAAATGACCAAAATACCCTCATCGTTGTAATCTTTATAAATAACACAAGATTTCATTGTCAAGATAAATTGAATGTCGATACCAAACTCTGTTAAAATATACACACTCCAGCTCTCATAATGTAATATTTCATCAATAAAATCTCTCTTTCCCGTGGATGTAGTCAAGTTGTCGAACTACGCAAATCTTATGTTCTTATTTTTCATTTTCTATATTATTCACAATGTAATTTTTTCTACATTTTTGTGTTGAGAAAAAACCCGACAACACTAATGTACTATAGCTGAATTGTTAATAAAATAGAATAAAATAAAAAAGGACTGTAGCCGATGACAGTTTTAAGCAGGAAAATGGCAAAATTGTAAATATCCCAACATTTTATTTTTATATATAGTATACATTCTGGTCTGAATAACGGGTATAAAAATGGTGTTGTTTTTTGTTTTGTATGTTGGTAATTTGGGAGGGCCAGCCCTATATATAATAAACATAGATTTATATATAGAAAATTAACAATCAATATGCTGGGGCGCTTTACATAGATATAGAAAATAGAAAATTCACCCTTAATAAGTTACTGTGTGGAAACATTTGCTTTGATTTGAACAATAACCATAACCATAACCATAACCATAACCAAATGACATATGCCACTTTTGGAACGTGGGTGTGTGAATTACAAAAGTGCTTCCGAAACAACTGCAATCATGATTATATAATTCTCATATTGGGAGCAAGGATCGTGTGTTAAATAAATTTGATTGTGAATATATATATATAGAGAGTATAGGTTAAAATGAGAATCATTTTTATCTTAAAAACTAAGAATCAAATGAATTCGTTATGAAAATTGATGAATCCGTTCAGAAAGTTACTTAATTTAAAAATTCAAAATTTTTCACCTGGATTCGAATCTCATGATGGACGAAAAATCTATTTTTTGGATTTATTAACTTTCTCAACGGATTCATAATTTTCACAGTGAATTCATCATTTTTTGTTTCTCACGTTCTCACGATAAAAATGGTTCTCACATTAACCCTCCCTATATATATCAATTAAATATAAAATTTTAAAGATCGCATTACTATGTATTATATCTCGAGATATTAATCACTCTCCCACTAGATAAATATATTCACATAAAAAATAGATTTTTTTTTAAATCGAGGAAGTCACATAACAAAACAGTGATAACGCACTAGTTTTAAAGTGAAAATGTGAACTATTCATTATAGAAATAGAAACAAGAGAAATAATTTATAGGAATTCAAGATTCGTTTTGGCTTACAAACTAGTCAAAAAGCTAGAAGAAACCCCAAAAGCCACAATTGTCGCTCTAAATTCCCAAACTTACAACCAATAAATGCAAAGTCCTTTGGAGTTAAGCATCTCAATTTTCCATAAAAACAAGACAAATTAAAAGGATAGATCGAGAAAAAAACACCTTCATTTTTAAGACTCTACACCAACAAAAATGGAATCCGAACAAATCCCCCTTTCCTGCAACGACGCGTTCATCGCTTCAATTATCATAAAGAGCTCCGAAAATCCCCAAAACAATGAAACCCTAATGTCGGACGAGGAGTTCGCGCAAGAATTACAGCTTCAAGAAGTCATAGTCTCCTCTCTAATCAATCTCCAATCCCCCCACAAAAACCGCGCACCATCAAAAACCTCCAGCATCGAAATCGGAGAATCCTCGAAAACGGCGAAGGAGGAAGAAGGCGGCGGCGGAGAATCCTCACTGTCACTATGCGAGATCTGTGCGGAGAAGAAAGATGGTGACAGCATGTTCCCGCTGCAAGGCTGCAGCCACAGCTTCTGCAAGGACTGCATTTCCTGCCACATCTCGATTAAAGTCAAGAAGCGCGCGATCGCCGACGCGGCGACGGTGCTCGCCTGCCCTGGCGCCGGTTGTGGCGGCGCGCTCGACGCCGCCGCGTGCAGGGCGGTCGTGCCGCGCGACATTGCCGGAATGTGGGACGAGGTGCTGTGCGAGGCGGCGATCGCGGCGGCGGAGAGGGTTTATTGCCCGTACAAGGACTGTTCGGCGCTGCTGGTGAACGACAGTGGCGGCGATGTGATCAGGGAGGCGGAGTGCCCCTTCTGTCGGCGGCTGTTCTGCGCCAGATGCGGTGTGCCGTGGCACGCCGGGGTCGACTGCGAGGGTTCGCGAAGCTAGGGAAGGATGAGAGGGAGAGAGAGGATCTAATGGTACATGAGCTTGCGAAGAAGGAGAAGTGGATGAGATGCTCCAAGTGCCACTTCTTTGTCGAGAAACGCGACGGATGTTTGCACATGACATGCAGGTCAGTCTAGTGTTTTAATTATTTTATCAGTTGAAGCGAAATTGAAAGTTGAAATCTGGTATATTAAATGTTTCTTGATGTGTCTGTTGAATTGAAAAATTACGCATACTCACCCACATGTAATTTGAAAAAATGATGATAGTTTGTCACTTGTATACATGCATAAAACTTTTGTAGATTTTCTTGTCTATGAGAAATATATGTATCTTTGTCGATTTAATTACTAATATTCTCCCTAGAAAAGAAACGGTTCTGTATTTCATAATTAATCCATTTCTTCAATTAAGAGAGTACTACTCAAAATTGATAATATAAGTGATTGATTTTTTTTTATTTCAACTGCAAGATATGTTTGTCATACACAAGTTATTTTAAAAGTCTAGAAATATGCAAAGTATTTAGGATAGTACATGTCTCAAAGTAAAACAGCATATATTATCTTGAACAGTAATTGCCTCTGAGAATTATCTTTTGAATTACAATAATTAGAATGTTTAATGTCTATTTGTAAAGTTAGACGATACATATTTTATGCGTAATAAGATTAGCTTATAGATACTAAAATAGATAAGGGCTCAACAGGTGTGGATGTGAGTTCTGCTATGCATGTGGAGAAGCTTGGAGTTCTACCCATAGTGGTTGCCAATGATCATATATATTTGACAGGGGCAGATATTCAAGTATTTTTCCTGTCATTACAATTGTGATCTTGCCAGAATTATCTTCCTGTGTTATGCAGAAAATAGAAAAATTATACAATTTGCTTCCATTAATTAATTTCTAGTGTTTCATATTGACCTTCGTTCTTTTATGCGAGAATGAGAGCGTAAAAAAACGTACAAGTTCCTGTTATCCCGCAAGAGGTTTCATTATCTGCTTATTTAGTGATCAAATCTATCTTATACTTTAATTAGTGTGTTTATATGTATTGTTAGTCTAACTAATTTAGTCAAGTGTTATGTAGAATTTTCTGTTATTTGTCTGAACTTATATTGATGGCGATGAGATTGAAATGACGTGTTTGGCTAAAATGGAGTTTATTAATGTGGAAGTCAATTTTTTGATTCCTTATATTTTGATATTTTTTTAGTTTCGGACTTTGGCAAATTATACTAGCCTCTCATATTTGTTTAATTTCATTATTTTCTTGGAAATTTTATCATTCTTTAAGGAGGTAGAACCAATCCATACATATTGATATAGGGGCTCCTAAAATAAATTGTTTATTAATAAGCTGTTTTAGCAAACTTTGTCAGATTTGATTTGTTCTACTTATGCTTCTTCTATATATATGTATATTTATATCTACTATTTTATTTTATTTTTTATATCATTAACTTTTACATGCGTTGTATCTACAATTTTGCTATCATTCATATATATATATATATATATATATATATGAGATGGATCAGATAAGAAAGGATAATTTGGTAGGAAATGAAAATGAATTTGGGTCTTTGATTTACTGGATCAATGGTTGAGATTTAATTTCGGTCGTGTTATAGTTTTGTGTTTTGTGTGCTACGCGGATTATTGTGCAGCATTAGAACTCATTATTGTGCTACGTTGCAATGAAAGATGTCTAAACTAATATATTTAACATATGTACTACGAAGAAATGAAATATGTGCTAAACTAATATTGTAACATAGTAATTCTGATTGTGTTACACAAATATGAAAGATGTGCTAGATTTACATATACATTCCTATTTCTTACGATAAGTAGTTTTCTCACCATATCTCACCCCTATATATATATATGTGTGTGTGTGTGTTTCTAAAATCTCTGTTATGATATTATGTATATATACTTGAAGTTTTGAACTAGTGTCTCT
Source organism: Salvia rosmarinus (assembly GCA_036937905.1). Lineage (NCBI taxonomy): Eukaryota > Viridiplantae > Streptophyta > Magnoliopsida > Lamiales > Lamiaceae > Salvia > Salvia rosmarinus. The sequence continues at coordinate 19,055,623 of CM072816.1, read as the reverse complement.
TTAAATTAATTTTTATTGGTTGATGGAAGTATTCAAAATTTTTTTTGGTAAAAGAATATAATTAGTTGATGAATTGCACATTTGAGGTTGTTGAGTATTTTCTTCTTTATTAATTGAATTTCTGTGGCTGGATTTATTAAAATTATAAAAGTTGAGATATAATTTTTAGTTCAACAATGAATTAACTAAAGAAAGATCTTTTGATTTTTCAGATATTATATTTAGGTTAATAAATGTGAATATGTGTGAACTGTATTTCCGAAAATGGTTGTGGTTCGTGTCTTCATTGATTGATGTGTATGAAGGTGTGTTTATAAGATGAGTAATGTACGTAATTTACAATTTTGGTCTAATTAATGATCAAAGTGAAAGTGATGACCATACTGCTTAGTTAATCATTTTACAGTATAAATAACGCCTGTAATTTATTATTCATAACGCACGTAGACCATTTACCTGTCAAAGCGACCGACAGTAACGGCAGCTCTCACTTATATATTTTTTTATCTAGATAAGAAGAAACACTATTAAATTCTTCTAGATGGTCTGACCTAGGGTGAGATTCGGGCGGTTCGTCCAAAACCAACCAACCAAAAACCGAAAATCGAATTTTTAAAAACCCAAACCGAACCGAACCGAATTAATGTATAAAACCGAACGAAACCGAACCGAAATATTCGGTTTGGTTCGATTCGATTCGGTTTCTTACCAATTAAAATTAAAATTAATATAAATATTATAATATATATAATATAATATATAAATATAATTATATATATATATATAAATATATATAATATTAACCAATTTAAATATTAATAATATAAATAACACATATATATATATATATATATATAAAATAAAATAAAATATAATAATAATTAATTAGGCGGTTCGGTTTAAAACCGAATTTTTTAACAAATCAACCCGAACCAATTAATTCGGTTTTGAAAATTTGAACCGAACCAACCGAATTCTTGTTAAAACCGAACCAAACCGCCCATTTCGGTTCGGTTCGGTTCGGTTTTTCTTGATTCGGTTTTGCTCACACCTAGTCGACCTCTTAACTCTAGGAGTAATAATTTTTAACTCATTTGTTAATATATTTTTATTTTGCTCTTTAATTGCCTCGTGCATTATTAATAATCAAAGAATAAATATGAATATATTAAAAAGATATTTGTATAATGTAAAAGCCCAACTTTTTCCTTCAATAAATTCTACGAAATTAAAATCCTAGTTTAGCTATTGAGAAAATTCGTGCCCAAAGAAAATAAGTTTAAACTCTTTTCAAATAAAGAATGATTTCGAAATTTGAAGGCCTTAAGTTTCAAAATTTCTTGTATATGTTTTCGACATATTTACTTTGTTTGAGTTAAATGTGACTTTCCCTTACACCTCTAACCATTAGCTTGTATTATATATCAAACAAGCAACAATTTAAAATCACCAATACACCATCTCTTACCATTTGATTCATCCATTCCAAAGCAAAGGAGCACTGGAGAGAAACCTATTTCCCTTCTTTATCAACACTTATGAACTTAACAACAAACTTACATGCCTTATAGTTTCAAGCACTAACTTCTTCCACCTTAAATCTCCAATAGCAGCAACAAAAAGACAAGCCTCTTCCACCCAAGGTTTCCTTAAACTCAATTTATTAAGCTTTTGTTTTAAATAATGTACTTTTGAGTTCTTGAGATAAACTAGAATACATACAAGACTTTTTAGATGCTTTTTTTTTTGATACCATGGGGAACCCTCAGCCGCTACCTTAGGTGTGCACTGGGTAAACCCCACGTTCTTGTACAATAGCCTGCAAACCACACATGATAGGTAAACCACAATTGGAAAACCAAGGTGTAATAGGCTCAAACCCGCAGCCGCTACCTTAGATGCTCCACTATAACTAAAACAACTCTTTACATAGCTTGTCGATAGAGATGATAATGGATCCCGGATCCGGTCCAGATTCGTGGATCCAGATCCATTTTTCAAGATTTGGATCTTCAAAAATTTAGATCCGATGGATCGGGATCCTATCTCCATATTTTGGATCTGGATCTGGGATTAGTTTTTAGACCCCGATTTGATCCAGATCCGATCCGCAAATCCGTTAGTTTATATATATATATATATATATATATATATATATATATATATATATATATATATATATATAGGTTCAAATGAGAACTATTTTTATTCTAAAAACTAAGAACCAAATGAATTCATTATGAAAATTGATGAATTTATTGAATAAGTTACTGAATTTAAAAATTCGAAAATTTTCACCCGGGTTCGAATTCCATGGGTGGCAAAAATTTCATTTTTTTGGATTCAGTAACTTTTCCAACGGATTCATCAAATTTCACAGTGAATTCATCGTTTTTTGGTTCTTACGTTCTCACGATAAAAGTGGTTCTCACGTTAACCCTATATATATATATATATATATATATATATATATATATATATATATATATATTATTTTATTATAATTAAATACCAAACCCCAATTTAAAACTCTTTAATTTTCTTTTTCAAATTCTCCTAAAATAAATCTACTCCAAATTTCATTTTAAATTCCCCCAATTATGTATCAGTCGGTATTCACGGCAGGTCGTGCTACTTACACCACCGACGATCAAGTTGTTTGTTGTTTCCTACATTATAGTAAATTTGTAACTAACGTCTTCCAATATAGTGATAATTGTAGAAATTCTAAATAATTATTATAGTATTATTGTGTATTTAGATTATTATGGTGTTACTGTGAATTATAATTGATTTAGAAATTATTTTAGAAGAAAAAACATATGGATCCGAGTCTAGACTCTGAATCCACGAATCTTATGGATCTGAATCTAATTTTATTGAACCCAATGAATCTCAATCGAATCCGGACCCAAGTAAAAAAATCGAATCTGAATCTGGACCTAACCAAATTCGACCCATTATCATTCTTACTTGTCGATGGTAACTCAAATTTACGAAACAATTAGCATGCATAAATTTTTTTTATAGAAATCATGGAGTTATACTAGAGACACAAGTAGTTTTTGAACTACAATAGAATCCCAAGCACTTAGAGGTAGCCACTTCTAGAACCTTGCTGTAAATTGTAGAACCTATCGAAGGGGATAAATTACGACTGTGTTGAGATCGTCGCCATGTTTAAGAAGTCGAGTGGCACCGAGCTTTGAGCTTCGAGTGGTGATGGCTGTCAGCAGCGACGTCACCCTGCTGTGGTACGGCCGAATCTGAGGAGACGGTGGGCTTTACCAATTCTAGGAAGGCGGCGGTGTGTCTAGTGTAGAGAGAGAGGGTGGAAGATGGCGCGGATGGTGATGGCTAAATCAGCCTCTGGCTGTTCGGCGAGGAAAATGGTGGTAGCCCTGCTACATTGTCTATCGTCGTCGGAGAGGAAAGAGGAGGCGGTGGTGGTGACACGAGATGGAAAAGGTTGTGTGTGTGCGGCGCGAAAAGGGATGGGGTAAAAAGCCTGGAGCATCGACGCTGCCGACGGTGGCGACTATCGCCGGAGGTGAGGGGCGGTGGGCTGTTGATCGAGAGAGAAGAGAGGGTTGAAAGTGTATGTTGTGTGAGGAACGAGAGACGATGGATAAAGTTAAAAGAGTGGGGCGAGAGGAGTGATGATGGTCGTAGTGGTGTCGGCGACGGCGACCGTTCGTCGGAGCAAAGGACATGGCGGCGGGTGACAGATGAGAGTAGAGAGAAGGGTGGCGCAGTTTTGAGAGAGAGAGAGAGAGAGAGAGATAAGTGGTATTAGGCTAGGGTTTAGCTTTTCTTCCTTGTAGATGAGTTGGGCTTAATTATTTTTGTTTTTTCAATCCATTTAGGCCAAAGAATTTAAAGTGAGAATTGGCCTTGAGCATTTATTTATTATGAGGTCTATGCCTTAATAGTAGGGTTGCCTTTTATCTTTTTACATGGGCCCAATTCGAATTTAATCAATAGTGTGAGCTGAACTCCTAGTTATTCCCTTGGCCCAGTTAGATTATATGAATATGGTGATGAGCTTGCATTAATAAATTGGTTGGGCTTGCCTTTTATAATTGTTGGGCTTAATCAATTAGTATTATTGGACTTTAGTCCTTATTTAAAATAATAAGAATTGTGCTTCGATCAGGGCTTCTTATTTTTTTTTCCTAAGATGAAGGTCGGGCAAGGGAGTGACAACAAGCAAAAGGAGGAGTCTGTGAATCCATGAGTAGGAGTTGCAACCAGGTGGGTTATATATATATATATATATATATATATATATATATATATATAGGATTGAGTTCTCGTAGTACTGTCCTTAGGTAGTACGTAGTACTCAATCTAGACCATACAATGTGTTCACGTGGACAGTCTAGATTAGCGACACGTGGCATGATGTTTTTTTATTTTTTATTTTAATTTTTTCGTTTAAGGGCAAGATAGTAATTATTTCTTTTTCTTTTTCTTCTTCTTCTTCTTTGCTGCAAATTATTTTTGTTAGAATAAAGAGAAGTAGATGACGACGATGGCATGGTGGAGGCGGTCGAGGTGGCAACAATGACGCGGTGGAGATGGTCGCGGATGTGGTGTTCATGACGGTAATGGTTGGGCAGTGGTTGTAGCTGCTTGAAATTTAAGAAAAAACAAGAGGATTTTGAGAGAATGTTGAATGATCGATATGGAGGATGACTATGGTGGTGTTTAAGACGAAGTTCGCCAAAAACCGAAGAAAGGGACTGTGTTTTATGGTGGAGTTCGCCAGAAATCGAAGGAGGAGACGGCGAGATGAAGATCCAGCAAAGAATATGTATACTAATGCACATAAACCTGCATAACAATACACATAAACATGCATATCACAAAACAGAAACATGCATACTATTAAACAATAACATGCATACTATGAAACACAAACATGCATGCTTTAAAACAGAAACTCATATGTTTTTCATTCTCGATATCTCTCTTTCTCTCTTCTCCAATATGCACAAACACTTTTCTTGTTGATCATTTGTTATTTTTTCGAATTATAAAGTTAGAATTAACCAATCTAAATAAGAGAATAGATTTGAGATAAATCAATCTAATATGTATTTTTATGTTTAACATAATGCAGTTTTACGTTCATGCGTATGTAGTTTTTAGTTTTAAAACATACATGGTTTGTTTTTTTATATTACATAATAAAAAAAATTATGCAACTTTGTATTCATCCGCATGCAGTGTTAATCTAATCGCGAGCAGAGATCAAGATTCACTTGAGAACTCAGCTCAATTGTAAAATCACAAAATACAATTGACACCAGATTTTTACGTGGTTCGATTCGAAATGAATCTACGTCCACGGCAGGTTAACCGAGAATTTTACTTAGCTCAAAGAAAGAAAATTACCGTAGATTTTTGGGCAAGAACACTCTAGTTCTCTCTCGCCCCTATCTACTATTATCTCTCTCTATCTATCTTCTCATACACAAATGAATGAAAACAAAATGAATGAAAAACAACTGCAAAATAGCAACTTAAAGTTCAGCTGCAAAACTAATCCTCATGGTTGAATCTAACGGCTAAGATTAAATCCCATTTAATCTTTATTTGCATTATGGTCGTTCAATTATGCAAATATTCATTCCAAACCCTTTAGCAAGCAAGTATTCATGCAGCTTACATACTCACAATTCTCCACCTTGAACAAATGAACAACTTGAAACCGCTTCCTCCAAACAAATTTCCACTCACAGGGCTTCTATTCTTCTCGATGCTCCAACACATTAATCAACCTCAAACAATGCCTAAATTTAGATGTTGGCGGTGCTTTAGTTAATATGTTCGCCGATTCTCCTCGGTAGCTACCTTCTCAACTTTGATAACACCCTTGTTGACAATATCTCTTACAAAATGAAGTCTAACATTTATATGCTTACTTCTTTCGTGAAAAACTTGATGTTTCACCAAATGAATGGCACTTTGGCTATCACACTTAATTGTAATGAACTACGCTTCACATCAAATTCGCCAAAATTCCCTTTAGTCATATCAATTCTTTCACTTTATCAGTAAGTGCCATGTACTCGGCCTCCGTCCTAGATAATGCTACAGCAGTTCAGTAGTCGATTTTCAACTCACAATTGCTCCATAAAGCGTGAAGACATATCTGATTGAGATTTTCTTGAATCTATGTTTGCGGCATAATCAAATCAACATAGCCAAGCAAAGCATCTCCACCTCCATCTTTAACTCTCTCAAATAATATCCCACAACCAACGGTGAGATTTTAAATATCTCAAAATCCACTTCAATCGACCAATGTTCTCTTCCGGATTAGCCATGAATTTGCTCGTTACGCTTATAGCATGAGCTATGTCCGCCTTGTACATATCATAGTGTACATGATACTACCAACAATGTTGGCATAAGGAATCTTAGACATAAATCTCTTATCATCTTCAATTTCGTGTTTACGAGAAACTGATAACTGAGCTTCTTTGCCGAGAGGTATCTTTACCCCTTTAGACTCACTCATATTGAATTTCTTTATTATCTTTTGTATGTAATCATGTTGTACCAACCAGAGTGACCATTCTCTCTCGATCCTTATAAGATCCATTCCGAGAATTCTTCTTGCACCAAGATCCTTCATCTCAAACTTAGCCATCAAATCGCCTTTAATCTATTTATCTCGTCCATGCTCTTGCTGGCCACAAGCATATCATCCACATACAGGAGTAGATAAGTAACTGCACCATATTTGTTTTTCTTCAAATATGCGCAGCTATCGTATTTCGATCTGGTGAATCCGATACTAAGCATATACTCATCAAATTTTAAGTACCATTGCCTAGAGCTTTGCTTCAAACCATAAAGAAACTTCTTCAAGATACAAACCTTCCATTCATCTCACGGTAATACAAAACCTTCCAGTTGAACCATATATATGCTCTCCCGTAAATCTCCATGTAAGAATGCAGTCTTGACGTCTAACTGTTGTAACTCCGTATCTTGTTGTACCACTAGTGCCAAAAGAATCCTTATAGAGCTATGTTTTACCACGGGGGAAAAAACCTCATTGAAGTCTATCCCTTCTCTTTGTGTAAACCCTCTAGCGACAAGCCTGGCCTTGTATCTTACACTCCCATCCACCTCAAGTTTCTTCTTGAATATCCACTTATAGCTCACACACTTTTGATTTTGTGGTTTCTTTACCAAAATCCAAGTGCAATTTTTCTCCTATGAATCCAGCTCTTCTATCATGGCTAGCATCCATTTATCATTTTCCTTCTTGTTGATTGCTTCAACAGGTTTCTCGACTCATTGTAATCTATCTCCTCGACCAACGACAAAGCATATGATATTAAGTCTGCGTGGCCATATCTATCGGGTGGTCGAATAGACCTTGAGTTCTATCTCGGCAAGCAAGTAGTCGGCCACTCATCTTCTTCATTATGTTACGATGTATCCACAGACCATCATACATGATCGGTAGTATCCTCTCTTTATCAAAGTGCTTTCTAGCTCCACCGGATTTGAGGTGTATCAGCGCCTTTTCGTTTGAGCTTTTATGGTTTAGATATGGCATCTTATCTTGACAAAAACCACATCCCCGCTCACGATTACCTTTTGCGATCCGAGCTCTATACACCATAATGTGTACCCTTTACTCCCTTTGGATACCTGAAAACACACCTCGAGGCCACGGGTTTGACTTATCTTGTCTTATATGAGCATAAGCTAAACATCCGAACACCTTGAGATAATTGTAGTCGATACTCTGCCATTCCACATCTCGTCGAGTCTTGAACCCAATCGTAGAGGATGGACACTTGTTGATCAAATGACACGTTGTATTTCTTTGCCTCACCCCGTAACTTTGGCGACAAACCACTTCCAGCTAGCATGGCTCTAATTCTTTCAAGAATGGTACGATTCATTCTCTCAATCACCCCATTTTGTTGTGGGTTTGCTTGGAACCGTTCTATGTCTTTTAATGCCCTTCTCTCTGAATTTTGAAAATCATCGACAAGAACTCCAACCCATTATGCTGTTCTCAAACACTTCAACTTGAGCTCATTTTGATCAATACTTCATTATACCAATCAATGAATTTACGAAAAGCATTTGATTTACTTTTTAATATGTAAACCCACAATTTTCTTGAGTAGTTATCAACCAAAGATAGGAAAAATCTGCCTCCATTCATCGTCTCATGTCTAGCGGTCCCGTGAGATCACTTGTGTACATAGTCTAGTGGTGAATCGAAATCATCTTACTTCTCCCATATGGCAATTTTGTGCTCTTTCCCGAATGCACTCTTCACAGAATCAATCTTGAAGCTCCTTATGTGCTTCAAGACACCTTGTTTAAGTAATTCATTCAGCCCTTTTCCCCAACATGGCCTAACCTTGCATGCCATAAATGTGATTCATCCACTATATTCACTCACGATTCTCATAAAACAACCTTAGCATCAAGATAATAGAGGCTATTCTTCCTAACACATTCCATGACGATAATAGAGTTCTTGACAACGATAACTTTCCATTTGCGTAATGGAAAGAATAACCTTTGATTCCAACATACCTAATGATATAAGATTTATTTTAAGGTCGAGAATATATCTCACATCTGCGAGAATCACGATGGCTCCATCATACATCCTCGACTTGATGCTTCCATTCCCTTGAACTGCAAATTTGATCATTCCCAAGCAACACCGATCCATCTTACGCAAGTTGTAATTCAAGAAACTAACTCCGTGTGGGTACATATGGAATGTACACCTGAATCTAGAATCCGATCTTCACCAACGTGATAGTTTACCACATTCAAGATCTCGGCAAGTTCAAGATGCTCGGCAACCTCCATGATATCTTGTTGTTGACCCTTTGAGCTCTCTTCCTTTTCAAGAATAACGATCCTTCTTCAAATGGCGGTTTCTTGCAATGGTGGCATTTCCTTGTCTCATTTTCATCATTTTCTTTTCCTTATTACGAGAAAACTTCTTCGCTTCCGCATTCGGTTTCTTGAACTTCTTCTTGAATTTGCCCTTCACGCTCGGACCCTCTGCGGTAGAATCATGCTTACTTTCGATGCCTTTTGAGCTCTTTTGCCTTCAATGCCGATTGAACCTCGTCCATTGTTATAGTGGCTTCTCTTCCATAGAGCATAGCATCCTTAAGATGCTCGAAAGATCTCGGCAAGGCATTGAGGAGAATGATCGCTCTGTCTTCATCCTCAATCTCCACCTCAATGTTTTCCAAATAATCTAGGATTTTATTGAAATCATCTAGCTAGTCTAAGATCTCCTTCTCCTCTATAATCTTGAAAGAGTATAATCTCTGTTTGATGTACAGACGACTTGCGAGAGATTTATGCATATAGAGATCTTCTAATCTTTTCCATACATCCACAGCTGTTTTCTCCTTTGCAACTTCCCTCAATACTCTATCGCCCAAACAGAGAATTATGGTGCTATGCGCCTTCCCCAACATCTCGGCCCTTTTCTCCTTGCCCTCGCCTGCTTTCGCTAGCTTTTCTGGATTAAGAGCATCTGATAAACCCTGTTGCGTGATGACTGCCCGGAACCCATCGTCAAAGGTCCTAGGCGCACCAAGATACTATTTATAATCTCCTTCAACTTGAACACATAGTTCCATATATAGAAATTATGGGATCGAACCCAAGAGAGCTGGTTGTGTGGTTACTTGAGTTGTCACAGTTTGAGTTGGAGGTTATCCAGATGGCAAGGTGTCAGTCAGGCTGACGGTCTCAGTAGGGATGTAGAGAGATAGATCTTGAGCAGAAAGTAAAACTGAAAAGTAAACACAAGGTAAGAGTTAAATAACAAGCAGTTGGGCCAAGGGTTCCACACGTTGAGATACTAGTCAAGGTGTAGGTCATAGGTTCAAGGGTTTTCACCACGAGTGTATGTTGTTGGTTAAAGGTACCAAGGGGTAGGCGCCCTTTTTGGTCGTCACGTACACTGTGCCCCCACCCCAACTTGCCTTAGGTTTTAGGGCGGCATCTGAGGCCCCCGCCCCCCTCGCTAACACGGTCCCCTAACTAGGGTATCCCTCCCCAACAGCTTGACTCACTAGACAGCCCAACTAGCCAAGGCCGGTCCAAGGGAGTGGCTTGCAGCCCTTTGCCCAAGGCCGACAACTACAATCACCCATTCCAACAGCACTTCCCGGGACAAAGAGACACTCGATGTCTTACTCCGGCTATTTCTTATAGCTATCCCTCCCTCCAAGGCTACCGGCCGAGTTAACGCTCAAGGAAAGGAACAACATGGGTATCAAGGCCTAGAGCTTCGGGAACACCCACTCAAGGTTCTAAGGATGTTTAGACCTCACGACTCTCATGACCACGACTCAACGTGCTTCACCCCGAGCCCAACCAAACCGACTACTCACGCATAATCGACATAAACACAAAAGCAATAAACAAGAACATAAACGAAACCATACTTGAATATAAAATCAAACGTAAATGAAAAGCATTCTCTGGCAAGCAGTTGCTCGAGCAGAGATAACAAAATACATGAAATAAATGTTTGCCCTGTAGGACTTGTTTATCTTCCTCCCCAATCACTCATGAAAACCAAAGAGAAATGATAGAGAAAAGTGCAGAGAGAATTCGGACTTGATGCCTTCACTCTCAAAACCGATTGTGTTGAGTTGTTGTGTTGGGAGCCTAGGTATACTTCTCTTTGTCTTGGTCAGTGCACGTATCTCGATGCAACAGGTGGTGAGGGTAGCAGCTGGCTCGGGCTCTGAATATCGATGGAGACTCCTCTAGCTTCAGTCTGGACAGGTTTGTCTCTTCTCCACTGCCACAACTTTGACCTTTCCCTTTTCGGCAAAAATCAAACAGGCGGCAGAGAAGGATCTTGCCCAGAATCTTCTCATTTGCGTGCAAGTCTGCCAGAGTCCTTGTCTGCGTCCCCCAACTGCATTCTGAGTTTATCCTCTATCCCCTACGTCATTCCTCGTCCTTTTTTCTCGCTCTTCCTTGTCTCGATCATCCTTTTGGCTTCATGTCAGCTCATTGGTCAGGCTCAGCTCCCGCGCGGTATTGTGTCTTGGCAAGATGTCAGAATGTCTTGTCAAGGTAATCTTCGGGATTTTACCTCTCTCACAGGAGGTGGCCTGACCTTGCCCAAGGTCCGTCTCAACCTGCAGCACCCCAAAGCGTGTCCTCCCAGACACAAACACACACAAAATTATACTATTTCTAGGGCAAGGACTATCCCAAAAGAGCACGAAAAGCGGGCTCGTCACACTCACACACTTGAATCACGGTTGTCCTCAAGCGTGCAAGCGTTCTTTGCCCAAAAGAAAAACAAAACACACAAACAACACACGCAAAAACCAGCAAGGATAAGATGAGACATAACAAAGATAATATGGCATAGGCGATTAATACAGCTATGTATCAAGGTTAATCAAGATCGGGGCAAAGCAAGTTTGTGAAGTTCCTTTCAAGCTGTCAAACACTCTGTGTTTAGGGTTTCACGCTCAATGATGACCTGATCAAGGAAGTGCCATAGGCTTGCCTGTCGTCTACTGTCTCTGCCCTATAGCTTGGTATAAGTTCTCTATCCTTAGGTCTTTTAGGGTTGTATTGAGTGGCTTCTTGGCAAAGTAGGAAGTATTTATGCTTTGGGTAAGGTTGTCTTGACTTAGGTCTTGGGCAGAATGTTTTCCCATTTCCCTTACAAGATACTTACGGGCCTGAGCACACTTTATATTTTTGGGGAAACTTTTTTTTTCTTTTTATCTCATGTTCCCCCACCCTTTTTCCTTTTCTACACATTTTGAATTTAAGCTCATTATGCTCGGCCGAAGGCCAAGGCATCTAATGTTTGTGTTTTGCCCAGAATGATGCCCAAGACATATATATATCCCTCCCTTATTCTTCCTCTCTCAATCCCCAGGTCAGGGAAGAGCACAAGGCAATTCAAAAGAAAACGAACAGCTCAACGGGGGCTAGCAAATGAGACATATATCTGGGGTTATGTTCATTGTTGACCATGGCTACGAAAAGAAATTCTAAATCTTCCAGAGCACTTAGACCTACAGCAGTTGGGCTTTGATCAAGACGGAAGGCAAGTTCTAGCACAACCAAGTCAAGCATCCGAATAACACACAGAATAGAAATCATGCTTGCAATTATAAAGCATATAGGCTCAATTTCTCACAGGTGTGCATGCTATGCCCCTTTTCCGTCATACTAACCTTATTGAAACAAGCTATACATGCATTACAAAGCCTATGCCAAGATCATAATTATCATGCTCATCTCAAACGCGCTGGTCAACACACACAACAAAAAACAGGGGGCCCTCCCCACTCACACACTTTGCTCGTGGCAAAGTGTTAGACTAATTAGGGTCCCCAAAAAACATAAACACACAAACACACAACAAACAAACACAAAAAAAAGAAAAATAAAACACAAAAACAAAAAACACAAACACAAGAGAGGAAAAGCTTATGGGGATGCAGGTGGGTACCTGAATCATTGGTGGGCGAAAAACGTGAGCTGGGCAGTCTGGATCTCGTTCAAAGTCTCTTGTATTCTTGTGAGGGCGGCTTGAGTGTCATCTTGGGTAGGCTCCGGTGTTGCTGAAGGTCCTGCCCTTGCCTTGGCCTTTGAGCGTGCTGGCTTGGCAACTAGTTTCTCAAGCTTCTACAGTATGGTGAGCTTACCGTCCTTGTCTTCCACTATCTTGAGCATCTTCTTGAGCGCCTTCAGGTCAAAATTGTCCTCTCTCTCAGGGGTCATGGCAAAATCGGGGCCGAGCAGATCGTTCTCCTTGGCGAAGTTGGTCGGTAAGTGGCACAAGGATAGCCTCTGCTGCTCCCTGCCCATGATGCTCTTCATGTGCGTTATTGCAAAGGCTGCAAAGTTGAGCCTTATATTCTCGTGCATTGTCCAGAGGATGTACAACTCGCTCTTTGACATTATCGCGTTGCTGTCCTTCTTGCCAAAGAGGTTGTAGGAGAGGATCCGGTGGCACACTTGCATGGTTGGGTCCTTGAGGGCGGTCCATTTGGCGTCACAAGATTTGAATTATGCGCCATCTTTTCCGATCAACTTTGACCAGATCCCCGACCATTTTCCATCAGTGAAGTTGGGCACCACCTTGACTGCTCCTTTCTAGCTTGCGCCCTTGGCCTACATCAATGTCACCATATTTAGAGCTTGGTTGAGCTCGTCAACCGTGAACTCTCTCCGCTCCCCGAGGAGTGTGAACTGTATTCCCACCGCACTCCCTTGTCGTGGTCAATGTCAAGATCACCGTAAAATTCCTTCACCAATGGCGTATAGACTGTGGTATCCCACTCAAGAAACTCCCCCCATCCGATTCCTTTGAAAAGTCGCCTGACGTCCTCCTTGACACGCAGTTGCTCGAGGAGTGCAGGCTCCAATCGCTTGGGCACCACCATCTCCTTGTTCTTGGCGAGCTCCTTGGCGTTGACAGCGTAAGCCTTCCCCCTCTTCGACGAGCGTGTCGCCATTTTGCCTTCTTCGCCGGCCGTTCCTCAGTGAAAAGGACGTCTTCTTCCTCGATCTATGCCACTTGGTCATTCCCTTCGTGTTTGTCTTTTTCGAGCACATCGCCGGAGCTCCCTTCCTCGGAGACTTTCTTCTCCTCTGCTATCTTGGTTCCCGTGCCGGCGGACTCAGTGTGAGAGGAGATCACTGGCGTCTTCTTCGGGAGAAGGTGATAGGAGTCTCCTTTATCTTTTTCTTTCCGGTGGAGGAGGTCCCTTCTTTCTTTTTCTCCGGTGTCTTCTCGGGCGTCTTCTCGGGCGTGGGCTGCTCCTCTTCGTCAACGTCCACCTCCATGTGGATGTCGTGGAGGGTGGGCGCTTCTTCTGCTTTCGCGACGAAGTCAGTGAGGAGGGCTCCATCACCGGACGACGGGCTCCCCTCGGCGGTGGGCTCGGCTGGTGCTTTCTCCATCTTGATACGGCGAGCGAAGGTCTTCTTCGAGGCTGTTTTCGAGAGCTTTTTCTTTGGAAGTGTATGAACCATGGATGGAAGGTTAGGTTTTTGTGCTTTGGTTTGGGGAAGTTTTTGGGGTGAGGTTTGAATGTGGGTAGGCGAAATGAGGGGGGTAATTAGAACGTGGGTTGGGGCGGTTATAGGGTAGTGGGCTGACTGATGGGATGTCTCCTGCATTAGCCCGCAGATATCAAATCATCACCTCGTGTCCCGTGTCTTGGCTAAGGCTGTCACCTTTCCAGCTGTAGCGCCTCCATTTTGCCTCGTCTTGAGTTCCTTCCAGACCCGCAGTTTAAGAAAATATGCTCCTCGAGGAAGAAACAGTCCTCTTAAGGAGCAGGTCAAAATAACGAGGCGAGCTTCCCACTCACACACACTTTGCTTGAGGCAAAGTGTTAAAAGTGATCAAGACCACCCCTCGACAAAAGGGAATAAAATGTAAGCGATTAAAATCGTACCTCACCGGGTTGCCTCCCGAAAAGCGCTGTTGTTTAACGTCGTTAGCTCGACGTCGTCCTTGAGCTCCGGTGTCTTGAGGATACTCTTGAGGAACCTCGTGAAGCTCATCTTGCTCAGCTTCGCATTCTCTGAGCCTTCGATCGTGCCCATAGTAGGTCTTGAGCCTGCTTCCGTTCACCTTGAACACTTTCTTGCCGTCCATGTCGCTTATCTCAACAGCTCCATTCGGATGTTGGGCGTGCACCATGTAAGTGATCGAGCTAAAAACACACTTAAATTCACTCGCAATCGTACGAGGTAATTATAGCGTGATAAGTTAACCCAAGTCTTCTCTCAAGGAAAACTTAACAGGGCTATTGTTCGTGTTGCACACAAAAAGCAATTAAATCCTAAACATTCTAATACCAACAAGGGTTTGAAACATACGGGAATTGAAATACGAAAAATAAACAGCAATCCTAAGCTAGGGGTTGTCAATCCCGAGCTAAACTAATAAAGCATTAAATCTAAACCAGGGGTTGTCAATCCCTAGTTGAACTATGGAAGCAATAAAATGAAAGCAATAAACGAAAGCAATAGCAATCCAATTCATAGGGTTTGTCAAGCCCTAATCTAAATCTAATTGTAAATAAACCATAAATATCAATGAACCAACAAGACATGAATTAATCGAACGCAGGAAATCATAAAGCAATGTAAATCAACGGAACATGAAAATCCAATCCACTGTCACTATGGAATTGAATCAAATAAAAATCACCAAACAATAAACTATGAAATTGATTCCAAAAGAACTAATAAATCCAAAGCATAAATTGATAAATTAAATTATTCAATCGATGAAACTAAAAGCATGAATTAAATCTAGTATTTATCTGTCTCTGTGTCGTCGTTGAGGAACTCCGGAAGAACCATGGTGAAGAGCAGCCACGGCCGCGCTTGAAAATGAAATAATAAGAACTGAGAGCCCTTTTCTTTAGACCTAAGCGCGTATATATATAGAATTTAAAGAGTGAGCGCCGGTTGAAGCCGGCCTTGAGTTCGAATATATTCGCATTGAACATGAACGCCGGCTGGGGGTGAGCTTGCAAGGGAGATGGAGAACGCGCGCTCGGAGCGAGCACCGGGCGACGAGGCTGGAATGCGCAAGGATGCAGCGCGCGCTGCGGTGGAACGAGCGCTGGAGCATGCAAGGAGGCAGCGCGCGGGGCGCTGAGCATCGCCCAACGCCGGATGGGCTACGCGTTGGGGCAGCCGGCGTTGCGGTGGAACGAGCGCCGAGCGCGCAGGAGGCGCTGGGCGGCCGAAAGCATCGCCCGGCGCCGGATGGGCGACGCGTTGGGCGATGGGCGTTGTGGTGGAACGAGCACTGGAGCACGTGAGAGGCAGCGCGACGGGCGCGAGCATCGCCCGGCGCCCGGATGGGCGACGCTAGCAACGGGCGTTGCGGTGGAACGAGCGCTGGAGCGCCCGAGGAGACGCTGGCGTTGGGGGCTCGGGCCGGGAGTGGACGCTGATGGCCAGCGGGCGTTGCGGGTGGCACGGGCACTGGGCATTGGGGGGAAACATCGGGCGTTGCGGGTGAGCGGACGATGCCGAGCGGGCGCTCGGCAATGAGCGCTGAGATGAGGCGTTGAAATGCTACCGGAGATATGCAGCGCGGATGTGGGCGACGAGGAGACGCTAGGCGGTGCGGGTGTTCTTGCGCGCTGGGTGGCGAGCGCTCACTCAACGCGTGAGGTAATTAGAACGCGCTCGGAGTGGCCGCGGGATCAGCGGACGAGGCGTGCGAGGAAGGTCGTTGAGCAATGGGGCGACGGAGTTGGTGCGTGCGGCGGCGTGCGGGGGGAGGACGGATGTCGGGTGCGTCTTGCGCCGGCGCGGACGTGGGCGGCGTCGCGCGCTAAGTGCGCTTGATCGAGCGTCGGGCTCGCCGTGCGCGACTTTGACAATGAACGCGTCCGATCTCCGAATTGCAAACCGTTTTCACCTATGAACTCCTATCGCAATGCTCTTCAATAAACTTGATCCTTGGTAGATCTAATTCATCCTATTTTAATGCCGTTTTTCTACAAAACATCAAAACAATGAAGTAAGTCCGAATCGATAAATATTAATCAAACCAACGGCATAAATAGGACAAACCACTAAAATTGACATGTAAAACAGTACCAAGAATAAGCCCAAATTCATACCAAACAGTAAGGTCCCACCCACTTGGTGGTCAGCTTTCTAGAGGCAAAGCGAAACCTATTTTGATAGAGTAGCACCACTTGCCCATTTTCGAACTTCTTTTCCTTGATCAAAAGATCATGGGCTCTCTTGAGCCTATCCTTGTATATAGCGGCATTTTCATAAGCTTTGAGGCGAATCTCCTAGAGCTCTTGTATGTCAAGCTTGAGCTTCTCTCCTGCCTCATCCCAATCAAAGTTGAGCTTACGGATTGCCCAGTATGTCTTGTGTTCCAGCTCGACAGGCAGGTGACACATCTTGCCAAACACCATCCGATAGGGAGAAATTTTAAATGGCATTTTGAAGGTTGTTCGGTATGCCCATAGTGCATTGTCGAGGTGAGTGCTCCACTCCTTCTTGCTCTCTCCCAAGGCCTTCCTCAAGATAGTCTTCACAATGCGGTTTGAGAGCTCAGCTTGGCCATTGGCTTGAGGATGGTATACCGTGTACATCCGGTGATGCACCCCATACTTCTTGAGTAAGCTGCCAATGGTGGCATTGTAGAAGTGGATGCCCCGATCACTGATTATGGCTCTTGGCACACCAAATCGGCTAAAGATGTTTGACTTGAGAAAAACAGCTACGGTCATTGCGTCCGCCTTGGCTGTGGCCTTTGCTTATACCCATTTTGACACGTAGTCCACTGCTAGGAGTATGTATTGGTTTCCCTTAGAGTTTGGTAAGGGTCCCATGAAATCCATGCCCCATACGTCGAATACTTCCACTGGCAAGATAGGTACCAAGGGCATCTCATTCCTCCTTGAGACATTGCCCTCGCGTTGGCACTTATCGCAGCCTCGGCACTTCTCATAGCTATCCTTGAAGATAGTGGGCCAGTAGAACCCACAGTCAAGGATCTTCCTTGCCGTTCTCTTGTGCCCAAAATGTCCTCCGCACTCCTTCTCATGGCAGTGCTCAAGGATGTTTGTTAGCTCACCTTCCGGAACGCATCTCCTCAAGATCAAGTCCGAGCATTACTTCCACAAGTATGGGTTATCCCATACGTATTGTCAACTCTCCTTCTTGAGTTTGTTCCTCTGGTATGTTGGCATCCCCACGGGCAACACTCCGGTCACGATGTAGTTCACCAAGTCCGCGTACCACGGTTCCTTGGTGTGGATCTCGAGTAGTTCATCATCTGGAAACGTTGCTCGGATTGGATCTCCTTCATCATTTCTCAAAATTTTGCTCAAGTGGTCAGCCACTTGATTTTGAGATCCACTCTTGTCTTTGATCTCAACGTCGAACTCCTGGAGGATGAGTATCCACCGTATCAGTCTTGGCTTTGTATCCTTCTTTGCCATGAGATATTTCAAGGCGGCGTGGTCAGTGTAAACTACAGTCTTGCTCCCAAAGAGGTAGGAGCGAAGTTTCTCGAAAGCAAACACCACGGCAAGAAGCTCCTTCTCCGTGGTTGTGTAGTTGATCTGCGGCCCGGTGAGGGTCTTCGATGCATAGTAGATGACGAAACTTTCCTTGTCAATTTTCTGCCCAAGCACCGCACCAACAGCGTATCCGCTAGCGTCGCACATCAGCTCAAAGAGCATGCCCCATTTGGGTGGCCTTATGATGGGCGTTGTGACAAGGTGCTCCTTCAATATCTGGAAAGCTTCTTTACATGCGTCGTCGAACACCCACGGTACATCGTTCTGGAGGAGGCAGTGCATCGATTGTGTTATCTTGGCGAAGTCCTTGACAAACCGTCGATAGAATCTAGCGTGGCCAAGGAATCCCCGCAGCTGCTTGATGTTTGTGGGATAAGGCAGTTTGGCTATGATCTCCACCTTGGCTTTGTCTACCTCAATGCCCTTCTCAGAGATAACATGCCCAAGGATAATTCCCTCCTTGACCATGAAGTGACATTTCTCATAATTCAAAGACAAGGTCCTTCTCCACGCACCTCTGCGTAACTAACTCAAGATGCTCTATGCCTTTGGTTAAGCGTCTTGTCATAAGCAAGAAAATCATCCATGAACACCTCAATGCATTGCTCAAGCAAATCGAAAAATATACTCATCATGCATCTTTGAAATGTCTCGGGCATTGCATAAACCAAATGGCATCTGACGATATGCAAATGTGCCAAACGGGCAAGTGAATGTGGTCTTATCTTGATCTTCTAATGCCACACAAATTTGCATATATCCAGAGTAGCCATCAAGGAAACAGAAATACTTGTTCCCGGCGAGTCTCTCAAGCATCTGGTCAATGAACGGAATGAGGAAGTGGTCCTTCCTGGTCACCTTGTTGAGCTTTACGTAGTCGATGCAAACCCTCCACCGTCTCGAATCTCATCGCGACCGCCTCGCCTTCATTCTCGACCACCAGACGCCGGATTTCTTTGGCACGACATGGATCGTGCTGACCCACCGGCTGTCCGAGACAGTGTAAATGAGGCCCAACTCAAGGAGTTTGAGTATCTCCACCTTGACAACTTCTTTCATTACCGGGTTGAGCTTCCTCTGGGGGTCTCTGACCGGTATGGCATCGTCCTCGAGCAAGATGTAGTGTTGGCAAACAGTAGGGCTGATGCCCTTGAGGTCGGCTAAGGTCCAGCCGATGGCCTCCTTGTACTTGCTCAAGACGGCTCTCGTATCTTCTTATTCTTTGATCGTTAGCTCGGAGCTTATGATTACTGGCAACGTCTCGTTGGCTCCGAGGTAGATATACTTTAAGTGCTTCGGTAGGCATTTGAGTTGTAGCTTAGGGCTTTCTTCAAGGAAGGTTGCATCATTTTCTTGTCATGCACTAGCTGTGATCGATAGCTTGGTTGATCGTCCCCGCTTTGGTCGGCTTCTACCTCAAGCACTTCGATTGACTCAATCTCCTCCTTGTCGAGATACTCTAGGTCTTCAGTGTGTCCTTAGATGACTCTTTCGTACACGTCCTTGATCACCACGTTGGCAGAGTATCTCTCAACATCCTTCTCAGTGAGTCTGACAAATTCCACCATCTCGGTGTCGATCGGAAATTGCTCGGCTTTGTAGATATCAAAGGTGACCGTCTCTCCAGCGAATTTGCATGTGAGCTTTCCCGTATCGTAGTCGATTAAAGTTCGGGCCATCTTGAGAACGGCTCGCCTAGCGAAGATGAGTCTGCTTGGTCCGTCATCGCCCATATTCGTAACATAGAAGTCGGTGGGAAAATAAGGTCCTGCATCTCGACGAGCACATCCTCAACTATCCCTTTGGGATAGACACTCGACTTGTCTGCCAGCTGAATCTCAACACAAGATGGTCGGAGTGGTCCGAGTTTCAACTCTTGATAGATGGACAGGGGCATCACATTGATTGATGCTCCGAGATCGAGCATAGCTTGGTCTATCCTCATTGTCCCGATCACACAAGGTATATAGAACATCCCGGGATTGGTACACTTGATTGGGAGATCTCGTTTGAGCACGGCTGAGACATTCTCCCTCATCTGGAACTTGGCATCGTCCGTGTACTTGACTCTCTTGGTACACAGCTCCTTGAGGAACTTGGCACACCTCGGCATCGAGGTCAAAGCAATGATCAAAGGTATGTTGATCTCTACCTTCTTAAAGATCTTGATAATCTCATTCATCTCTTCAGCTTCTTTGTTCCTTGCCAACCTTCCTGGAAAGGGAGGTCTGATCTTGATCTTTGTCTTGTCTGCTACCTTGGGCAAGGAGGCCTTCACCTCGGGTTTAGGTTCCTTGACCAAGTCCTCAACTTTCTCGGTTATGTCTTCTGTCTCGACTGTCTCCTTGATTGGTGCTCCTTCCCTGCTTGGTAAGTTCTTGCCGCTCCTCAAGTTGATTGCGTTGACGTGCGCATTGGGATGGATTTACACTTGAGCAGGAAGTGTCCCTTGCTTTTGGTTGATCTTTGAGATCTCTTGCGTCAAGGTGTTCATTGGGTCGACCATGCATTGCGTGACTCTCTTGTCTCTGTTTTGAATTTGTCAAGGTCTCGCACCATCCTTTCTTGTGTAGCTCCTTGACTGTGCACTATCTCGGCTAAAGATGGCCGAGCTTGAGGTGGGTTCTGCCCAGGAGGTGCTTGATAGTGTGTTCCTCCGTACCTCAAGTTCTCGTGATTTTTCCATGGTGGGTTATATGGGTCGAAGCGGGGCTTCTGACCTTGAGCGTTTCCTCCACCACCGTTGTTGACATGCCCAAAGGCATTCACCTCTTCTTCTTCGGCTACTTGTAGACACTCGTCCATGTTGTGGGTGGTGGCAAAGCAAAGCTGACACGCTTTGATATTTTTCTTGGCCATAGTGGGCCTCAACAGGTCCATCATTTGTTTTATCATGGCCTTCATATCCTTCATGTGGGATCCATCTGAAGTGGTGGCTTCAGGGTTGGGCATCATCTTGACCATTGCGTTGGCATCATCTCGAGACTCCTCAACCAAGTCTGCGAGTAGTTTGAATGCCTCGTTGGGTTGTTTGTTGAGGATGGAACCTCCGCACGCAGCACTCACGAGCTACCTCTGAGTCGCCCTCAAGCCATTCACATAGTATTGAATCAAATCTTGATCAAAGATTTGATGATTGGGACACTTTGCCAATATGGACTTGAAACGACACCAATAGTCGTACACCGTCTCGCCATTCCCCATCTGGAGGGAACTCATCATTTTTCTCACGCTTTGTATCCTTGAGATGTGACAGTATCTCTCAAGGAACTTCTGTTGAAGCCCTGCCCAAGTAGTGGCACTATCCGTAGGCAATGTGTACAGCCACTCTCGAGCAACGTCGTGGAGAGTGAATGGAAATGATATGAGTCGGATGTACTCCTTCTTGACTTCATCCGCACCATTTCGAAGTCCTGAAGATGGTGCTGGGGGTCCTCTCCCGGCATATCGCTGAAGCTTGACAAGATCTGCATGAAAGAGTGCCTCAGCTCCCAGTTGTCCTCGATCTCGGGCAAAATGATGCCCAAGGGACGGAGACTGTTGTTGTTCGAGAACATCATCTCCCAAAGTGTCTGCTCTCCTGGAGGTGGTGGGTTTTGTGGATTCTTCTCCTCCATGTTGTCTTGGCTTTGTCCGTGCCTTCTCAAGACGTGAGCGTTTCTCTTCAGCTTGCCTCTTCATCTCTGAATGTTTCTCTCAATCTCTGGGTCAAACAAGAGTTCTCCGTCCTTGCCTGCAAGGTTTGGTCGGAGCATGCAAAAACCAAGCAAAAAATAAAAAAATGAGTAACAACACTAGAATAGCGCAACTCCCCGACAACGGCACCAATCTGACGACCGCCCGAAACCCGTCGTCAAAGGTCCTAGGCGCGTCAAGATACTATTTATAATCTCCTTCAACTTGAACACATAGTTCCGTATATGGCAATTTAAGGGGTTGAACCCAAGAGAACTGGTTGTGTTGTTACTCGAGTTGTCAAAGTTTGAGTAGGAGGTTGCCCTGGGCAAGGTGTCAGTCAGGCTGACGGTCTCAGTAGGGATGTACTGAGAGATAAATCTTGAGCAGAAAGTAAAACTGAAAAGTAAACACAAGGTAAGAGTTAAATAACAAGCAGTTGGGCCAAGGGTTCCACACGTTGAGATACTGGTCAAGGTGTCGGCCATAGGTTCAAGGGTTTTCACCACGAGTGTATGTCATTGGTTAAAGGTACCAAGGGGTAGGCGCCCTTTTTGGTCGTCACGTACACCAGGCCCTTTAGCCCCAGCTTTCCCTTGGGTTTTAGGACGAAGTACAGAGGCCCCCTGCCTTGCCCCCTTCCCAAGACGGTCCCCCTAACTAGGTTATCCCGCCCCAACAGCTTGACTCACTAGACAAATTAACTAGCGAGGCCGATCCAAGGGTGGCTCGCACCCTTCGCCCAAGGCCGACGACTACAATCACCCACTCCACCAGACTTCCCGAGACAAAAAGACACTCGATGTCTTACTCCGGCTATTGCTTATAGCTACCCCTCCCCCAAAAGCTACCGGCCGAGTTAACACTCAAGGAAAGGAACAACATGGGTATCAAGGCCTAGAGCTTCGGGAACACCCACTCAAGGTTCTAAGGACGTTTAGACCTCACGACTCTCATGACCTCGACTCAACGTGCTTCACCCCGAGCCCAACCAAACCGACTACTCACGCATAATCGACATAAACACAAAAGCAATAAACAAGAACATAAACGAAACCATACTTGAATATAAAATCAAACGTAATGAAAAGCATTCTCCGCAAGCGCTTGCTCGGCGAGATAACAAAATACATGAAATAAATGTTTGCCCGTAGGACTTGTTTATCTTCCTCCCCAATCACTCATGAAAACCAAAGAGAAATGATAGAGAAAAGTGCAGAGAGAATTCGAACTTGATGCGTTCACTCTCAAAACCGATTGTGTTGAGTTGTTGTGTTGGGAGCCTAGGTATAATCCTCTTTGTCTTGGTCAGCGTGCGTATCTCGAGGCGGCAGGTGGTGAGGGCAGCAGCTGGCTCGGGCTCTGGACACCGATGGAGACTCCTCGGCTTCGATCCGACAGTTTGTCTCTTCTCCATCGCCACAACTTTGACCTTTCCTTTTCGGCAAAAATCAAACAGTGGCGCAGAAGCGATCTTGCCTGTAATCTTCCCATTTGCGTGCAAGTCTCCTGAGTCCTTGTCTCGCATCCCCACCAGATTATGAGTTTACCCTCTGTCCCCTACGTCATTCCTCGTCCTTTTTCTCGCTCTTCCTTGTCTCGATCATCCTCTTGGCTTCATGTCAGCTCATTGGTCAGGCTAAGCTCCCACGCGGTACCGTGTCTTGGCAAGATGTCAGAATATCTTGTCAAGGTAATCCTCGGGATTTTACCTCTCTCACAGGAGGTGGCCTGACCTTGTCCAAGGTCCGTCTCAACCTGCAGCACCCCAAAGCGTGTCCTCCCAGACCCAAACACACACAAAGAACACACAAAAATGTACTCTTTCTAGGGCAAGGACTACCCCAAAAAGAGCACGAAAAGTGGGCTCGTCATTGCGTCATAATTGCTTTCATCTTTATCCGCCATAGACCGAAATCATTTTTTTGGTGAATTTCTCAGTTTTGTATTTTGTCATCGTCATCACATTCAGATCTTATTCATTCCGCCGTGATACTCTTCGATTCCCACAGACGACATCAAATGTTAATCCAATCGCGAGCAGAGATCAAGATTCACTTGAGAACTCAACCCAATTGTAAAATCACAAAATACAATTGACACCAGATTTTTACGTGGTTCGATTCGAAATGAATCTACGTCCACGAGAGGTTAACCGAGAATTTTACTTAGCTCAAAGAAAGAAAATTACAGTAGATTTCTGGGCAAGAACACTCCAGTTCTCTCTCTCCCATATCTGCTATTATCTATCTCTATCTATCTTCTCATACGCAAATGAATGAAAACAGAATGAATGAAAAGCAACTGCAAAACAACAACTCAAAGTTCAGCTGCAAAACTAATCCTCACGGTTGAATCTAACGGCTAAGATTAAATACCATTTAATCCTTATTTGCATTAAGGTCCTTCAATTATGCAAATATTCATTCCAAACCCTTTAGCAAGCAAGTATTCATGCATTTTACATGCTCACATGCAGTTTTATGCTTAACAATATGTAGTTTTATGTTCAATTGTATGCAGTTTTATGTTTAATTACATGCATGATTTGATTTCTATTACATAACAAACCAAATTACTAATCTACCCTTACTGTAGCGAAATAAGCGAAAATGACCGTAAAAAATCCGAAAAAATCTCAACCATAGGATCTATGAGACAAGTGGATGAGATTGAGTACTACATACTACCTCGGGCTCGGGTATTATTTGATCCCTCATCTCTCTCTCTCTCTCTATATATATATATATATATATATTTGGTTATAGGGAGAACTACCACTAAGATAAGAACTAAGAACTAATCCTCACCCTAGATTTCATTTGTTCTGATGGATTATATTTAATCATTCTAAAAAACAAGTTTGACTATTTTTATACTGTTTTTATGATTGTAAACACGTTAGGGGCATTAAGGTCATTTTAAAGATTCACCATATCCCTAATTTTTTGCCTTCTCTCTCTACAATTCGATTTCTTTTCTTAAAATAGTAGTTGTGCATAAGATTGTAATGATTATGCATAAGATTGTTAGTACTTGTGCCAAACGAAACATGAACTAATTAAGAATCAAACTTATAAAGTTGAGAATTATTGTTTGAACAATAATTAATGTAAAAGTAAAATTTATAAAATTACCTAAAAACAAATATCACATATAATAATTTGGTACTGAAAATCCCCCAATTTGTGAGTGAGAAAATAAATGATAAATATATAACTATGGTTATTCCTGTGATTTGGATAATATGGATAATTATATAGTAATTGTGCATAAGATAGTATTTGTGCAAATAAATGGATTAATATGCATACTGGTTAGTATAGTGTGCACAAACATAGTGATTTAAAGCATAAGCATAAACTCGACTAATTATAATCTAATTACTTTCGATCATCAATTACAAAATAAAGAATTAAAATCATTACTTTTGATGATCAATACTGTAGAATCAGATTAAAAATAATTATTGATGGACTGATTATATTGTTTGATGATTTGGCGGATAAAAATACAGATAAAAAAGATATACAAAATCAAAATATCATAAATATAAAAGGATATCCTTAAAACAATCAAAAACTCGGTTACATAAAAATAGAAAATTACAAGAATATCCTTAATAATAAAATCTAAAAATCAAAGACTTAAAAAATCTAAAAAATCATGACCATTAGATCACACAAAATAAACGCACCAGATTAGTTCTTAATTCTCAAAACATCTATGGGTCTCTAACATAGATAATGCAGATTGTTCTATGTCCATGAAAAATTGCAAATACTTGAAATTGTTACATAATTAGTAATTTAACTCAAGCATGATTTGAAAATCATTTCAAGTATTGTCTTGTCATAAATATTTGATTTGTATATGATATCTATATGTGTTTGGCTATGCCAAAATTATCAGAATCGAATTCGAGTTCTTTACTAGGTATTCGTTAGATATGATTAGTGTACACAGTGGCCGTGAGTCATCTTAGAGAGGTGGTCGGTCCAATGACTATAGAAGGAAGCCTCCATCCCGGCACAACAACAGCTATAGATGCGGAGGTTACAGAAGAACTTAGATTAATCAGGTCGAACTTTAACTTCACAGCATTTTTAAGATAAAATCTCTTACACTATTGTTGATGTGGCATGATAATTTATAATTTTAGCTTATACTTATATTTTCGGCATGAGTTCACTGAGTGCTTTTGTACTCAATCATGCATGTATTTCTAAATATGCAAGTGAGATGTGATGTGAATGGTGAAGTGTGGAACCGAGCTATCTGTCGAGTCTAGTTGAAGTACATGTATCTCAGCTATATTTTTTTTCGTTGCCACTAGTACAATCATATACAATGTTATTTCTTAAGTGTAGTTCATACAATATTTTTGTATACATTGTTTATTCTAAGACTCTTTTAATTCTTAATCAAGTATTTCATTCTAAGTTTATTTGAGTATTTAGTTCAAATTTAGTTACAAAGTACCACTTTCAATCCCCGCTTCTAATTCCTCTTCTTTAGTCATATTTCCTCGGCTTAACTATCCTTAGTGAAAGTCGATCGTGACAGAGAAGCATGTCTCTTTCATTAGTAGTATAAGATCACAAGATGGCACCCTATAATAGGAAAAATGGAAGAATATAAATGGAATTGTAAGAAGGAAAAAAAAAACATAACAATAGAATTGTAAGACAAACTCTTCATTATGTCCCATGCAAAATTTCAACCCTTCCACCTATTTTGCTCCCAAAATACACGTATGAGACAAGAAGAATATATCTACATATTACTCTTGGAAGTGGAGATCACATGTTGCACTCATATTTTGAGTGAGAAAGAAAGAAATGAATGGTGATTGGAGAGGGAAAAAAGAGAATAACATGAATTAGGAAAGACTTTGACTTGTAGCCTTATATGTTTGGAAAATAGTACCAACATCTTTCCAAAGACAATTTATTCATTCTCTTAATCGCATGACATAACAACACGAGTCATCAAAAGCCGAAGCTTCTAAAGAGGAAACTCAAGTAAGCACGTCCAAAGACGTTGCTCTGAAAGCTAACAAGAGCAAGGAACCAAAGATAAAGGCCAGTGTAACAACGACGATTTGCTGACTCAATACATGCTGATAGCTGAAAGATTTAGGAAAATAAAAGCCCGACTGAAGAGGTATATCAAGTACCATAAAAAAATAAACGGCCATGACCAAAGCGTAGATAAAGATCAAGCAAGGATCAAATTGACGAGAAGCTCAACTGGCATTAATATAAGGAGGATGAAGGCTTTAACTGTGGAAAGAATTGGCACTTCAGAACAGACTGTCATGAACTGAGCCACAAAGAAAAGAAACATTCAGAGCCAAGCACTACAGAAAGATGAACAAGCAAAAAATTGTGGTTGCTGAGAGGGCTAGTACCTCAAGCTCATCCAGTAATTCCTCCAGTATTGACGACGAGAGTCAATGCCTGATGGCTAGAGAGATGAGTAGCTCCACGGACATCTACATGGTCAAAATAGACAATGACCTCAACGAACCTGATAACTTTTCATGTCTCTACTGAAAATCTATCCTATACTATTGTATTATCTGAGAAGGTATCAGAATTTGAGGATACCTCAATCAAGTGGGATGAGATGGAGTAGATCATGACTAACTACAGAACAGTCATGAATATGTATAAATGAGCAATAATTGAAAATTACACATTGACTGAGAAACATCACCATCGAGAAAAGTCAAGTAAGTAGTCGCCTCATCAAGCGAGAGATAAAGCTCACTCTCGAAATAAGAAGCTAAAAGAAGAACATGTTGATCAAGTCAGCATGATACAAGAACTAAAGGTTACACAAATCCAACAAGACAGAGAAATCGCCCAGTTTGAACTTACTGAAGTCGGTCTAAAGTTCAGAACACTATAGCAGAGTGAAGCTCCACTCCAAGTAAAGATCAACTATATGAACAAAAAATCAAAGAAACTTGACTACATCCAATTAGATCAGATATGTCCACTGATCAGAACCGAATTAGAGTATGATTTGAGTTCATCTATGAACAGTGCTTCCACCAGTGGCACCAAAAATGTGTTTGTTAAGTCTACTGAGACGCTGAAGGCTCCAGTAACTAAACAAAAAGACACAAGGCGAACTGAGAAACCAAAAAGCATGAGTATAAATTACTCAGAAGAGATGATCCAATCAGACAGCCCCAGGTTACTCAGTTTAGGCACTTTTCAGCACAAGATTTCTCAGCAGAGGAAACATGTGCTGAAATCACCTCCTGCAAGGAAATATGCACCATCATATGTCCCACTCTACTATAGACGTTTCCCTCACAACAAAGCTTCATTTACACCTCCACTAAAACACACACAAGTACAGTATCAGCACAAACACATACCTAACCCACCTATCAAACCATCATAAAAGAGATCCAAGACTCAATCTCAAAAGCCTAGGACAATTTACATTGACTTTTAAGAAAGACAGATTAACCCTGACAGTAGTGTCAGAATCATCAAACATAGCTGGATTCCTAAAGGAACAACTAATGTGCAAGGAACTAATTCCTACTGGGTACCTAAAATATGATTTTTGCAGGTTGTGCTAATTAGCCACAAGAAGAAGAAAGACATTCATGCCTAGAAGCACATATGGTATTTGGACAATAGATGTTCAAGACACATGACTGGCTGCAAGAAGTATCTTCTAAGTATGTGGATAAAGAAGGTACGAACAATCACTTTTGGTGATAACTCAATCCGATACACCAAAGGTTATTGTATTCTTTCGATCGGTAACATTGTTATTTGTAATACTAATTATGTTCTTAGCTTGAAACATAATCTCTTATCTGTTAGCTAATTTCGTAATAACAATTTTATGGCCAAGACTCAAAAGAATATTTTCACAGTTAAGAACAGCTCAAAGCAGATCGTACTGAGAGGAACAAGACATGTGAACTTGTATGTCACATCTTGGAAGGATTGTCCTCCTGAAACATGTCTTGTGTCAAAGACCTCTACATAGATCAACTGGTTATGGCACATAATGTTGAACCACCTAAACTTTAAGACCATCAACAAATTAGTAAAACACTCGCTGGTCGAAGGATTGCCAAGTGTAGAATTCCATAAAGATTTATTGAGAAAAAAACACACACCACAATCACGATAGAAAATAAAGAATACAAGAATTATTTATCTAGATCGTCTTATGACTACGTTTGGAGGCGATGCCAAGCCAGGAATTTCACTATAATTTTCGGATACAGCTTATAGGGATAAATGACTATTAAATAGACAATAATCAAACTCTAACCCTAAGCCCATTAGGGTTCCGTCTGAGCCAAAAAAACATGAACATTTGAAGGTTACCCAAAACGATAAGCTCTCAAGTATTCAAAGCATTCGAACAATGATTTTTCAAAGAAGGGAGTTCAAAGTGTTATTAGAATATCCTAAAAGCTCAAATATAATTATTTGCTCATGATTTCAGCATACAATCCCTTAGAATCTAGGCATTTATCTTGTAATATCTTAAGTCTAGAACATATTGATTTGTTGCTTGTAACATCTCAATCATAAGTTGGAAACTCCCCTTCTACCCAATACTATTGTGTTTAAGTTTGGTTCACTAATTGTCGTGACAA